>JAQOOD010000003.1:37293650-37444357 GCA_029633175.1 Citrus glauca
ATTAGTAGTTACTTGTATCGAACAGCATAGCCTACCCTATTGCCAGAAAGGAGAAAACGATATTCTAAATAATTTGCTCGTTAAATTCTTCCTTCTATAATATTGAATGTATTTTTTAAGTGAGTAAACTTTACGCAACTTTCTAAATAATTTGCTCGTTAAACTCTGTCTATGCTTGGGATGTATGATTACAATCTACAAGACATCAACAGACTAAGGAGAACATATATCTTTGCAATTAAAGATGAAACTAATCGTTGTTCTTTAAAAAAAAGAAAGAAAGAAAGAATGGAACTAATCCATACAAATGATTACTATTACACTAATGTTTATATTTTTAATGTCTTCTTTGTCAATATTAAGAGAGATATTGCTAAAAAAAAAAGTTTTCATTATCTCTATTGTAGCCATTGGTGGTAAATTCATTACCTAAAAATTAGAGGAAAAAGCAACTTTTTTAATAATGGAAAAAATTATTTAACTTTTTAGTGGGGTTTAATTAGAAATTATCTTATTATGTAATTTTAATAAGGGTTAAAATTGTACAATAATTAAAGAAATTTTACGAGAGATTCAGAGGTGTACCAATAGTCCCACTCTTTGTGTAAACCTACCATGCTTTCAAAACAATATTTATAATAAGTTCACATTATTTTTAATAAGTAAAAATCAACAAAAAAAATTGTAATTAATCATTCTTATATTCTTTTTCTTCCTTGGATTTCTTTAACCATCTTTCACCATTAAGTTTTACTTCACTATTTTACTCTTATGACATAAAATAACCTAAAAACCCCGATAAATATGTATTTTGTATCTAGTAGCTTATGTATTTAATTTTGTAATCTACAATCTAACTTTTTAAATAAAATTTAATAATTTTTAATATTTTAGATGTAAATGACATAAATTTAACTTACTGATAATTTACATGAGTATTGTACTATAAAGATATTATATTAGTTTAAATAAAGATTAAACATATATAAACATATTATAACATAAATCAGTTCCTAAAACAGTTTTATTATCAATATATTCCATTTTTTGAGAGGCCTCTTGCAGTTAACGCAATTCAATTCTCCTCGTAACCAACCTTTTTTGATAATTTTTTACAAAGGTATAGAGATGAGTAAAGTTAAAATGAATTTATTGACTCTTATATTTTTAATATTTTAATTCAAATGACTAATTAAATAAATTATTTGAAAAAATACTTGGTCACACTCTTGAGGGAGAAAATTTTGATAGTGACCTTCTCGTACCAACTTAATTTTCAGAAGTTGTTTGTTTTTCTGACTCAATTACTTAATTGCTTTATTTTCAATCAGTTAAGTCATTAAGTTTGTTTGCTTTTTTAACTTAATAAAAATTTTTAGTCATTAAGTTATAATTAAATATATCTACACCTCCAAAATTTAAAAAAATGGTCACTGACAACCCCAAGTTTTCAAAAAAGAACACCAAGACCTTTTTTTTAATCATAATCCCCTTTATTTGTATTATCCCAAAAAAAATTAATTCTAATGTTTGTAATAAATAGAAATATAACATTAAAATAAATATAATATATATATATTTTTTAAATAATTTGAATATTTAAAAAATATTTTACATCTAAATAGAATCGTAATATTAAAATAAATATATTAAAATTTAAATTATTTTGAATATTATGCAAAATAATAATTTTAACATTATTAGTATATAAAAAAAATTTAATCATAAAATGTACTTAATGCAAATATTTATTTAAGGTCTC
Organism: Citrus glauca; assembly: GCA_029633175.1. NCBI lineage: Eukaryota > Viridiplantae > Streptophyta > Magnoliopsida > Sapindales > Rutaceae > Citrus > Citrus glauca. The sequence goes on from JAQOOD010000003.1 coordinate 37,295,413, forward strand.
AACAATAAATAAAAATATATTATTAAAATAAATATAATAATTTACATATTTAGATTTATTAAAATATTAAAATATTTTATTATTATTCGTCTACTGTATAGGTTACATTATTTATATAATATTTGTATTTATTAAAAATATTTTATTATTGTTAGTATACTGCATAAGTTACATTATTTATATAATGTTTGTATTTATTAAAAATTTTAAAGTCAATTTTTGGGATAACAAAGGCAAAGGATGTAATGGTAAAAAAGAATCTTTGTGTCTCTTTTTGAAAACTTGGGGGTATTAGTGACCATTTTTCCAAATGTTGCAAGTGTAGATATCATTTTCGCTTAAATTATTAAACCATTTTTTTACCTTTTTGTTTAATCTAAAAAAAATTAAATGAAATTATTAAAATATAGTCTCCAAAATGCCCTATCTAATTAATTTATTTTTATCCTTACTAAAATAAAACTTAATAATTAGCATTATTATTCATCTCTAAAACTTGTGATAGTAGTATATTATAATTATTTTCATCTTTATGGTTTCTTGACATTTGTATTATTTATCTTTACAATTTTTCATGAATATTTTTCATATAAAACATTATAAACTACAATAGAATTTATTAACATACTCTAATTTAGAAAATTAAAGACACTGCATTACTCGAACATGATTTATGTTATGATATATAATATCTTATTAATATTTTTTGAAATGTTTAATGTTTATTTAACAATGAAATTTTGTAAGAATTTCAAATTATTCTAAGTTGAAAAAAAATACCTTAATACTTACTTTTATAAATTCTGATAAAAAATAAAAATATCATTTAAATTTAGATATTTAATTTTATTTAAAATTCAAACTAATTCAAATTTATTTTAATTTTAGATAAAAATAAATAAATACTAACTTAATTTGAGTAGGGTGCATCGATCATGCATGGTAACGTGACAATTCCAGCCATGTGATTGGGCCAATGAATAGAAATTGACTGAAAGCATAATGCATGATTGCTCCACTCGGCACCCATCCTCAATGGGATCCACACGATCGCATAAAAACAACACCAAATTAAATGATCAGGAACCAGATGTACATATGTCACAACATGTTATGTCAAAAAGAGCTAGTGGCGTATATTTCTTGGCAGAAAGTGAAGTAGAGAAAAAGAAGATGATGGAGATCAAAAATGAAACAAAGATCATAAACGAACAATTATTTGAATGGCCACAATTGTGATAGAGCCCTAGCCAATTGGATATTCCTTGAAATATCCAATGAGTTTTCTTCCTGCCCACTTGTTTTCTTTTTATTGTGATTATTTTAATGATGCGCGTAACCTCCCCCAACTCCCAATTCCATACGCTACTACTCTTTTTAGCCATGACATTTTTTTTTCTAATTTTTATTTTCGCTCTTTCTTTAATTTTATTATCATTCTTTTCCTTATCACACTCTTAGGTCTTAGCTATAGTCTTTTCTTACACTTTCACTTTTTCTTTTTCATTTTGCTTTTCTCTTTTCTTTCTAGTTTTCTAAGGATCTTTATTTTCGTTCTTTTACAATACAAGTCTTTTTTGGTCCAAATGTTCAAAGTGGATTGTATATTTCTCATTGCCAAATCACCTTTATACTTTTAGGTCTCTAATGTATCTTAGCTCGGAATAAATTGGGTTTATTTATTTGACTATACATCAAATTATTCGATAAATGCATACCAGTTATCCCATATACGAGAGTTTTGATGCGCTCGTGTCCTCGTTCAGTGAAATTATGTCGTATACAATTTGTATAATTTCATTTAATCAAACGTACCAAAGACTTTTTTTTCTTTATATTTATTTACTATCTATAAATAATTTTTTTATGTGAATTTATGTCAAATTTTTTTTAAAAAAAGCAAGTTAAACTAGTTCGTGTGTGTGTATTATATGTGGCTGAAGAATGTGTAATTGCAAAAAAAAAAAAATTTCTATCATGTCATCTAATTATTTTTATGATTTTTGACTGTCCTTTTTCCCCGAAATATATGTGTAGATTATATTCATAATTTTTTATAAAATAAAGATATTTTAATTTTACAAAATAAAAATTTTTATATAATTTTTAAGAATATAATATTGAATTACTATCAAAACAATTTTAAACTATTTAAGTTTATCTACAAGTGTGCATGCAAACGTTTGCACATGAGATTAACCCTAGGCCTAAGATAATGCTTCTCATGCATCCTCCCATTAAGTTACTTAATGAGAGTGTTTTTTACCAATTTGAACCTTTAGTTTTATGCCTTCATGAAAGATGATTTTATAGGAAACATGGGAAAGCTCATGAATAAACTGATTAGGAAGGTCATTTTTTTTTTCTTCGGGTGACCACTAAATAAAATAAGAGAAGAGGAAAAAAGTCTGTCATGTTTATAATATTATATATCCTATTAAAAAGTAAAAATGAAATTGTTTAAAAGTATTTTATATTTGAAAAGAATTTTAAAAAAGAATAATGCACTCTAAAACAAAATTAAAATAGTGTAACAAAAAAATAGAAAGAAAATGCATTTTATGGCAATGGGCAGCTGTTATACTTGTAATAAATAGCTTAAAAAACGACTGTGGAAAAGTTTGTCATTTGTTAGGCTTAAGACAAAAGAATATTGAGAGTTTTTTTTAGTGCATCATCATGCGAACAAAATACATAATGATGTTATCATAAGACAATGTCTCATGGATGCGTCATTAATTACTCTTTCCATAATTGTACAATGTCCTTTTTTTAATTTAGGAAAAAAGTCTTTTTCACCTTGAGTTTGATACAATAATTCATTTCATTTTTATTTTTTAAATAATAATTCATTTCATATTTATTTTTTTAAAAATAACCCATTTCATCTCTATTTTTAATACAATAGTCTAAAATATCTTTCCGTGAATTTAAGATAGTTTACTTTCTAATTCATTTAGGGTAAAATAGGATTTTTAGTTAAATAAATGTACACCATTTTAAAATAAAAATATCAACAGTAATAAATAATATCTGACTTTTTGTATAAATTTAAAATTTAAAGATAACTTAATAAAATATATGTGTGTTTGTGTTCATTAAATTTTTTTAATGAAGTCAATTAATTTTTTTATTATGTAATACTTATAGTAATAGTAATTATTATCACTATTGTTGTTGTTATTGTTATTGTTATTGTTGTTTCAATCAAGAATCACTGTCTATATCAAGGTAAAAAATAAGCTAAAAGATTAAAAAAAAATTGCACATTGTATGCAATGTATTTTATTATATGGTACTTTTAAATTTGTGTCTTTATATCTTTATTGTGTATTTTATTAAGGAAGTGAAAGAGTTTGTGTTTGCTTTTGGTAGAATAACAGTATTGATTGATTTTTTTTATTTATTTATATTGACCATATTAAAGTCAAGGACAAGTAAAAAAAATAAAAAAATACTCTAGTGCCAATAAAAATATTTTTTTATTTGTCCTAAATATACATTTTACATATTATTTTCTATTGTTATTTTTTATTCATTATGTTATTCTTAAATTTTGAATTTAAACAGAAAGGTAGATTCTTTTAATTGTGTTTTAAAATAGTTTATATATCCTTATTTAAAAATCTTATTTTGGCCTTAATGAATTACACGGTATATTGATAGTAAATTAATGAAATGGTGTTTTGGACTATTGTTTAAAAAGTAAGGATGAGATGGGTTATTATCTAAATAGTAAAGATGAAATAGACTGTTACATCAAATTTTAGTAACGCAAAGGGCATTTTCCCTTTTTTCGCTTAAAAGCTTATCATGATTAAAGAATTTTTAAAAAAAATATATATGAATGCTTCTAATGCATTTAAAAAATTACAAATATATATATATATTGAATTACTGTGGCTTTAGAAGTTTTGTAAAACTTTTAAATTAAAAGAGAGAGAGAGAGAGGTAAACAAAAATTTTGATCTAGTACTTAGTTCTACTTACCTTTTTAAGTTCTTATGTTATGAGTATGTATGATTAATATTAATTATATATTATTTTTTATTCAATGACTACCAATCACCATATTATAAAAAAGCTCTGCACAAAACTTAATTCAACACTATTCCAAATCGTGGAAACAAACCGTATATGATCCATGACAGGTAAATTGATCCAGCTGTTCAAAAGATTTACGAGAGTTTGTTAGGGAAAAAAAATGAAAAAGAAAAAAGGTTAACTATGAGCAACCCCCAAAACAAATTTTTATGAACGAATATTGCTCAATAAAAGTGAACAAATCAAGGAACTGCCTCATCAGCTTTCTTCTACTTTTGCATAAATCTTTTTAAAAAGCAAAAAAAAATGAACATAAATTAAATGGTGAAGTTAAATTTGATTTATATTATCATATATGCACGGATTCTCTCTCTCTCTCTCTCTCTCTATATATATATATAAGTTTTCAAAGTAAAGCTATATATCTTGGGTTTTAACTTAAGTGGAGAATAATATAAAGAATATGGATTTTATAGTAATATACTTCGTGAAAGGATTTTGAGTGAGTGAATAAAAGAGAGAAGAGAACAAATGCCACCGAATTCAACAAATCCATTTACAACTTTTTGAATATCTTTTAAATAAAAATTAACTTTTATGATATTTTTTAATCTCAAAATAATATCTGTAATTTTCTCTAGCTATTCCAATGCCCTATAAAAAGCCTAGCTTCTTTGTTTGTAACTCGGTTTCAGAGAGCTTCTGGAAACCACACCTAGCTATCTCTTTCTCTCAAAACCATTTTTTTTTTTATTTCGTGCATGAAATATTTTCTTAAAACTATTTTCCAATAAGATATCAATCTCAAAACTTTCTCTCAAAATTTTCATATTCCTCCATCTATGTTGATGTTTCTTTGTTTTGTGCTTTCTAATGGTTTTTTAGGCTTGAAACATAAAAGTCAGACAACAAGAGTTCGATAATCAATCTTTATCTTGGCTTTTAACTTCTCCCGAAAGTGCTTATCTTCTAGCAATCAGAAAAGTAAAAAGAAGCTGGAAAATGGCTGGAAATGAGTGGATAAATGGGTACTTGGAAGCAATATTGGATGCGGGAAGTGGCAAAACAAAAATGAATGACGGCAAATTCAAGCTTTCCAAGTTCGAAGAAACTAAGCAAAAAGAAGGCCAATTGTTTAGTCCCACAAAGTACTTTGTTGAAGAAGTTATTAATAGCTTTGATGAATCTGATCTCCATAGGACTTGGGTCAAGGTTAGTATAGTAATTAATTAGCTTTCTCTCATTAATCTTATTTTTTAATAATATATATATTTATAAGAAGTTAAACAGAGCAAACCATTTTTCTATATGCAAAAGTAATAAACACATCCAACATTTTTTGCTGTGATATTACGGTTAAATTCAATTTTTTATCTATATAACTTTTTGTATGATTGTTTATACGAGAGTTAGTTTACTTCTATAAAATGCGATCATTTGTTTTTTTTTTTTTATTTTTTGTCTTCAAGTATGTGTAAGTATGTATTTAAAATCTCTAATCATGTTGCGATTAAAGAATCTTTATTGAAAAAGAATGAAGGAATAAGTTATATTATAATTTCTAGGAATTTAATCAAGTGATTTTCAAATAATTTTATTTAATCAGCCACTTAAATTTAAATTTTAGGAGACAAGGGACTAACATAATTTGTGTTTCACATCCCATACTTTAAAAATAATAACAATAATAATAATAATTAAAAGTCATATTATAAAATAATGAATAACAACAAAAGGAAATAAAAATAGGGAATGAGAATATATCCCAAATCCGAATACTTTTTGTGTGGCAGTGTTTGCTAGTACAAGAGTGGCTGATCTCTTTTGATAGGACCCTTGACAACAATTGGTTCTTAAGGGTCCACATGATATTAATTAATTAATTTTCTTTTTGTTGGTGAAACTAAAAGTTCAAAAAAAAAATTATTATTACAATCGATTATCGGTTGAACAAGTGGAGATTATACGTGATTAAATTGTGTCTATCAGCGTTAATTACAGACATGGGTCTCGATGATAACTCTCTAATACTTTCGTATTCATTTGATAAATTTTATAATCCTTGAGGAGTTTCGATGGAATTCTTTTAAATTTAATTACTGACTTGTAACTAAATATAAAATTAACATTAAAGAACAATCATAGTGATCCACAATAATAGCATTATAAACATGTCTATCACAACTAAGACCATCTACTCATTAATTGATTTTATTTAATTTTATAAAATTTAAATTTAGTAAAAAAAAGGAAAAAAAAAAAAGAAATGAAAATGAGAAACTTGTGAATGAAGGTGCATGAATGAATGTGAATGTTTTCTTTTGCAGGTAATAGCAACAAGGAATACTCGTGAAAGGAGTAACAGGCTTGAGAATATGTGCTGGCGCATTTGGCATCTTGCCCGTAAAAAGAAACAAGTAGATCACTTTCCTTCCAATTTTCCACCTAAAGTTCTTTTTATTTTTTCGTATTTTCTCTTTCACTTTTTTATTTTCAACGTTTAACTAATGAAAGATGCATTTATGTTTAATCTAAAATAGAATTTTTAAATTGGATAAAAATTCTAATATTGCTCCTTTGGCATTTTGTCTTTTACATTCGTGATATGAGCATGCAAAATTAAGCTCGGTTTAAAAACCTGTATTCCAAACCTGAACTAATTCGTAGAAATGTGTGTTTTTATGTTGATTTTCTATGTATATTTTAATTTCAATTCAATTACACCATTAAAGAAAATTAAACCGAGTTATCAATTTACTCAATCGGTGAACCCTAGTACATTAAATTAGTGGACCTAAGAATTTTATCTAGAGGAAGCTTAGAACAAATTTAACTAAAATATTTTGAAAAAGATAATATGTGCTGAAAACATTTTTTCGTATTTTTATCTTTATTTTTTATTTAATTAATTGGGATGTGCTAAAACGGTGAATTTTTAGGATACCTTTGTAAATTTAAAACTATAAGACGGATAATTGTGTTTTCAAACAATAAAAGCTGGATAATTGAGTTAATTCAATATATATTGGAATTGGGCATAGTTTTAAAAGCCCAGAACGATTGAATATGTTGATAAGGCCTAAATCTAAAAGGGTGTTAAAATTGAAATCGGGTCAAATTTAAAACAATATAGAAGCCCAGAAGAGACTGATGGGCCCTAATTGGGTTTGGCCCTGAATTAAATGTCACATACATAAATAAGAACACCTAGCCTAATGTCGAAATTTTTTACTTTATACACACAATTCATTATAGTTTGATTTTTAGAAGCAAAATTCATTTGTGCTATTATTATGAGATATATAGACTAGTAAGGTCTATACCTCTCACCAGGGATGTGAGGTATCACGAGTCACGGACATCTCTAGCATAAAAGCTTATTCTTTTTTTTTCCCTAAATTTATGTATGAAGGGAGAAGTGTTAAAAGATTAAAATTTATTAATTAAATGCATTCACTACTGAATTTTGCTAACATTTTTGTACTTCTAAATACGTATAATAAATGTGTGAAGTAATAATATGCAGAGGGTTGCATTAAGTTGCATTGTGGAAACATTAATAAAACGATAATAGAGGAACCTTGTTTATTCATTAAAATGTTATACTCCTTGGATTACAAAGATTATGGTTGGATTTATGTTCGCAGATTGCATGGGAGGATGCACAGAGGCTTGCGAAGAGGCGGCTCGAGCGCGAGCAAGGTCGTAATGATGCCGCCGATGACCTTTCCGAGCTATCTGAAGGGGAGAAGGAGAAGGGGGATTCAATAAATGCTTCAGAATCCCTCAAGGAAATTCCTAGAATCAATTCCGATATGCAAATTTGGTCTGAGGATGATAAGTCTAGCAGGAACCTTTACATTGTCTTGATCAGGTAGCTTAAGACATTTAATACTAATATTGGCATTTGAGTTTACCACTTATCTTCAATAATTTTTATAATAATTTTTTACCTCCTAAGTCAGAACTTGCACATAAATTTTTTGTCATTTATCTAAAACCTTAAAAGCCGTAAAGTGTCAGTAGACCTAGCAGGAAGCATTTATCTAAATAGTTGTATAATTTTGTGTCTCGTGCTTAATCCACAAAAGCTCATTCCACATTACGAAACTTCTTTAGATGTGTCTTCCAAGTTCCAACTAATGTTTATTACATTCGCATCTTGTTTGCTTGCTTGCTCAAAGCTTTTGGATCAAACGATTTCAAAATATCTTACCAATTTTTTTTTAAAAAAAATTGTCTTAACTGCAATAATAATTAGAATATAGACTTCACTCTCAAGTTTAAATTTTCTTGTAGCATGCATGGATTGGTGCGTGGAGACAATATGGAACTTGGAAGAGATTCTGATACCGGTGGGCAGGTAGTTTATGTTACACAGACTCCATTTATGTTTTACTAAATGCAAAAATAAAAAATATGGGCATTACTTAAAAACTAGATGAGTCTAATAGACTCGATAAAAGAGAGTGGGGAAAAATTAAAGTCTTTTAAGTGGGTGGGTGTAAAATATTTCTATTACAAATACTCGAGTACATTTTTGTTGCAATTTTCAGGTGAAATATGTTGTTGAACTTGCCCGAGCCTTAGCCAACACAGAGGGTGTGTATCGAGTGGATCTTCTGACAAGACAAATTGCCTCACCGGAAGTAGATTCTAGCTATGGTGAACCAAACGAGATGCTATCATGCCCGTCGGATGGCAGCGGCAGTTGCGGTGCCTATATTATCCGCATCCCATGTGGCGCACGCGATAAGTAATTGCTTCATTCATTTTGAGTTCAGAGAACGAGAGGATCCGAATTATGTTATGAACTCTGTACTGATCCAGATAAAAACGTTTTTGGTGCAGGTACATAGCGAAAGAGTCACTTTGGCCGTACATTCATGAGTTTGTTGACGGTGCTCTAAACCACATTGTCAACATGGCAAGGGCAATAGGTGAACAAGTCAATGGAGGAAAACCAACGTGGCCATATGTGATTCACGGCCACTATGCAGATGCCGGAGAGGTGGCGGCACACCTGTCCGGTGCCTTGAATGTGCCGATGGTGCTGACAGGGCACTCATTGGGGCGGAATAAGTTCGAGCAACTGCTGAAACAAGGCAGGCTTCCTAAGGACATAAATGCATCCTACAAGATAATGAGGAGGATTGAGGCAGAGGAGTTGGGACTGGATGCCTCCGAGATGGTGGTCACTAGCACAAGGCAAGAGATAGAAGAGCAATGGGGCTTGTACGACGGGTTTGATCTCAAGTTGGAGAGGAAGCTTAGGGTTCGAAGACAGCGTGGAGTGAGCTGCTTTGGACGATACATGCCAAGGATGGTGGTATGATCAAAATCCTAGCCTTTTGAATTTCCTCAGCCTTAAGTAACGAATCACTTGATTTCTTAAGCAAATAAACTACACTATGACCAGAAAAGATTTGTTCTGATGGAGGAAAAAAAAATTACAGCACAAAGTAATTATTCTCAACAACTAAGCTTCAAGCCACAGGCATATTGCAACCTCTGAACCAAAAGTAGATCACTTCAATGAACCAAAAGTAGATCACCTTTAGGCTTAGGCACCCGGCTAGATGCCATGAACCCACCTATGCTAAGCCGTGCTGCTAGTTATTTGCATATGGCATCAAATCTCAGATTCAGATACCTGCATTTTATAAAAGAGGAAGAATCTACAGTTATAATCCTCACTAGTAAGCAATGCTCTGGATTTTGTAGTTTATGATAATGAAATGCGAGCTCACGTGCTATTGATGCAAATATTCAATCAGGTTATACCCCCAGGCATGGACTTCAGCTATGTTACAACACAAGACACAATGGGGGGTGATACTGACCTGAAGTCATTAATTGGCAATGATAGAACCCAAAGCAAAAGGAATCTCCCTCCAATGTGGTCTGAGGTCAAACATCTTTCTCTTCAACAAACTAAGATCTCTCTTTCTCGAATTTTTGTTCCATACTAAATGACATGAACTGCCCTGGTACATTAAAAGAAATTACTTGAATCCTATCCCATTCTCTAATCTGACATTGCATCACAGGTGATGCGCTTTTTCACAAATCCTCACAAGCCAACTATACTTGCATTGTCCCGTCCTGACCCCAAGAAAAATGTCACCACATTGCTCAAGGCTTTTGGGGAATGCCAGCCCCTCAGAGAACTAGCTAACATGGTAAAAAGATGTCTCAATTCAGAAAGGGCTATAACAAAATTGTCAAAATTGCTGACTGATTCTTTATCACTGTTGATGCAGACACTAATACTGGGAAACAGAGATGACATTGAAGACATGTCTAATAGCAGCTCAGTTGTTCTTACAACAGTACTCAAGCTCATTGACAAGTATGACTTGTATGGTCAGGTGGCCTATCCTAAGCATCATAAACAATCCGACGTTCCTGATATCTATCGTCTGGCTGCAAAAACAAAGGTATTTTGCGTCTACTAATTGAGCCTGCGGTCACCTAAATTAGCTTACTCATATAATATTCATTTATCTAAGTTATTCTAAAATGGCACAGCCTCCACCTGTGGTACATTGTCATAGGTCCAATCAACAACTTACATTAGGTCTTACAATCCTTATAATGCCGTCTCCATCAATACAACTTCAGATGATAAAGTTATCAACAACATATCAGCTTGGTTACTATCTAGAAGTTAGAGAAAAGACACATATTAATTAACACCTTTTTCTTCCCTGCAACATTAAATCTGCTAACAGTAACACTTCTATGGTGGCTTTGTCTCTTGAAGGGGGTTTTCATCTATCCGGCCCTTGTGGAACCATTCGGTCTCACGATCATAGAGGTAAGATTCAGTGTTCTATTCTCAGAAAACTTACATGGACAACAACTTCCACTAAGCAGTCTTAGGAATATTTCGAAAAGAGTAATTAACAGAACTGCACTTCTAAAGCATCAAAATTCAGCATTTAAGCCAAAAGTTTTAACAATTCCATTCATTCTGAATTACATTCAACTGTATGTCTTCGCAGGCAGCTGCATATGGTTTACCAGTTGTTGCCACAAAAAATGGTGGACCCGTTGACATTCTGAAGGTTCTGAATTTCTCACTCTGCAGAAGCATGTGTCAGTATAAAAAAGCATGCGTTGCTGAAAACTATGCAGAATTTAGAGTTATTTCACCTAAACTCACTAATTTAAATCTTCCAAAATCCTTGCAGAAAAATCTTATATGAGCCACTAAAATCTCTATAGAATTTTGACCATCCATGATACCGCATTTGCCCACATTAACCGTCCATCTCTACTCTAGTTAAATTTCAAAGTAGAAACATGTTCACTAAATACACTAAACTAGCCGATGAAAGGTATTATTCCATCTATATTTTAACCCCAAAATGTCCTAGTCTGTAGGTCAGTTTTTTTAACTGGCCTAAACTTCTTCCTATATAGAATTTCTGCATGCCCTTTGGATCTACTAGTCTGTTATAATCTGCATACTGGACATGCTAGTATAATATTCTACCAAACTAACTGTAACAGAGGACTCCGTTTTACCAGGCACTTAACAATGGTCTCCTAGTCGATCCACATGATCAGAATGCCATAGCAGATGCTCTTCTAAAGCTGCTCGCTGACAAAAACATGTGGAGTGAATGCCGAAAAAATGGCCTCAAGAATATTCACCGTTTTTCATGGCCAGAACACTGCCGTAACTACCTCTCCCATGTAGAACACAGCGGGAATCGCCACCCAAACTCCCATCTCGAGATCATGACAATTCCTGGAGAACCGTTGAGTGACTCTCTAAGAGATGTTGAGGACTTCTCTTTGAGATTCTCCATGGAAGGAGACTTCAAGCTTAATGCAGAGCTAGATGCAGTAACAAGACAGAAAAACCTCATAGAGGCCATCACCCAAAAGGCTTCTTTCAATGGAAATGCCAGTGTCACTCACAGTCCTGGTAGAAGGCAGATGCTATTTGTAATAGCTGCTGATTGCTATGATAGTGATGGCAATACCACAGAGACCTTTCAAGCAATAATTAAGAATGTGATGAAAGCAGCAGGATTGAGTTTAGGCTTGGGCAGAGTAGGGTTCATACTAGTAACTGGATCAAGTTTACAAGAGACTATGGAAGCAATCAGACGTTGCACAGTAAATATTGAAGATTTTGATGCAATTGTTTGCAATAGTGGAAGTGAATTATATTTTCCATGGAGAGACATGGTAGCTGATGGGGACTATGAAGCTCATGTGGAATACAGATGGCCAGGGGAGAATGTGAGGTCCGTGGTCCCAAGGGTTGCCAGGGCAGAAGATGGGGCAGAGGATGACATCGTTGGGTTTGTGGATACAAGCAGTTCCAGATGCCACTCTTATAGCATAAAACCAGGAGCAGAGGTAAGATACTTATGACAATGTATAACCTTGATAGAGATGCAACTTAATCTTTAATAAACCTAATGATGAATACAACTTACAATGGACAGACTCGAAAAGTAGACAATATTCGTCAAAGGCTTCGGATGCGAGGTTTCCGATGCAACCTTGTCTACACACGTGCAGGATCAAGGTTAAATGCGGTACCATTATTTGCATCAAGAATACAAGCTCTCAGGTTTGACCTCTTTCAACTAGAAATTATTTTTGCATGCAGAACATTCAGTAAGATTTATCTGTTGTAGCAAAGTGGAAACTAAAACCAACTCAAAATTGAATGCTTGTGTGTGTGATGCAGGTATCTATCAATAAGGTGGGGAATAGATCTTTCGAAAATGGTTGTTTTTGTGGGTGAAAAAGGAGACACAGACTTTGAAGACCTGCTGGTCGGCCTCCACAAGACCCTAATTCTAAGAGGTTCCGTAATGTATGGAAGTGAGAAGCTTCTTCACGGTGAAGATGCTTTCAAAAGAGAAGATGTAGTCCCACCGGACAGCCCTAACATCGCCTACATAGAGGAAAGTTATGAGCCTCAGGATTTGTCTGCAGCTCTGAAGGCTATTAAGATCAACTGACTGCTACCTTTAATTTCCTTTCCTTTTTAATAATTTCGTGTGCATATATTTTCATTGATAATGCAAACGCAAGAATATAATTACCATATATAGGAGAATATACATATCTACTTCCCAGAAATTCCAATTGTACGATAAAAAATATACTTTTAAACTTGCAAGGGTGGTAAATTACATGCATTGCTTTCCAGTTTGATTCTTTAAGTTAGTGGGAAAGGAACTCGAATGGATATACTCAAGTACTCATGAGCCATTTAAGTAATCATAATGTACCACTACGCCTATTCAATTATGATCAATTCTGTTAATTTTTCAATTTTATTAATTATACATGTAGCACTGCAAAACATGTGCCTGCAATAAGTAGGTAACTGTAAGAGAATCGGAAGCAAATTTTTATATCTACATCCAAGAGATATACATTTTTACAATGCAGAATCATATATTTGACAGAAAACAATACTCTGCTTGAACAAGAGAAAGTTTCACCACTTTTACCTTATGACATCATCGTGTATTAGTCTTTTAACCAGGAACATAAAGCAAAAGACATAGCTAAAATTATTTCCAACAAGAAACCACTTAAAAAGCTAAAACACACTTGGTAACAACAAAAATAATCAGTTATAATAATTCCTATCAGATTAATATCAAATCATTAGTTCAGAAGACTCAATATTATGTTCCACTGCACAACCTATCACCTGTATGGTGAGTTATGTACTCTAGCCAATCACTGATTTCATTTTTAATCCTCGAGTTCTCCAAGGTCCATGTGAATCGTGCTCTTTTATGCAGAAAGAGACGCTTCCACTTTGTATTTCTGTCCACAAGCACATTTGATCACATGAGAAATTCCCTGCCAGAAGCAAAGAAATCATCAATTAGAAGGTAAATGTTCATTGTGAAATTTAATAAGAGAGAAAAAAGACAGGAATAAAATAAAATAAAACCAAAAAGCAAATACAAATACTAGATTGAGATGGTTTCTAGTAGCTGGAAGGGACACAATCACTAACTTTCCAATTGCCATTGATTTTCTCAATCATAACTTTTTTTAGAAACAGAGTGCATGCGACAGCTAAATGCTTGCTGTTGCCATATAGTAAGGACGCTTCTGTAAACATTGCTTTGGCTACAACTAAAGGTCATTCTCAGGTGAAGTAAATTATAAAGAGCCTCATTTTTTTAATAACAGAAAGCAAAATTGGATAACCATATTCACCTCTAGTTTCTCAATTTGATGCTGCAGAGACTGCAGATATTCAGCTTCTCCAGCTATATCTGATTGAAGAGTTCCATGTTCCTCTTCCAGAGTCTTTATATCCATTTCCATTAGCTCTGGCTATAATTTTCCACAAATTAAATAACTCAAAAATAAGTATTCTATATAAGAGCATATAAAGTAGAATACACTAGAGCCACAACTCACCACACATCCAATTATATCACTTCAAACCATAGCATTTAACTCCGGTTTTCTGGGTAGCGAAGAACACAGTCGTTTGTGGATATTTTTTCATTCTAAATTAATCATCTATGCACTGCTTAATTAAACAACAAGCACAATCATGCATGCATGAACACGCAGGAATGTACATGAATAAGTTTATCTGTTAATGGGTATAGACACCTTAAACTTGTTTGCCCTGCTCTTCACTTGCTCAACTGACTCCTTTATCTGAAACCACAACTAAGATTCATGAACACATATTTAAGATATAAAATCAAAACAAACAATGTATAAATATAGCCCTTTGAAGAACTATTTTTTGACTGATGGAAACCAGATGTATCTATGGACAGTTTCATTTGCATATTTTCACAACTACAAGAAGCAGATTCATTTGCATATTTTCACAACTATAAGAACCAGAAAACATTAAAATTGTAATAAAGTTGTCCCAATATGTTATGTAGTCCAAAATGCAAAGCAGTCACAAATTGTATTGCAGAAGAATTTTCCATCCACTCTCACGGCAAAACAAATGCATATATTAGCTATCAAGGTTTTAAAACTATTTCCATTCAACTCAAATAAGTGCATTTACAATTAACTTTCGTAAAATCAAAATTGAATTTACAAACAACTGAAATGATGATTGGAAGGAAACAATTTAACTTTTTGCAGGGCAGTTGGTGAAGATTTAAGACAACAATTTAACAAATTGAAATCAAATAAAGTAATGCAGTCTTTCTATAAGCCAGTAGTGCTTCCACAGAAGTCAGCATATGTTCCATTGACCAAAATAGAAAAGAAAAATAAATTCAGGTAAAAATCTTGTTTGAATTAGTAACCTTGTTGTTGTCTGAAACAAGTTTAGATTTCATCTGTGCAATTCTTTCAAGATTGACTTTGGCTGAGTCCAACCTGGCCATCAGGTTGTTCCTTGCTTCATTCCCCTGTTTTCACAATAATTATTTAGAACATTGCCAAGTCCGCATATATTAATGACTATTGGAAAGATCTATTACCATATTGTTGATTAAGAGATGGTTGCCAATGCCACTCTTTCCTGCAAGAGAATTATGACATGAGGCCAAAGTGGTAATTCCTTTTGGTTAATAAACAATTCAGATTAGTGATGTTTGCCTAGAAGAACCAGAATTCTTCAAGAATATATTCTGGGAGTTGTATGTTACACCTTTGGGATGAAAATTTTTGGTAATAATCTTTCCTTACTTCTCTTCTTTATTTCTTTCCCCCACATTTCATAACTTGGTACCATATTAAGAAGATTCCAATTTAAAAAATCCTCTCTATGCCTGCCTGTGCAAGGCCTAAACCCTGGATTAGATTTCAGGGGTTGAGAGTCCATGTGCTAGGCCTAAACAAGGAAGAGTAATAAAAAATGTTGTTCCATGAATGCATATGTTTTTAACTGAAAAGACCTTAAAGATTTCCTTGCCACTTGACAAATGGACAAACCTTTCTAAATTGCTACTAAGAAATAATATTTTCATTTTAATTGACAAAATTTTCTTCATCAAGAAAAATAACTCAGACAGATCAGGTGCACTAGTGATGCCTAAATTTTGCTGAGGAGGAATAAACTCCAGTCAGAATCTTTAGTAAGATCATGCTTTTGTTGTTTTTGAAGAGACCATCAAGCCTCCCTTACACTTAAATCTACTGAAAAACTGACATATATGAAATAAAAGTTGCAAACAACATATATATTACTCCACTCTTCCAAAATAACCCATCTTTCCCATTATTAGTCCAAAGTAGCTGACTGTGATCAATAACCAACAAAACATGTAGTTGGAACTATTCTTTTCTAACAACTGAAAAGAATTTTAATGATCAAATCTCACCATTTTATCAAGGAAGAAGTGCGTAATTCAAAGATGCAATGAGTGTGCCTTACAATTTGTATAATGTCAATGTGAAGCAAGAGTTAAGAGAATGAAAGTACGTGTCTACACATATGGACATGAGTGTGAGAGAGCTTGATAGTGTTTGCAAAATAAAGATGAGTATAACTTAGCATTTCTTAGAACAATTGCAGCATATTTCAATTAACAGAACATGTCTAATAGATAAAGATTTTATACTGTGATTCCTCATGAACTTAAGTAATTAAGGAAAACTTATCCTGAATGACCACCCAGAAATAAGATATGATTAAAAAAAATTTAAAAAAGTCTGAGAGTATGACCTTCAGTTTCTGCAAATTGCATGCAAATTTTATCCTTGACCTGCATGATTCAAGTTATCAGAGTCATGAAAATGTTATCTGCACAAAAGTTTGAGATTCTTAAAACAGTTAAAGAGAAAGAAATAGCAAAAACGAAGATGCAAAAGCAATAGCAAGTCAGCAACCATAAAGCTCAAACACTCTTACATAATTGTTAGTTAAAGATTGCAAATACAAAGAGCATCATGACAAGACTTCACTGGAAGAAAGAAGAAAGTAGGAAGATCTAAATATCTTCAGTACGATTAAAAAAAAAATACAGAACAAATTTTGTAGGAACTCATACCAAGCTTTTAGTATATGAGAATAAAAAATATGAGGGGGTTTCTTAAACTTCCAAAAACTGCACACATACACACAAAAGCAGCAATTTTACATGCCTGTTAATTATATAACATTGGGAATATTTGTTTGAGAACACAGCTTCATTTGTGAACAAATTGTTTTGTTAACAGCCAAAATTGTAGCTGTGTGTTTAATTCCTCCTGTCATCGCACTCAGGCAATGCAAATGGTCAAGACAACCACAAAAACTTAGTGGAAAACTCCTTAAGCAATCTAAAGGATATTCAACAACCATTAGTTAAGCTATTTGTTTCCTGGAGCTAGCTAGCATGTCCAGTTTGGCTCTTAAACACAGATGAAAGAAAACCCAACTGTATGCCTAGCACATAACTGAGCCAGAGTGAATGCAAAACCACCATCAAAGTCTCAGAATTACATCTTTCTTATGTATGTGGACTATATGATATCTGCAAAATTCAACCAACAAAAATTATTCCCAAGTAAAATACCACAAAAGATCATTTGCTTTCATATCCATGATCTTTCTTATATAGTGCACAAAAAAATACATTGAAGAAAAATTAAATTAAATTAAATAAACAAAGATTTAGCAAGAAATTACCATGGGCTCCCCAACTTTTCTTGTCATGTAAAATTTGACCCAGTCCTATCAAGACATAAAGGAGATAGTTGACCGCAAATTGAAGTATTAAACTAGAACAACAAATGAAGATTATTTTGGGAACCTAACCTGTTGTAGCTGTAACTTTTTACCGATATCTTCTGTAACCTTGTTATAGTAAGTGCTGTTACAGCCAAACAAATTAAGGAGATAATAATCCGTAGTATTTGGTAGACTTCAATCAATGCAATTTGATTTTGTGAATTACCTTTTCTCAACAAGTTTTGATGATATGCTGACTCTTTCTTGTGTGATAAGCTCTAATGTCTGTATGTCCAAAAAGAGTAGGAACAAGATCAAGAATACAGAAAAAGTTGGAAGTACATGTTTCTTTGACTAATCATGAATATCTAATTTTCATTTACTTGGAAGAGTAATTGATAACCCTCAAAAGCTAACAACCTCTACCATGACATGGCCTGTATAATGCCAGAAGCCATTTCTAAAATTCAATGTTCTCTTAAACGTTTGCCACCAACCCTCATGATGCATCACAAAGTCAAACCTACACAGATGAAAGGCCCATAATTTTGACACCTTTTTTCCCTTAAAAGAAGACATTCCTTTCAAAATTCACCATCCCATTAAGTCTATAATTTATACAATTGATCAACTCTCAAAGACCAGCAAGGCAACAATTAGACGGAACACCAGAGTAAAAACCAAATAGCAAACAATACGAGAAAACAATGAAATCAGCTCACACTTTTGCTTACTTGAGGATATCTATGATAATATGTCTATTAACTTGCCCATTTCCTTCTAAAATAGGTAACAGTACAAAACCATATTATTTATGGCAGAAAAAAGTTAATATGTTTTCCTCAAAAGTAATTTTAATTTTAAACCTTTCACTCTTTTGCCTACTAGTAGCATCTCAAAACAGTAGCAATTTATAACTGTAGCTTCCACCAAAGTTGGCATAGAATTTGCTTTTTTTGTTTTGATTATATTTTACAAAAGGGAAGATGTCAAGGTGTAAAAAGGGAAGGTATTGGTGGTGATTTGTAAGTGTTTGATCTGGTGCAAGATGTCAAATCCTAATAAGATATCCTTATTAGGAAGAGTTGAACCAATGACTTTGGTCCAAATGACACAATTGGAAAAGATTTGAATACCAATGGGTTTTTTGGTAATCAAAGAGGTGGTGAACAATTTGCTATTGACAGCTTTGAAATGCTCCTCATATTCTGTCCAATATTCTGGTGGAAGAATATACGAATTTAGCATGCTACGTTGGGCTCCAGTGTCTATAAGACCAATAGCTGGAATGGGCCTTTGGAATTTGGAGGGCAAGATCTGGAGTTTAATGGAAGGTATTGGCACAGTAGTGTCAAGGGACAGCAGCTGTTGGTGAAAAATCACTTGGGACTGATCACTGTCTGAGTCATCAGAGGAGTCTTGTAGGGCGAACATTGTTTCATCAGTGGGTTGGCTTTTTGGACCTTCTGGATCGACGGGGTTTGGATGAGTATTCAGGACATGTGAATTTCCGAAAATGCCTTTTCCTTTTAGGACTGCAATCACAATCCTTCTTCTTTTTGCACTTAATCTGCAAATAAGGCTTTTTGCAAGCACTCCGAAATGGTTCTCTGTCTTTTAACAGTTCTTTGAAAAATTGTTTCTGCTCACAGAGTTTGTCAAGACAAGTTTTGGCAAATTGGAAGATTTTGCCAAGAGAAATATTATCAAGGACAAGATTAGATGCACGGAGTAGCCTTTGAATATCTGATTGGAGTTCGATGCACGGAGTAGCCTTTGAATATCTGGTTGGAGTTCATCAGGAAGGGAAGCCAGAAAAACATGCTTTAAAGTCGGCTCATTAAATCCATTAAGCTTGTAGAACAAGAGGGACATTCTTTTATAATGGAAATCAAGATCCTTAGCATTGAGTGAACAACATTTCATGTTGAGATAGTCTCGTCGTGCAGCTTCAAAAATGGCAGAGGGGTCGCCAAGAAATTGATCATGGATAACCGCAAGGGCACTTGAGACTTCTGGCAATTGGACAAACTGCAATTGGCGATATTGGCCTAAAGATTCAAACCAATCTCTTAGAGCACCCGTAAAACGAGTAGCAAATTCTCTAAGAACGGATTGAGTTGTGGCTCCTTGCCTTAGCATTTGTAAATCAAGCCAGGTAGACATTTCATTAAGCCGATCACGCCATTTAGAGGATGGAAGATCATCAAAAGTGAACCATGGACCATTTGAGGATTTGGAACCGGTTGGACCGGATTGGACCTGGGCTGGAGGAGGTTGGGTTTGAGGCAGAGAATTCAGGCATTTCTTCATCAACCTCGGAAGGAATGTCAACATATGGTTCTGTGTGAGAGGTCTGGCCTTGATCAGGTTGGTCAGTTTGAGCCATCAGGATTTTGGTTATATCAGCATAGGACTTTTCAGAGTCACTGGTAGAAGCTGAGGATTCTGTGTCTGTCTCAGTATGGCTATCTGAAACAGCTAGATTTGAATCAGAAGTTTGATTTTCTGTAGAAGATGAGTGGGCAATTGTGTGGGCACTAAACAGATGCATGGGTTGTTTATCTTTGGATTGGATAGGAGGTGGAGAAGGAGCTGGTGGGGGAGGTGCGGATGAGGATGCTGGTGTATAACCAGGATGGTCAGGAGGAGAAACAGCAGGTTGGTGAATGGTGACTGGTCGTGATTGAGGTTTAGGCTTTGGTTTAGGTTTAGGTGGTGGTGGCAATGGATTATCTCGAAAAAGAGTATGAGTCATACCAAATAACTTGGAAGGTTCATACTATTTGATAGGAGAAAACATAGAGGCAAAAGGGTGATAAGTTGGGCCAATGGAAGGTATTGGTGGTGATGGTGTAAAAAGGGAAGGTTGTTGTTTTGTACAAACAGCAGCTTAAAGCATAAAATTCACCTTGATTCCAAACATACCCAAAGAAATAGTCTTTCTAACTTACTTTACACAGTACAATTAAATTTAGAATCATGAGTACCTGGCTAAGGGTGGATGAATCAGACTCGAGGGAGGCAATTTTCCTTTGTTTTTCGAATATCTGAGCACATATTTGACCCTTTTCCATTGTCATCTTCTCAGCATCTTCTTTAAATTTCTTTGTTTCACTTTTTGCTGCAAAATATTAAAATACGTTCATAAATACAAACAATGACTATAACAAAAAGCTTCTTCCATAAGAACTACTGTGTCTGAGATATGATAAATTCAAAAATTTGAAATGCTGAAAAGAAGGACTAAAATTGTCCTTAAAATAGATAAATCTAAGAAAATCCAGTTCCAAGATCATTAAAATTACTTTCAACTAGGCAAAAGCAAGGTTTTCTTCAATTTCTATCGTTCACTTAAAATACAGAAAATATCTTCAGGATTAAAAAGCACTGGAAAAACCATTTAGGAAAAAGTGCTTTTTTATGAAGCAGGAAATAAGTGCTTTTTAGTTTTCCTAAAGCCTAATCATAAAAGCACTTTCAACCAAACCAGTTTTCAAAAACAAAAAGTAATACCACAACTACTGCATACACTTCAAAACAGAATAAAAACAATTTGTAAGAATCACTTTCAAAGTAAACGAGAAACCGGAGGAGGACAGAGAGTGAACCCGAAACGAGGTCGTTTTCCAGGGACTGAATAGTGGAGATCTGCGTTTGCTCTTCAACAGAGACCTTAGCTGCTTGATCTTCCACATCTATGTTCCAAACATACATTCGAATAATTCAACATTTCAATTTCAATTCAAAGTAGATTTAAAAGCAAGAGAAAGAGAAAGAGAAAGATCGGTACCGTTCATTTGAGAGCGAAGAGTCTTTATGTACTGCAAATACTCCTCCATTGTTTGTGATTTTTAGATCGAAAATGAAAATGAATATTCAATGATTTTGAAAGAGACAGAAAGAGCGGGTGAAGAAGAAGAAGAAGAAGAAGACGAAGGGGGGTGTGTTTCGCGGTCTTAATTTGAATTTTGAACAATTTATTTAAAGGTGCTGGTAATTTATTAGTATTAATATTTAAATCATTTAATTAATATTATACAAAAAAAATATTTATTCAAGTATCTTATCATTGCATTTCTTCAAAAGAAAAAGATACGATAAATTTATTTAAAAAAATAAATGGAGTATTGAGAAATGAGAAGAAAAAAGATCAAATATTGAATAATAAAAATAAAATAAAAATAGCAAGTATTACCATTTTTTATTAACGAATTTAGTTCAATTTGATTTTTTTTAAAAGTAATTGAACGAAATTCTATAATATGATCTAATTTTCATTTGATTTCAAGAAATTGGATTGATTAAAATTGAATCGACTGGTTTAGATGGATTAATTTAAATTTGAACGCTACAATAATTGTCGAAAAAAATCCTATTACTATTTAGATGAACTGTATACAATTTAAATACTCTAATTTAATGGTACATAAATTTTGTTACAACTTCTGTATAAATATATTAGAAAAATATTGACCTTGAATGATGGTGGTTGTGGTTGTGCCATTGTATTAGGGCATTGTATTGTATTAACATATAATAATGTCATGTTTGGCTTCATCACTTCTTGTATTAGAATAAGATTTTAATATGGCAATACCTGTGTAAACTAATCCCGCGGGGTTGGGGCTTATCTTATACAGGTTTGCTGCAATCTTAAAAAAGAAAAAAATAAATAAAAATAAAAGTAAAAATTGAAGAACTAGTAGACAACAATTCCCTAACACCTCAGACCCACCCATTAAACCAGCATCTGCTCCCTAGCCACTTCAAAGTAACAATTTAACCAGCGCCTTTGTCTTGGGGTAGGAGTGGACATAAACCCACAACCCATGAGTTTATCTAAATTCAAACTAAATTAAATGGTTTGGATTGAGTAAGTTATGAAAATGAGTTAAATGTGAATTTTATTTAAAAAATCATTTCATTGTGAGTTGAATATGGTTTATCCATGGACCATGAACAAAATTCCAACACTCCAACTTGTCAAATGAAATAAATGAAAACAAAAAAAAATAGTGAAAATATTAAATTGTTTACAGCGTGATCAATTGTTCACAATTAGAAAAAGAAAACAACATGTAAAAAAAAATTGAATTAAATAAATGCTATTATAAATAATTAAATGAGATGAAACTGGTGTTTGATGAAATGAAATCTTTTTTTTTAATTTATGAACTCATTTATACTTACATAATTACCGCTTTTATATTTCTAACAATAAGAAGAAAAACACCAAATCCATATTGCTGTTTTCGTATTTAAATTAAGGAAAATTATAGTAATAATGCTAAGATTGTTTTTGAGGGCATCGTTACCTAGCCCACTAGAAGGAAATAATTAATAATTACGAGAAATGATACTTCCATTGACAAAAATTTACATTTTGTGAGTGATATTGATATTGATACTTCGCTTTTTATTTTGATGGGATTTATTAACGTTGATCCTCCATCCTGAAATTCATGAGCAATCAATCTATTGAAAAAAAACCATTTGATAGAAAATTATCATCTCAATAATTATAAGTCAAAGGATACATTTTTTTAGTTAAAGAAAATTTATTATTTTAAATAAATGGCACTCACATAAGTTGTTTTCTTTATTTCTTTGAAGTTACATGTTGATGTCATGTTTGTGGAAGTTTATTATTAGAGTTTACATTCTTATTTATTGAAAATTAATGGTTTTTGTGATTAAACTTTATTTGAATTTTCTAGTATTCTTTAATTTAAGGATTAAGTTATTGTAAAATTTATTATTTATAATTTTCATCCACTATTTTTTTCATATTCTTATATAAATTTAATAATTAATAACAACTGATAATTTTATATAATTAAATTTATCAAAATATATTTTGATAATAAAATTCGGGTTGGTTTGAGTTAAGTTGAAAATATTTGGGTTGGTTTGAGTTAAGTTGAAAATATTTAGATTGGTTTGTGTTGAACCCAAACTTTTATGATTTGGTTTGGGTTAACTTAAAACTCAATTCAAACCAATCCATTTCCACCCCTATCTTGGGCAACATCGTCACTAGTTGAGCAATAGTTGGTCGCCTCTGTCATGAT
Organism: Citrus glauca; assembly: GCA_029633175.1. NCBI lineage: Eukaryota > Viridiplantae > Streptophyta > Magnoliopsida > Sapindales > Rutaceae > Citrus > Citrus glauca. The sequence goes on from JAQOOD010000003.1 coordinate 37,319,173, forward strand.
GGAGTTAGGTTGTTGTAAATAGTGATGAGATTGTTGATGATGATACTGATAAATAATGAAATTGAGGTGCTCTAGTTTAAAAGTTATAATTATTATAATTTTAAAATAAAAATTAATTGTGTATAATGAATATAATTATCAAATAATAATTTAATAAAAATAATAAATATATTATAAAATTTTCTTCATAAAAATATGAAATTAAATTAACTTAATTTTTAAGTTACAATAGTTAATATTTAATAAATACTAGCTCAACTTCCACCATCGTAACCTTTTGTTCATAATAAAAAATAATGAAGAGCAATCAAATTGTAACATCCAAATTTTCATTATTTTTTATTGGAATTTATAAATAGCATTTATTAATAAGGATTATTCATGGGGTAATTTTGGAAAAAACTTATTTTTCCAAATTTAATAGGGTTTTTTAAGACTCCCTATAAATTTATATATTTTCCCCTTCCATAACCCTAAGTCCACAATGTTTCTTCTTTTTCTCTACTGCTCATTACGCTATTACCCAAACCCTAGGATTCAAACCTTTGTTTAGGGGAGAATCAAAGCAATTGGTAAGTTTATTCTCCTTATTCTCCACAAGTTTTCCAAACCTTCTATCCAGGGTTTGAATTGGCATGATTTTAGATTGTTATAGATCATAATACATGATTTAGGATGTGTTTAGGTTATGCTTAGGTCTCTGATTTATTATGAGTCTTGTTAATCAATATTTGGTGCATTAAGTATGCTGGAAAAATCTGGACAGCATGCGTATCTCGAATTTAAATATATATTTTCTGAACGATTTTTCTTAAGAACTTTATCTTTATGAAAACTAGACATGTAGGGCTTATTGAATAAATTTTGTTTCATAAGATTTGACTTTATTTTCAGTTTTATATGGATTTTCGAAACTGACACTATCGCATTGAAAAACTGTGATTCCACCAATGCGACCAAATTCACAAAATTATTTGTACTACCAAATGAACTCGAACAATTCGGAAATTTTATATGGAAGTTAATATATGTGTCTAGTATTTTCAGTTTTAATTTCATATAGAAAACCAGATTCTTAAAATAAGTTTGTAATAGTTATATCTTGTATTTGTTTAAGGTGTTGGAGGTCTTTGAGACTCTTAGAGGCTTTGAGGTATGTTGAATCAATTCTTTTATTGAGGTAAGTAACTTTCATTCATAATGTACTGTATATGTAAGATTATTTTGATATTATTATAAGTGTTTTCATGCTACTTAAAGATTACTTGATTTTCATGACAAAATCAGTTTATATAAATGTTTTCAAATCTAAATTCTTTTAACAAAATTTATTATTATTATTTTTAAATATGCAACTTATTTTGTTATTTGATTACTTTTTATAATTTTTTTTATAAAATATTTTGCAAGGCCAAATTACTGTTACAAACATTTATGAATTTGATACGAATGTTTTGTGCAGATGTATGATTTAAATTATTTATGATTGTGTAGGCACAAAACATAATTTAAATTATCAAAAGGTGGCCCCCTTACAATTATAAATCATTTAAATCGTACATGTGCACAAAAATTGCATATCAAATTCATAAATGTTTATAACAGTAATTTAGGCTTACAAAATATTTTATAAATAAAATCATGAAAGGTAATTAAATAACAAAATAAATTACGTATTTAAAAGCATTTATAAAATATTTTGTTAAAATAATTTAGATTTGAAAACATTTACATAAACTAATTTTGTCATGAAAATCAATTAATTTTTAAGTAATATGAAAACACTTATAATAATATCAAAATAATCATACATATCGAGTACATTAGGAATGAAGTACTTACCTCAATAAAAGAATTGCTTTAACAGTACTCAAAGCTTCTAAGAGCCTCAAACACTTCTAACACCTTAAATAAATACAAGATATAACTATTAAGAACTTATTATGAGAACCTAATTTTTTAATTCATACCCGTACAAACCTGATTTTAAAAATTTTAACTCTTAATCTAAAAATCATGATGACATAATATTCCACGGAACTATTATGGACATCTATGGGTACCTCATATAAAATTTTTAAGAGGATCCGATACCAAAAATATTTTAAAAAAAATAGTTTCATAGTATCTTAATTGAACATAACGAGTTCTGAGGTTTTTATAAAATCAGATACTAATCGAAAAATTATGAAATTAAAACTGAAAATACTAGACACATATATTAACTTCTATATAAAATTTCAGACTTTTTCGTATTCATTTGGTAGTACAAATAATTTTGTGAATCTAGTCGCCTTAGTGGAATCATAGTTTTCCAATGCGATAGTATCAGTTTCGAAAATACATATAAAATTGAAAAACAAAGTTAAATTTTATGAAACAAAATTTACTCAATAAGTCCTACATGTCTAGTTTTCAAAAAGATAAAGTTCTTAAGAAAAATCGTTCAAAAAATATATATTTAATTTGAAATACTCATACTGTCCAGATTTGTCCAGCATACTTAATGCACCAAAAATTAATTAACAAGACTCACAATAAATCAGAGCTCAAAACAGAACCTAAACACATCCTAAATCATGTATTATGATCTATAACAATCTAAAATCATGCTAATTCAAATCTTAGATAGAGTGATTAGAAAACTTGTGGAGAATAAGGAGAGTAAACTTACTAATCACTTTAATTCTCTCCTAAACAAATATTTGAATCATAAGATTTGGGTAAGAGTATAATAAGTAGTAGAGAAAAAGAAGAAATGTCATAGTCTTAGGGTTATAGAAGAGGAAAAAATATAAATTTATAAGGAATCTTAAAAAATCCTATTAAAATTTTAAAATATTTTTTTAAATTATCCTGTAAATAATCCTTATTAATAAAGACAATAATATTATTTTTAAATTCCAATAAAACAAAATAAAATAATAAAAATTTGGGCCTTACACAAATAATCCCTCTCGTAATTGTCCATTGATGGATATCCATCGGGAGTGGGTTATTGCTCAGGGTTAATGGCACAACTGCAACCACCATCATCATGAGATTAGCACACAGCATGGCTTCTTCTACTTCATGGCATTCCATGACCATGAGTATCAGAGCCGATCCTTTTTACTACTCTAGCATTAACTGTCGGATCGGCGATGTAAGTTTCAAGTTCCGGCCGGAAAAATTGATAGTTCTCGAGAATGAGATTGAATGTAGCTTTGATTTTGTTACAAACACAAACAATGAGATAACCAACGAAACCAACCACTGGAAATTTGAAATTAAATAACAGAAAGAAGAAAACTAGAATAAAGATGAAACGAAAAAAATGAAAATAAAAATGGAGCCCGAGGCCTGCACAAGACAGTCTCCTTAAAACAGATTTACCTTCTCATGAAGTGTTTAAGGTCTGTTGGTATCTATTTCCCAGGATACAACGGGTACGAATTTCCGACCAAGCACAGAATGGAAATTCCGGCGAACCACAACAACAAGCTCAATCAGAGAAAAGACAATGAAGAATGAAGGAAAACCAAGTGTGCTTTGTGTTTGTTTTTGCAAGTGTAAAAAACAGAAGTGAAGGTGCCTTTTTATACTCAATGGAGGATGTAACAGTTGCATTTGAGTTGAATTTCTGAATTCAATTTCTGTCATTACTTTTTCTATAACAGCCAGTGAATTTAACCAATTCAATTAAATTGAATTTAACCAATTCAATTAAATTGAATTTAAACAATTCAATTAAAAAATTGAATTACATAACAGTAAAAATTAATTGTAAAGCTGTTACAACATGTTTGAATTCAAAAACATGTGAAACTGTTACACAAAAATTCGAAAGGAAATAAAACACGTGCCAAGCTTGCATGGATGATTTTAGGCTGACACTAATCCCTAGGCTTCTTTTTCCCATGTGGGATAAGCCTCTTTCCTTTCAAATTTCCAACTCCAAAAGCGACCTTTGAGAGACAATTTTTCATTCACCCAAGCACCATTTTGAGAAAATAAGATTATAGTTTTGAAGTATGAATGGAGTAGAATCCGAACCTCAAAATATTATTCACTTTTGTTAAGTGAGACCCACTCAAAATGTGCTCTCAAAATAGCATGTTATGTTATTTTTCAATAATCCCCCACATGAATGAAAATTGGCAGTAAAACAAGAAAACTGCTAAATTTTGACATCAAAATCATTTTTGACTCTTAATGATTGAGTTTATTAGATTGATACCTAGCACAGGATAGGTATGTGTTATCCTTTGAACCTTCCATTGTAATAGTATAATTACTTTACTAGCTGATCAGTAAACGCGATATCTTTGAACTGTTCTGCCATTAGTGTAAATGATCATATACTACACATAGGTATTTCTCCTAACACTGTTGAGTTCTCATGATTATGTTCGTTTTGGCCTTGAACATCTGCCTGGTTCTACAAGAGTTTCTAAGAGCTGAACCCTTTATAGCTCCATTTGAAGCGGCCCCACTTCTCTCTCACATAGGTGATATCTTAATTAAGAGTAACCCACATTACTCCGCTCGAATTTCCTACGCATAAGAATCATTAAGAGCCTAGCTCAACCTTATTCCCCACGGGCACCACTGTTTCATTATAGGAATGGTTAATGAGGTAATCCTTTCAAGAGAATGACCCCCACAGTGATCTATCTTTAGTCTTTAACAAATAGGTTGTCCAATTGAACCTAGATCTTGGGATCTCCAATCTACTAGGTTAGGTTTTCCTTCGTTATTGACTAATCAATCTATAGGTTTTAATCCCATCCCCCTCGATGATTTTTCTACTAGCTCTCGATTTAACCCTTTAGTTAGCAGATCCGCAATGTTATCTTTGGACCTTATATAGTCAATAGAGATAACTCCAGTAGAAATAAGTTGTCTAATGGTATTATGTCTACGATGTATGTGTCTAGACTTACCATTATACATATTGCTTTGTGCCCTACCGATAGCTGATTGACTATCGCAATGAATACAAATCGTAGGCACCGGCTTTGGCCATTTTGGAATACCTTCTAAAAAGTTGCGTAACCATTTTGCTTATTCACCACATTTATCTAATGCAATGAATTCAGATTCCATTGTAGATCTAGCAATTACTGTCTGTTTAGAAGATCTTCATGATACAGCTGCACCTGCTAGTGTAAACACATAGCCGCTTGTAGATTTTGAATCTTTACATCTGATATCCAGTTAGCATCACTAAATGCTCTAATACTTCTGGATACATAGTATATTGCAGTCCATAATTACGAGTATATCGAAGATACGTAAGTACTCTTACGATAGCTTTCTAATGATCAATTCTCGGATTACTCGTATATCTACTAAGTTTGCTTACTGTATAGGATAGGTCTGGTCTGGTACAATTTGTTAAATACATCAGACTACCTATTATTCTAGTATATTCAACTTGAGAAATAATCTATCCTCTATTTTTCGATAAATGAATACTAGTATCTGATGGAGTTTTAGACATAGTATTATCCTTTTTATTAAATTTCCCAAGAATTTTATATATATAATGACTTTGACTTAAAATAAGTCCATTAGAAGTCCTTGAGATTTTAATTCCCAAAATGACATCTGCAAGACTCATGTCTTTCATGTCAAACTTAGACTTCAACATATTCTTGGTAGATTTAATCATGTCATCATTACTCCCAACAATGAGCATGTCATCAACATATAAACATAAAATAACATAGTCATTTTCTATTTCTTTGACATAAACACATTTGTAACACTTGTTGATCTTAAAGCCGCTTGTGATCATCGTATGATCAAATTTCTCATGCCACTGTTTCGGTACTTGTTTCAAGCCATATAATGGCTTAACCAATTTACAAACTTTCTTTTCTTGTCCTGGAGCTATAAAACCTTCAGGTTGCTCCATGTAGATTTCTTCATCTAAATCTCCATTTAGAAAAGCCGTTTTTATATCCATTTGATGTATCTCGAGATTGCGCAAAGCTGCAATTGCTATTATCATCCGTATGGAATTTATTCTCGTAACATGAGAATAAATATCAAAATAATCAAGGCCTTCTCGTTGCCTATAACCTTTAATTACAAGCCTAGCCTTGTACTTATTGATTGATCCATCGGCTTTCATTTTCCTTTTGAAAATCCACGTATACCCCAAAGGTTTACATCATGGAGGAAGGTCTACTAGCTCCCAAGTATGATTTTGTAAAATCGATTCAACTTCATTGTTAATGGCTTCTTTCCATAAAGTGCATTCAGCGAAAGTTACAATCTCTTTGAAGCTTTGAGGGTCATTTTCTAGCAAATATGTCAGAAAGTCTGGACCAAAAGACTTTTTTATTCTAGCTCTTTTGCTACGTCTAACCTTAATTTCTTCTTCTTCTTCTTCTTCTAGTGCGTGATCATTTTCTTCATTTTTAAGTGTTGTTTCATGAAATTATTCCAATTCTCTCGATTCCATTCTAGAATTGCAAGGAAACACATGTTCGAAAAATGAAGTATTTCTTGATTCTATAATCGTATTTTTGTGGACATCTGGAACTTTAGACTCATGCACCAAAAATCGATATGCGCTACTGTTTTGTGCATAACCAATGAAAATGGAATCAACAGTTTTTGGTCCTATTTTCACTTTTTTATTTGAAGGAACCACTACTTTAACAAGACACCCCCACACTCATAAGAATTTATATGAAGGTGATCTACATTTCCATACTCATACGGGATTTTATCTTCTTGCTTTCGGGGTATCTTATTTAATAAATAATTAGTTGACAAAATAGCTTCTCCCCACATATTCTGGGGTAGTCCAGAACTTATCAACATTGCATTCATCATTTCTTTTAAAGTTCGATTCTTTCGTTCTGCAATCCTATTAGATTGAGGTGAATATGTAGCCGTGACTTGATGTATGATTCCACTTTGTTCACATAATGACATAAACGGAACAACATACTTGCCACCACGGTCACTCTTTAATTCTTTGATTTTCCTATTAAGTTGATTCTCAACTTCATTTTTATAGAGAATAAACTTTTCCAAAGCTTCATCTTTACTTTTCAATAAATATACATAGCAATATTTTGTGCAATCATCTATAAAGGTAATAAAATATTTATTACCACCTCTTGTTTGAATGGATTTAAAGTCATAAATATCACTATATATTAAATTAAGTGGTTCAGTGTTTCTTTTAATTATTTCGAAAGATGACCTAGTTAGTTTTGCCTCAACACAAGTTTCACACTTATGTTTCAAATCAATTTGGAAATTGAAATATGCTTCATGTTAATTAATTTATGCAAAGAATTAAAATTAACACGTCCTAATCTACCATGATAAAGATTAGAAGACTCAAGCAAATAAGCAAAAGATGTAGCTTTATTATTAGCCCATCATTAACATAACCATTTCCCACATACATCCCATTTTTAGACAAAACCACCCTATCTAACTCAAACACCATTCAGAAAACCATGTTTGTTCAGCAACGATCCAGATACTAAGTTCTTTCGAATTTCTGGCACATAAAGCACATTGTTCAGAGTCAGTTCTGTCTCAGACGTCATCTTCAAAATCACCTTCCCTTGACCCTCAATCTCAGATGTAGCTGAATTCCCCATGAATAGCTTCTCTCCATTGGTAACAACTTCAAATGAAGTGAACAACACTTTATCCGAGCAAACATGTCTAGTTGCTCCAGTATCAATCCACCATTCTCTTGGATTAGAGCCAACCAGATTCACTTCTAAAACCACTGTAGAGAGGTTTATGTCTGAAACATGTTGAGTAATGTTTTCGACCACATTCGCCTCTCGCTTCTTTTTAGGCAATCTACAATCCGAAGCCTTGTGACCCATCTTATCACAATTATAACATTTTCCTTGAAACTTTGTTTGTTTCTTGGAAATACCTCCTTTTGGGCCCAATTTTTTATTTTTATTTTTAGGTCTATGTTCAACAAAATTTGCCTTTGCCATAGAAATAAACCCTCTTCTTTCTGCATTTATGTTGTCTTCCTCAATTCTGAGCTTAATAACCAGCCCCTCAATATTCATCTCTTTTTATTTATACTTCAAATAGCTTTTGAAATCTTTCCAAGCAGGAGGCAATTTTTCAATAATTGTGGCAACTTGAAAAGTTTCACTTAGATGCATCCCTTCCGCAAGAATTTTAGATAATATAATATGAAGTTCTTGTACTTGACTTATTATAGTTTTAGAATCCACCATTTTATAATATAGGAAGCGACCAACAACAAACTTTTTGGTCCCTGCATCCTCAGTTTTATATTTTTGGTCTAAGGATTCCCATAGCTCCTTGGCTGTTTTCTTTCCTATGTATACATTATATAAGGAGTCACTAAGGCCATTCATTATATAATTTTTACACAAAAAATCTGAATGGTGCCATGCATCAATTGCACTTGCAACTTGAATATCCATTTCACCTCTTTGGGCTTAGGAGCATCCTTGGTTAAGAACCTCGCAAAGTTCAACGTGGTCAAGTAAAAGAACATCTTTTGCTGCCACCGTTTGAAATTCTGGCCATTGAATTTTTCAGGCTTTTCCGCATGATTGACAGGAATCGCCACAGAGGCTGGTTCCTTCATAACAATTGGTGTAGAAACTAGGACATACGGAACATCATCACTAATTTCAGTTGCCATCTCTTCGATAATATTAAATCTATTTTAAGATTGTTACAAACACAAACAGTGAAATAACCAACGAAACCAGCCACTGGAAATTTGAAATTAAATAACAGAGAGAAGAAAACCAGAATAGAGATGAAACGAAAAAAAATGAAAATAAAAATGGAGCCCGAGGCCTGCACAAGACAGTCTCCTTAAAATAGATTTATTGCCTCACAAAGTGCTTAAGGTCTGCTAGTATCTATTTCCCAGGATACAACGGGTACGAATTTCCGACCAAGCACATAATGGAAATTCCGGCGAACCACAACAGCGAGCTCAATTAGAGAAAAGACAACGAAGAATGAAAGAAAACCAAATGTGCTTTGTGCTCGTTTTTGCAAGTGTAAAAAGCAGAAGTGAAGGTGCCTTTTTATACTCAAGGGAGGATGTAACAGTTGCATTTGAGTTGAATTTTTGAATTCAATTTCTGTCATTACTTTTCCTGTAACAGCCACTGAATTTAACCAATTCAATTTAATTGAATTACATAACAGTAAAAATTAATTGTAAAGCTATTACAATATGTTTGAATTCAAAAACACGTGAAACTGTTACACAAAAAATTTGAAAGGAAATAAAAAATGTCCTAAGCTTGCATGGATGATTTTGGGCCTACATTCGTGTAGGCATGTCATGCAGGCGCACACGAATTTAACCAAACCGGTCTTGAATTTGCACCCCGCCTGCGCACGTGCCTGTGAAGAAAAGCTTTATCCTTATAATTCTTAAGTATATATAGTTAAGTATTTATATATAAACACTAATCCCTAGATTTTTTTTTCCCATGTGGGATAAGCCTCTTTTCTTTCAAATTTCCAACTCCAAGGGCGACATTTGAGAGACAATTTCTCATTCACCCAAGCACTATTTTGAGAAAATAAGGTTATAGTTTTAAAGTATGAATGGAGTAGAATACAAACCTCAAAATCTTATTCACTTTCATTAAATAAAACACACTCAAAATAGCATGTCATGCTATTTGTTCAACAGCTTTCTCACTCAATTATCTCAATTTCCCTCAAAGATGTATTTTTGTTTTCTTCTTCCTTTTCAACTGCTCCTGCTGCATTAAGCTTAACCATCGATTTACGGGATTCAAGTTCTTCCAAAGCAGCCTCTTCTTTCCTTCGTGTTTCCACCAATAGTTTTGAATACATCATTTATGGCTGCGTTTCTACTTCTTCTCTGTCGTTCCACTTTCTCTTTCTGTAACAAAACAAGCGAACCACAGCGCCCCTCCTTTTACAGACAAAGGTGATTTCCTACTTTAAATTGGAAACCAAACCAAACCCAACTTTATCTGGAAATCTTACTCTTCATTGGATTAGAAAGTAACTTTTGAAAGCAAAACTCGGTTGGTGTACTTGCAACGAATATGCGTGTTAGAAGTACAATTTATAGAGAGCAGTTTGAGGAAGGTTGTTGGTAAAATGTTCAAAGTGCGAAATTTTATTAATTTAAGATTTTTTTAATTGTTTTTTTTTTACTTATAACTTATTCTTAAGTATTTATATTTTAAAAAAATAAATTTATATGACTTTAATTTGTATGAAAAAAGTATTAATAAAAATAAATATTATATTTTAAAAATATTTTTATAAAATATATTTATTTCTTATAAAAAATTTAATTTTTTTGTATAGACAAATATTAAATAATTATGTTTAAAATATTTTTTATTTATAAAATAAAAAATATGACTCATATTTAAATATTAAAAAATAAATATATTATTTAATATTAAGATTTGTTTAAATTAAAAAAAAAAAACTACCTAAGTTAAAAATTGATGAGTGTGCATTTAATTTAAATGAATAAATATAAACTTTTGTGTATTAACAATAAAAAAAGCAGAGTCTTCTGTAATATTACTCCAATATATAGTTTTTTTTAAGGAAGAAATAATATATATGGTTTATTATCTCAATTTTCACAAAAAAATGGAATTCATAAGCTAATTTCTAAAAGAATAAAAAAAGAAGAAAACAGAAAATAAGAACGCAGCGAGTGCAAGTCTTTGTACCGTCGGCGAGCGTGATTCATTCTGCTGGTACTGGTAACATAAAAATGGTGAGATTGGGAAGAAGGCAGCAGCCATTCGTGCAAAGACAGAGTAATCAGAGCAGCATAAGAAGATTAATCGCTCCTTCGAAGAGATCGTTTCGTTTGATTCTCATTTGCCTCGCTTTTGTAGCCTTCTTTCCTCCGATTTTCTTCCACTTCAGACTCCGCCGTTTCCATCAAGTATCAATTCTAACGCGATCTGCTGCTTTCCGCTTTTAGGTCTAATTAAAAATTGTGGAAATGTAGATCTTATTTAATTGACTTAATATTTAATAAGCCTTTGTTTTTCAGTTATGGTGATGTCGTAAAAGTTAAAAAAAAAAAACTGTTCATCCAATTCTTGTTGCTGCTTAGCTTTTTTCTATCTTTTGTTTTTTCTTTTATCATAGTTTCTGGTACTATAGATAAATGTGCTCTTTTATGATTGAACAAAGGCATTTTTATAGAAATGAAAGCATTTGAAGTACTCCGTCACGAAGAAATTCATAATTGTTTTCTGAGAATTGCTTTTACGGGATTTTTTAAGACTGAAGAAGGATTTGACAGGGTGCTCTTTACCAAAACACTTGATATTGCACTCTTTTAGACGGCTTTTTCAGAGAGGGAAAGTAATTTGAAGCACTTATAGAGAGAATAATTAGAAGCGCTTAGTCAAGTAGCAATTCATAGCTGTTTTTCTGAAAGGTTCTATTAAGTGTTTTTTAAGACCGAAGAAGCTCTGAAGCTCTTAGGGTATATTTTGGGAAAACTCTTGTTATGTACTCATTTAGAAAGCATTGTTAAAGAAAGAAAATAATTTGAAGTTCTTTTCAATAAGCAAATCATAAGTGATTTCCTAAAAAGTGTTTTTGTCGAAGGCATTCCTATACAAACAAGTACTTTTTTACAAAAAGCCTTTCCAAATGCACTGCAGTCATATTCTTTGAGTAGCCTAGTGTGTAATTTATTTCCTCATGCCTTGGGTTAGAAATTAGGACTACGGGCATATATGTCTGTAGTTAGAGGAACGTTGTATTCTTTGTTGACATATAGATTTTGAAACATTTTCACAGGATATCACTTAGCCCTGTATTGGATATTATAGACCTCCATGGATATGAATATTCACTTTGTAATACCTTCCACTGTGTGCAGATGCAATTAAAAAAGTGTGGATGGCTGGATGGTTCTCCTCTTGTATGTGCTCATGGCGGCGACTCAACTAATGAATTTCCGAACTCGGTAGGCATTGTATTTTAAACGTTGATTGCTTTGTCTATGTATTCTCATTTGGATGCTTAGAACTTCAACTAGAGCATAATTAATTCTACGTTTTGGATTTATTGTCTTCCGTAGCGTTATCTTTTGTTAGAAATGCATGTCCAAGTCACAGTTTGTTCAACCTGCACATGTTGCAGCCAGTGTTCAGAGATCCATTGACTGGTCTTTGTTTTTGATGATTCTGTTGTTTTTTGCTTCATAGATGGCTGCGTATCGATCTGCCCTTCGTTCTCAAGTAGACTGCGTGGAGATTGATGTTTCTCGTTCGCTAGATGGAGTCTTGTTAGCTCTTCATGACAGGTAATGGACCACTGTTACTATCATGATCATCATTTTTCCCTAATCATCATCAATGAAGTAGGAATGCTGTACTGCATGAATAATACTTCTTCGTTTTGTGGAATGGACGTTTCATTTATGTACTATTCCCTATGTTGAAGACTTTGGATATATTTTTGATTAAAAGTTTTAGTCAAGTTGTTGCTCAGTTGGAGATTGTCGATATTCAAAGTTATGTGGAAATTTTCTGCAAATGTTTTATTTTTTCTGAATTATGCATGATTCAAACAGCATTCTCTGGTGAACATCATTTAGTATTCATGTTGGAGTCAAAGTATAAATTTGATGATTGTTCTTGAAATTTTTTGAGAGTTGATTTTCTTATGACACAGGCAGGGATTTGCAGCGGATATCTGGTAACATTACTTCTAAAGTTGGGCACTTGAGCATGAAAGAGGTAAAAGACGCTGACTTGTACTTTTATCTAGATTAATTATTGTAAACCTCTGCATGTTTCTTATTAGAACCGTACCTTGTCCCGAAAGAGGGGAAAGAAAGATGAAGAAAGAATACAAATACACACGCACACACACACACACAATTCTTTATGAGATATTTATCATTTTTGTTGATTGAAAAAATACAAAGAGTATATTAAAATTCATGCCGTAAGATTTTTATCGGTGATGTTGATTGAGATTATTTATTAGTTTGTGGTTGTAGATAAAAAAACTAGGTACCTCATTTCAGTTTGCGCAGAAGTCTCATGATCGAGTAATTACTACTATTGAAGATGCCTTAACGGTAATTACAGGATCCACTTTGACACATTCTCTTTTTCTCTTTATTTATTTTTATTTTTATTTTATTTTTTTGGTTGGGGATGAAGTGATGTTAGCGACATACTATGCGTCTTTGACCATTTCTGTGTATGACATAATTGCACCGGCACTATCTTTTTATGTAATTGTTATTTTCATTTATTTGTTTAAAGCATAGAGAATGAGTTTCTTATTGTTTGTGTGGCTTATCAGTTGGTGTCAAACTCAGTAAAGCAAGTCATTTTGGATGCAAAGGTTGGTCCTCCATCATACGAAAAGGGGGTTGCAAAGGATATTCTTTCTGTTGTGAGTTTTCATTTTTCTTCCCTATCCCTTTTGATCTTTGTTTATATTTTAAGCCTCTAGTTTGAAAATGCAATTTTAATATATGATACTTTTTTTTTTCCATTTTTTGCTTCTTTAGTGGAGAGCTACAAATTATTCATGATAAAACTATTATAGCTATATGTGTAGCTTAAGATATCTCAGTTTTATTTCCTTTGTGATATTTTGATCATTTCCCTTTGTTTTGGGACATGGTTTAGAGTTCTTAGGAGTCTCATTGATATTGTTAAACTGAGGTTTATGTTGAAGGCTAGTACACTTTTGCATTTACTGTTGGACTATGCTGCTTAGCCATTATTTCTGTTGGTTGTTTAGAGAATTTTGTGCGGAATGTTGCTAACTGGATATCTGCGAGGATTTGGTAAGACCGTTGCTATAGTTTTATACAATTGTACCCTATCATAACACATTCTTTATTGGGCCTTGTTAACTTTGCATTATTTGTTATGGGTTTTAGTTATCTATGTGGTTGATTTGCTCTCTGATGGTTTTTGTTGTCTCCTCTTGAAACCTGATACATGCAGTATCCAGTAGGAAGAGAATGATGATTCCAAAAAATTCATTTTGCTATATTTCTTATGAATTTATAACGTAGCAATTATTGAAGATGTCATTTTCCGGTCATTTAGCATTTCTGAATGTGGTTATATTTTTACTATCTGTACAAATATTTCAGATTGAAAGGACAAAATGCTACAACTGCCTTGTTTGGGCCAAAAGCGACAATTTAGTAAGGGACATTATCAGATTATCATCAAATGTTACGGTAAGAAACTGTATTTATCGTTAAGCTTTGTTTTGTTATGGATATGTTTGATGGTTATATGTTTTAAATGAATTTAGTTTTAGGACAACACTAGAAGGAAACATTCCCCCCCCCCCCCCCTCTCTCTCAATGATGAAAGAAACATTACTGGTTTAGAGGCTTATTTTAATTACCTACCTTTTAGAAATGACCAAATAGGCGATGTTACTCTTGTTGTAAATTCAGCATTGAAACAACATTCATGAGGCGTTTTATAATTACACCAAGTGCGTAGATTTGCTTTATAAGGTAGTAGCATAACCTATTTGACTATACCTTATTAACACATGTATTATTATGATTTGAGTCTTAAAAATATTAAAAGCTATAACTATTATTAATATAGCCAAGTCGATTACCCCTTTATGCATACTATTAAAACATAATATAAAAAATAAAATAAAATGAAAAAGGGAAAAGAGGCATTTTCACTTTCTTTTCAAAGAGGGTTTACCGGTAAGAGAAAAGAAGAGTTAACCTTTGCTTGAACAAAAATTTGGGATTTGAACTTTTGATGGACCAAACCCTAAAATAATTGTTTTCTCTTTCCCGCGAGCACTCTTTCAAAAGAAAGTGAAAATGGCTCTATTTGTCTTTTAATTTTTTACACATTAATAATATGGGTACGGGAGTTGCTTTATTAATAATAGTATGGACTTTTAATATTTTCAAGGCCCAAATCATAATAATTTATGTGTATTAATAGGCTAAAATCAAATGCCTTTCATAATGTGTGTGTTTGTGTGTAAGTTGGGGTATTACAGTGTACATATAAATGTTCAGGTTGGAGACGTCGCTGGAACATACCAACATATGTGGTGCATTGATACAATGCCTCATGAATGGTGCTTTAAGCATTGGATTCAATAATCCCACAC
The DNA here is from genome assembly GCA_029633175.1 of Citrus glauca. Lineage (NCBI taxonomy): Eukaryota > Viridiplantae > Streptophyta > Magnoliopsida > Sapindales > Rutaceae > Citrus > Citrus glauca. The sequence continues at coordinate 37,334,314 of JAQOOD010000003.1, forward strand.
CATGTGCCTATGGAGTTCACCATAATATGAGCAATTTTAAGTTCAACCACTAGATAACTCCTTTCTCTTTTTAAATATAGCACTCTTGAAGTTTGGCTGTCTATAATTTGTGTAACAAGCTGAAATAAATTATCGGCTTTATTGGCCATTCTATTCAGATGACTCAAGTCTGAACATTACTCACATGGTGCCTACATATTGGCAACATTTGACAGTAATAAATTACTTTCTAATGTAGGACCCGCATGAAGTCAAATATTTATAAACAATAAATTACTTGTGTTTTACTCTGTGAGGCCTTTTTTTTGGGGGGGTCTTTACATGACAAGAAAACTATGGAAAGTCAATGTTTCTTCACTCTTTGCATGCAAATTGCTTGTTTGTAAGCAATTGTAGGAACATTTAGGGATGCCAAAAAGGCCTGACCTGGCCATGTGACAGTTGTGGAAGACTCGTTAAATTCGGGCCACTGGTCGGGCTAGGTCTTGAGTTATCAAGGCTCGATCCTATTAGGTTTAAGGTTAAGGCCTTACCAAAAAGCTCTGACCCAACCTTTAGCCCAATAATTAATTGTTATATTTTAGAAAAATAAAAACACAACACATTCACATTACATTATTATACTCTTTCAGAGTATTAAACCGTTACATGTTACTCGTGTGACACACAATACAGACGCATTATAGTTCATTTTTTTCAAAATATTAAATATTTTGATATTTAGAAAAAAAGAAGAAAAAAGAAAGTTGTTGCCTTGCCCATTGGTGACTCCAGTGCAATGACTAGTGCCTTTTATTTTGCTCTTTGAAGTGGTAGTGGCCTTTTGGGCAATTGAAACAAATAATTATTAATTATTAATTTTTATAAAATCTTCAGAGATGAAAAAGGACCACGATACGATAAGGGCCTGGCCTGATCTTTAGTTTGACAGGTTAGGTATTTCAAGGGCTAGGGCTCTTTGTTTTAGTAATAGGGTTGAGTTAGGGCTTGACCAAGCCTGAGTCTGACCCGGCCCATTGCCTTCCCTATTAATGAACATGGAATTGCTTGGCAAAGGGATTCGTTCCATTTAGTGTTCATCTTCATCGTAAGTAGTACTGATGAGAAATTTATTGATTTTGAGTTTCTGGTTGATCATTTCTTCATTCATCCCTTCTGCATCTATTTTTAAAACCATTTAAAGTTTTTACTCTACTCTTATAAAGATCTAAATGATTATTGTATTCATAAAAGTCTATGAATTCTGAATACGCCTTAGCACCTCTATTTGTCAATCCTAATCTTTCTTGGGTCATTGGTCAAATTTCTTCTTTTAACATGTTTATGTATATTTCTAGTCTATTTTCCCATCAAGATACATGCCATCAGTGCTTTCATATAGATATTGCAATATAAATTCAGCATTTTGAATTAAGAAATCCGTATGATTGTTATTATTATTATTTATTTATGCAAGTTGTATTATACTAGAAATTTGATTATGGACGATCTTGGGTTCTTCCATTTGTTTTACATATATCTTGAACTACTTCAAGATTGCTTAAGATAGATTCTATTAATGCTATTCTATTTTCCTCTTAAAAGGTGTAAAATATTTCATTGTCATCTTCAATATTTATTCTTATCATATTTTCATATAAACGAATTGCCTTTATTAGGGTCAAGTAGGAGAATGTAGTAAAACCTTTTGGATTTTAGTCAAAACAGAATTAATTAGAGCCGGAAAAAAAAAATAAAGATTGGCCTGTTTAACTTATGATTTGTTGTGATAAAAAAGCATGTGGTACTTGGTGCACCTCAGTTACATTTATTTATGGAGGATGTAGATATGGATTTCATTTTATGTATGTGCCGCTAAGTTTTGTTAATTGCATACAAGTTGGCAAGTAAACCACCTAGACAAAAAATGACAAATTGGAATTCTTCTCGGTAATGCATTTTACTTGTTTTCTATACTGCTATTGGGATCTTGGGGAAGACTTTCTTCTATTAAATCTTGCATATATTTTCATATTTTCATTTCCATCTCCATCACTATAATTATTCCTACTCACAAAGATTCAAATATTAGGGTTAGGCTTGATCCTCTCATGTTGGTGATGCATTACTACTAGCATGTATTGGATTATATACTGTGGAAGGCTTCCCTGTTCAATAAGTGACCAAAATTGTCAAAACTCATCTCTTATTATGAGAAGGTTGATGCATTTTAGATTTGTGCAACTATGAGGAACACAAAGAGGCATAGCTTGTCCATTTCATTACTCTTTATTGTCTATCTTATCGTCAAATGGTGCTTTTGCAGGCAGGCTACATCATAATGGTGGATCCTTCTACTGGATTTCGAACCAACCTATTGAGGATTAGAAAAGCTGGAGTGGTTGGCGTGTATCACCCCTTGATCGATGAAAAACTAGTAAGAACTTTTCATGGGTACGTGCAAACTTATTCTTACTCCCGCTAAACTTTCGTGCCCAATAATTTCGTTAATCTGATGTTTAACAATTAGCCGTTAACAGGAGAAATAAAAGGGTATTTGCTTGGACTGTAGATGACGAAGATTCAATGAGAAAGATGCTGCATGAGCGTGTAGATGCTGTCGTTACAAGCAATCCGATCCTCTTTCAACGTGTTATGCAAGATATCAGAACACAGTGCCTTGAAGAAGGTTTTTCTTTGATACGATAAAGTTTTAAGTTCTGAAAATCCGTTTTTTTATACAAGTTTTTGAGGTTTACCATGACGGAGTATTCTTTCTGATTACTCATCGGTATGTAGCTATGGTCGATGTGTTGCGCTCATCCATATATATTTTGAATTTTTTAATACTAATTACACATCATATTATTGTATTAAACAAATATTTATAACTGCTATTACAACATATCATTACACTAATATTTACAATTAAATATATATGTGAGACTTATATTATTACATTAAATTTTATGAAATACATGACTAGACAAATAATCCTTACATATGAGGGATGTTTATGCTACATTCGCAGTATAAAAGGAAAAGAATTACAAATTAATTCTATACAATTATAATTAATTGAGAGAGGTTGAGACCATGAGAATTCGAATCACTGCTCTTGTAATCATGCTTTATTTTTTTTTAAATCTTTGATTCTATGACGTGATGCTTTATTTTTTTTTAAATCTTTGATTCTATGCCGTGACATTTTCTTAGTTGGGAAAAAAAAGAAGCCCGAAGTAGATGGAAAAGCTAAAAGATTGTGCTTGGGCAGGTTGTCATTTGTCTAGTATTGGACAGGATAGATTCAATAGATAAACAATAAAAGCCTCTATTTTAAGTTTTTAAATTCGTTAATATTTGTCAAACTACATGACGACATAATTCTATTCAAGCTCTCATCAATTTCAATTCAAATATAATTAAACGCTTTAAAATAAGTCTATAAACGAGTCAACAACACAATATATTTACTCGTATGGTTAATTGTGTTAAGATTTATAAATCTGAATTGGGTGCAATTATTAAACAACTAATGCAAGAGCAACATTATCTATAATCTGTTAATTTTGTTTTGATTTAACCTGATTGATTGGTGAATTATTTTTACTTAAAATTTTGAACCATTGGTTTAAAGAAAAACAACGATGAAAATAATGGATGAATTCGATGTCATTTGCGCGTTAGTGTTGATTTTCAGTAATTTTATTGAATAATAAGGTTAAAATTTACATCAAAATTTTGTTTTGACATAATCATTTGGACGTCGACGCTCCACGTATAAATATAATACCACGTGCGTTCTGTTATCTCATTTGCCACGTGTCGCTCGCATATTTTTTAAAAATCATATTCCCCAAATTTGAAAACTCGTGTCACGCAACCACTCAATGCCCAACCAAACATCAGATTACAAGTCATACTTTACGCGCCAGAGCTTTTATCTCCTGCATCCGCTAGATACGATTCTGCAGTTAATGTAACGACGCGTCTGATTTCAATTGGCTTTAGCAAGATAAAACGTTGATTATCGCTGCACATGAATATTCCTCCTAAACAAATTATGCTCCGAACAGAAGAAGTACAGAACATATTACTAAACCAAAACTGAGAACATGTTAAAATTAAATTCACTGAGCACTGAGCAGATCACAAAAATAATAAATATTTTATAAATTCAAGGAAAAAAAAAGAGAATCGAATCACCTCTACCACTGGCTCTGAGAAGCTAATTAATAATTCAATTAACGCCCCGAATTAAATTCAATTAAAAGTGTTCATTTTCATTTCTTCATTCTCCTCTATTAATTTTGAGCACAACTGTTGAAAAATAAAAAATAAAAAATATGGGAATCGGACTTTGGTTTAACAAAAGGATCGTTGAACCTCTTCTCCAAATCCTCCGCAGGTACTCAATTGTTTAAAGTTTCAATCTTTTTCAAATATTATTACTTTTTTGGGTTTATTTTGCTTCTGGGTTAATTTTATCTTTTGCTACAGAGGTGCAGAACCAAATCAATTGGCATTTTCCACAGCTCTTGGGATCACTCTTGGTCTATTTCCGATTTGTGGTATGTTGTTATTTTTGTTTTGTTAAATATTTAAATAATGAGAATTAATATTTTTCTGGGCATTTAAAAAAAATATTGATTTGAGAATGTCAATGTAGAGTATTGTCTTGGCAATGCCTGTGAAAATAGCATATGTGATTGTTTTTGAACAGGGGCTGCTGTCTTTCTATGTGGGATGGCTATTGCAGCGCTCAGATCTCGCTGCCATGCTCCTAGTGTTATGCTTGCTAATTTCATTGCTACTCCAATAGAATTGAGGTAATTGATAGTCATCTCTTTCTCATTTTCAATATGATGATGGTTGCATGACGAGTTTGATGTGAGATTTTGTGAAATTATGATAGTTGCATGACTTCGCTTTTGTTAAGTCCTGGTTCTTTTACTGGTTTATGTCGTGAGAAAACCTTGTACATTCTGCTATAGCGGCTAGAGCTTAGTTGCATGCTTGCCTGTGATCTGATTACTTTTCGTACTTTTGGGTTTCTAGTTTGGTCGTGCCCTTCTTGCGATTTGGTGAAGCTCTCACTGGTGGACCGCATTTTCCATTAAATTCTGATGCTTTGAAGAGGGTTTTGACTGGCAAAGCTTCACAAGAGGTCCTATTGAGCATTGCACATGCAGTAAATTGCTAAACTCTTTAACTCTCTTCTTCTTTCACACTTGCCTATGCATAAGAAATCTCACAATTGAACTCTTTCTTTTAAGCATTAGGATATTTTCTTGTGGCCATGGTATTCATTTGTGAGAGAACCAGGATAATTTGACAGGAAGAATGAATTTAGAAGCTTTGAACTTTCTTATTGTTGAAAGTGATTGTATGCCATTTATGCAAGAAAAAATTTTAAAGCGGCATTCAGTCAGCTTTGACAATTTACCCTTATTATCTACAGAAATCTCTGATCTCTTCAACTCTTAGTTCATAGACCAAAGTGCTTCAACTGTTCTTGATTAACCAAACATGATGTACAAGCTTGTATTTTAGTAGAAAATGAGGGGCCTAAACAGCTTCACATCTTTGACCCTTTGTATGTAAACTACAGACGTAAGTCCTAACAGTCTTTAGAACTTGCAATGAGTGCCTTGTGGTCTTTATAAGGATTTTCATTCGGTGGATTTATCAAATATGCCTATAGATCTATAAAAGATGCTTGATGGTGTGTGATGCATCGTCTGATGGATCAGAGTTTGTTATTCTTCTTTGTTTAGTGAATTAGGATGAGACGAGTAGCCTGAAGCAAGTTCATGGACTTCAAAGTGTACATGCACTAATGTTGGTTAACTTATAGATGAAGATATCTGATATTGGTTTGGATTTAGAAAGTGCATGTGGGGAAGAGATGAAAAGCCAGGGGCAGCGCACGATGGATGGCTGTGAATATGTTCTTAACAGCTTGAATTTTGCATTGCAGTTCATAATATTTTAAGATATCTCTGGTCTATGGATGCTGAAAATTATGTTTTCTGATGTTCATGGAAGTCACAAAACACTAGTCATCTCCTGTTAGTTGATTTGGTAGTGCAGACTATATTTTCCTCAGTTGTAAAATTGACTTGATAGTGCAGAGATGAATTATGCCATGTATATATAGAGTCTATGAGAATGAGAAAAAAGCTCATGGATAATTGGGTAATGCAACTGGAAGTAGGTAGTATATATAGATTGGGTTCTGTGTGGAGGTTGCTGCATGAGAATGTTGCAACCTTATGTAAATTGGAAGTTCGGAATGTTTATGCTCTTTGTTCTACTCTTGGAATTTTGTCTCCTCTTCATATTTTCCTGTTTCCTTTTGACTCCAATTTGTAACAATCAAGCTGACATCTACTAACAACTTTGCAGTTGTTGGGATGGCTTGTTGCTACACCTTTTATTTTGACTGCCCTGTACATAGTACTTTTGCCGGTTTTCAAGATATTGGTTCGCAAGTTCAGCTCTGCAGCTTTAAGCTCGAAGAAAGAACTCCATTCTTACTCAGAAATCAAACTCAAGGTGAGGGATGCTTGATAAAGATTGTAAAAAGTGTAACACAATAATATTTGTTGTACATAGAACTCATTAAGCTTAGCCTGTGCAAGTGTCATGCATTTTCGTTGTCAACTCAGAGATGAGTTTATTTAGATGGGAAGAAATTGTACATCCATGATTAAGAGAACAAACTGATGCAAATTTTTTTCAGTTTTCTATATCATGCATGTATTTCGACGTTTGGAACCTTAATCATCAGATGAAGAATTAAATCATTGGCATGCATGGTTTGGTTGAGAATAGATAAATTTACACGTTGGAGTCTTTTGCTACAGAGTTATGGCCCAGCTACCCAAGATTAGTATCCATACTTCTGGAACACCTGCTTCTTGTTATTCCATGGATTGACAAAACGAGTCCTGTAGCCATCGACTGATGCAGTGGAAGTGAAATGTGCGGTTGCTAACATCCCTCAAGGCAACGCGCACACATCGCTCATAGAGCTAGCCCTGGATTATTTGCACGAGATGTAGACATCCATTATTTGATACTTGTATATCATAGAGATAACAATAAAAACTCAAAAGGATGAGAAAGTTCCACTCTTTGATATGGCTTTCGTGTCAGATTAGGCTTCTTTGAATAGTATTTCTTATCCTTGCTTCAACTCACTAGGACTCCTAAACTTTCTTGCCAACTTAGGACTCACTCGTAACACTCCCCTTAAATTGGAAAACATCAAGTTTTTCCTGAATGTATGAACATTTTGCTTGGCTTTTTCCTGAAGCAGGCTTTGCTAAATTTAGCTAGCAAAATCAAAAGAGAGATTTTCAAATCATGCCCAAGTTCAAAAGTTAAACTGTTGGGATTCTTGGGGAGATTTTACTTATTCCCACAAAGATAAATCAAATAATCTCTTCAAGAGCAACTAATCTGCAAGATCACTAAATATACATTTCGGCTTGATGATGCATATGACTATTGATAAAAACTTCGGATTAAGCTATACCCTACATGCATATAACATTTAAATTAATAATTTTACTGAATTTCTCAAGATGATGGTAAAATCTTTATAATCTTAAAATTATTTATTTAACAATCTCACTCTTGAACTATTCTCTCAATCCCACATGCTTTTTAGATGTTCTGCCAGAAAATGCATTTGATAAAGGTTAATTTCATTACCTCGATGAAATTTAATGGAGGCTAGGATGTTTAGGTATTCTCTTATTTATTATTGAATATAGACTCCACTTAACAAAATAACAATACTTCAACGCATCCAAACATAGTGAAAACATCACCACTACCTCTCTAGAATCAATCTTTTTTTACCCTCTACCTTTCTAAAATTCGATGGATAACTATTTAGATAAAACTGCTTGGAAACTATAAGGCCAGAGGTCAGAATTTGCCCATATTGTCCGTATTAAAGTAATTTTAATGAAATAGTTATATTTTACCCCCTTAATTTATTTTAGGATGGGGGCTATTTATACTTATCAAATTACTTATTTTATTCACTAAATAAACTCACCCTTAAAAATTGAGAATTCAAACTTTACTCACGAATCTATCTAAATACCTAATATATATCAATATTATAGTAGTGTTTTTACTAAGTAAACCCATTAAATTCATATGTAACTCATTAATAAATGTTCTGAAATTCTAATTAGGCAACCCAAGAGGGGGGTGAATTGGGTTTTTATAAAATAATAGACTAAAAATAAATTATCATGCAAATTCATAAACGAAATAAAAACAGTAATAAATAAATTGATCACAAATTAAAGGATAGGGAAAGAGAGAATCAAACACAACGATGTTTACGTGGTTCGGCCAACCTCGCCTACGTCCACGCCTCCAAGCTTTCCGGGCTTGAGGTTTTCACTAAGCAAGCCTTCAAGGCTTCAATTGCTTACACTTGACTTCCAAGGTGTCAATAACCTTTACAACTAGAGATTATCCCCAATCTCTTAACCCAAGTGTATCCCAACACTCACAATCCCTCAAAATGAAAGATTACAATATGTTTTTCTCTCACACTAAATCAAAGATTACAAGTTGATACTCAAAGTGTGAATAGATGAAGTGAAACTTTGTTTCTAGCTCTTGAGAAGATTGCAAACTCAAGTATATGCTCAATGATTGTATTGTGATCAATCTTCTTTGAATTTGAATGAGCTTATTTATAAGTAGAGCTGAAAATCTAGCCGTTATGTGCTGTCGGCCAGAAAACGGTTCACCGTTTACTGGTTAACGGTTAACCGTTTGCGCCAGTCAATGTTACCGTTGGGACATTTTTCAAATAAACGGTTTGCCGTTAATTTTACCCTTTCGCCGTTAACTTGCAGAGACCTGCAAAATGAACAACGGTTATCCGTTTGAGTAAACGGCTACGGCTTAGGACGAGATGATTTCTCTGGATGTTATCGGTTAACCGTTTATAAGTAAACGGTTCACCGTTAGCGTCCAGTAACCTGCAAAACGAATAGCGGTTATCCGTTTGAGTAAACGGCTAAGGCTTAAGACGAGATGATTTCTCTGGATGTTATCGGTTAACCGTTTATAAGTAAACGGTTCACCGTTAGCGTCCAGTAACCTGCAAAACGAATAGCGGTTATCCGTTTGAGTAAACGGCTAAGGCTTAGGACGAGATGATTTCTCTGGATGTTATCGGTTAACCGTTTATATGTAAACGGTTCACCGTTAGCGTCCAGTAACCTCTTCAATATTGTTCTTCACTAAACGGTTAGAGCCTAAGCAATCCTTTGCTCTCTGGTCATAATCGGTTAACCGTTTGTAATAAACGGTTCACCGTTTATTGCCAGAAACATAATTTAAACTAGATTTTGCAAATAACCTTTTTCCAAAATAAAAATCCATCTTTTACAAGTATGAATGGAATAGTTTTTATGACTTTTATTTGTTAAGAAACAACTCCAATAAATTTATCAAAGAAATCATTTAAAGTTTGTTATTATCAAAATCAATATTATTAACATATTTATGTTAACAATCTCCCCCTTTTTGATGATGACAAACTTTGTTCAAAAAATTTGGCTCCCCCTTAATATATGGCTCCCCCTTAGTATATGGCCAATTTAGGAAATAGGCAATAAAATGATTTTTGCTCAAGTAGGCATTAGAGAACATTATAATCATTAGAAAAACTTTCCATTTAAAAAAAAAAACATCATTTCAAGTTCATTCTAAGTATTTTCAAAACGACGGTTCCCAAATTATCTCCCCCTTCAGCATCAAAAAGAAAGAAGAAATACAAGGCATTTGTTAAAAAAAATTTGGGCAGAGTTTCTCCTTAAAAAATGAGCAAAACCAATAAGATACATGAGAGAAAAACACTTCCAAAATTGTAATTCCAATCAACTCCATCACCAACCCAACAACTCCATAAACAGACCAAGCACTCCAATAATCAAAAAGCTACAATTCAGATCAATTTCAACCAAGATATCGAATATCAAAATCCACCAAATAAGCATAAAACTATGGCATCAAAATTCATAAATAACATAGAACAGTAAACATATACATGTCAAGATGCAAACACTCAAAATATGAACTATATGTGCGAAAATAAAATCCAGAAACTAATGAGGAGGAGGAGGAGAAGATGAGCTCCCCGGATCATAGCCAAAGTACCCAAGAATGATGCGCTGAGCGTGGATAATCTCAAGCTGATGATCGATGCTCTGCCGCTGAAAGATTTCAAAATCAGATCGCAACTTCTGGTGATCTCGAGAAAGGCTGTCCAACCGATCAAGAATCAGCTGCTGCATATGGTCAGAAGCTGGTGGCATAGCAGAATCCGGAGGCGGCACAGATGCAGCTGGCTGCTCGGGAACATCAGATGACTGCTCAGGCACAGCTGAGGTCTCCGGAACAGTGAATGGCTCATGTGCTGGTGGTGGCTCAGAGGTGGATGGCATATTAGCAGCTGTGGCATGTACCTCATGCACGGAGTCAGCTGGAGGCTGAGGTACAAATCTGCGACGCGGAGGAGGTGGCTGAGCGCCTAGTCTAAAGTCAGGAAGCTCATCGGGCCTATATACATCGTTAAACATCCGATCGTCCTCCGGAGCTATCAAGGTATCCCGGTTTTTGGCGGTACTGGTTTTAATCCACTTCCCATTTCTCCAGGAGAAGCCAATACTCGACATTGCCTCGGGACCAATTCGTTTAGTCTCCATATGCCCAGTGTCTAAGAGTGGCACACCAAACTGACGCAATAGCTTAGTAATGATACTACCATATGGGAGTAAGCGGTGATTAACCGCAGGGGTGCTCAACATGTGCCGCACAATAATGTATGAGAGGTTTATAGGACGATTGGAAAGTAAGCTATCCAGTATACCCACGTCCAACCTCGTGACCTCATCCGTGTGACCCCTCCTAGGTGTCACTATGTGCTGTAGAATAGAATGCAAAATGCGAACTTGGAGAGGTAAGAGTTGAGATCGAAAAGGAAGTAAGCAGAGGTCATCAGTGAGGTCTCGACGACGACATATATGGCGGACTGCATCCTTATGACGAAAATGATCAAAAACAAGGATTTTCCTAGAAGTGTATATATCATGACCAACACATTGGATACCAAGATATTCAGCTAAATCCGCATCATCAAATTCAATGAGGACACCACCAACTTGAGTAACTACTCTATGTTCACGACTATGAGAGATATCCATGTTGGAGTAAAATACTCGCACCAAGTTAGGATAAATACGCTCACTAAAGTTAATAGCGGACTCCCAGGGCATAAGCATATCCCGAACACTTCTATTACAAACAATTAAGTTCTGGAAATCATTAGGATTAACACACGAAGAGTCAAGTACCTTACGCCCATTGAAGCGGTCCTCGAACCCTTTCGCCAAGGAACGAGTGGGGAAGTGAATTCGGGTGAATTCAGTAACTTCTCTTGGCTGAATGGGGTTCACTTGAGGTGCAGACTTTCGCCGGACGTTTCTCCGACGTGGTTCAGCCATGGTGAAGCAGGAGGGAGTGAGTTCAGTAAAAATGGAAGACAATAAACGGTGATTTTGATGAGAGTCGAGTAGGGAATGTGAATGTGATGCTTAATTGTGTGGAAAACAAGAGCAAAACAGATCAAAAATGGAGTAACCTAACTCGCGACAGTTAGGGTTTGATTTTGGGATTTTTCGATTTGAACAAAGATTTTCGGTTTTGAATCGGTGAAATTGTTTTAAAAGATATAGGAAATGATTTAATCGGTTTGTTTTTGCACAAGAGGCAAGAAAGATGAAGATTTGAGGAAGAGAAAAGCTTCGGTTGCGCAGGTATGGTGAAAACGGTGAGAGGGTAACTGGAGAGGAAAAAGAGAAAGCCTTGGAACAGTATTTAAAACACGAAAACGGTTAAAGAGTAACCCATAAACGGTTAAAGAGTAACGGACAGAGGCTTGAGACTAGAAAACGGTGAAAGCCTAAAAAGCTTAACGGTTAGAGGGTAACGCTTTAACAGCTTACTGCCCGTAAACCGTTTGTAGAAAACGGTGAAAGAGTAAGAGACAGACAAAAAAACTCTAGTTTCTGGAGCAAAACGGTTCACCGTTTGTGAGAAAACGGTTATCCGTTTATTCTATCAAAATTTTCGCACACTTTATTTTAATATATGGCTAGTAACTAATAAATTCCCAGATCATTTAATTGATCTAAAATATATTGTGAGCCATTTTGATGCATGATTCATGAACATGTTTTCAAGTAATTTATTCATACAATCAAGAAATAACAAGTCAAATTCATTATTTAACACTCAACCTTAAGCAATCATTGATTTATAATTATAAAACAGTCAATTCAGTACAATTAATATCATGAATAGAGACATTAATGTGAAAACTTCATCATCCCAAGTTCATGCCTAATTTTTGAAAATTGTTCTTCACAAAGGGGTTTAGTGAAAATATCGGCAAGTTGATTTTCTGTAGAAATAAATTCCAATGCAATGTCTCCCTTTTGAACATGATCTCTCAAAAAATGATGTCTAATTTCTATATGTTTGGTTCTAGAGTGTTGAATGGGATTTTTTGAAAGATTTATAGCACTAGTATTATCACACTTAATAGGAATTTGTTCAAGATGAATGTCATAATCTCTAAGTGTTTGTTTCATCCAAAGTGCTTGAGCACAACAACTTCCGGCAGCTATATATTCAGCCTCGGTTGTTGAAAGGGCAACAGAATTTTGTTTCTTACTAGCCCATGAAACAAGTGAGTATCCTAGAACAAAACATGTTCCACTAGTGCTCTTTCTATCCACTTTATGACCAGCAAAATCCGCATCCGAAAAACATGTTAGATCTATATGAGTTCCTCTAGGATACCAAAGGCCAACATCTATGGTTCCAATTAAATAGCGGAAAATTCTTTTAACAGCAAACAAATGGGATTCCTTGGGACATGATTGAAATCTTGCACATAAACATACACTAAACATGATATCGGGTCTACTTGCAGTCAAATAGAGTAAAGATCCAATCATACCTCTGTACATTTTGATATCCACTTCTTTACCTTTTTCATCTTTGTCAAGCTTGATGGTAGTGCTCATAGGAGTGCTTTTTGTCATTCCATTTTCATAGCCAAACCTTTTGAGTAGATCTCTCACATACTTGGCTTGGTTTATAAAGATGCCTTCCCGTTTTGTTGGATTTGAAGTCCGAGGAAGTACTTCAACTCTCCCATCATGCTCATCTCAAACTCTTGACTCATACATGATGAAAATTCTTTGCATAAAAGCTCATTAGTAGAACCAAAAACTATATCATCAACATAAATTTGAACAATAAGTATGTCTTGGTTCTTATTCTTAACAAAAAGAGTTGTATCCGCTTTTCCCATCGAAAAATTATTATCCAACAAGAAATTTTTAAGCCTATCATACCATGCTCTAGGGGCTTGTTTTAGACCGTATAGAGCTTTGGATAACTTATACACATGATTTGGAAATTTTTCATTTTCAAAACCAGGAGGTTGTTTCACATAAACTTCCTCCATAATATATCCATTTAAGAAAGCACTCTTGACATCCATTTGATATAGAATAAAATCTTTATGACATGCATATGCTAACAACATCCTAATGGATTCTAATCTTGCTACAGGTGCAAAAGTTTCATCAAAATCAATTCCTTCCTCTTGGTTGTAGCCTTGAGCCACTAGTCTAGCCTTATTTCTTACAACCATACCGGATTCATCCATTTTATTTCTAAATACCCATTTAGTGCCTATAATGTATTGATGTTCAGGACAAGGAACTAACTCCCACACATTATTTCTCTCAAATTGATTCAACTCCTCTTGCATTGCCATAATCCAAAATTCATCATTTTCGGCATCCGCAAAAGACTTTGGTTCAATTTGAGAAATGAATGCAGCATGCTCACATGTGTTCCTAAAAGATGACCTAGTGGTAACACCTCGTAAGGGATCGCCTAAGATTACATCTTGAGGATGAGAGGAAACATACCTCCACTCCTTGGGGAGTGTTTGAGAAGTACCTTCATTTTGCTCCACATTTTGTTCTTCACAATGCTCCTCTTGAATTCCATTTGTTGTGTCTTCTTGGTTGTCATTTGATGCTTCTTCTTGTTGTTCTTCTTCTGCATTATCAATAACAACTCCTTTCTCCGCAGAGGAGGGGTTAGACTCATCAAAAGACACATGCATAGATTCCTCCACAACTAAGGTTCTTTTGTTGTACACTCTATAAGCTTTGCTTGAATTTGAATAACCAAGAAAAATACCAACATCGGATTTTGAATCAAATTTACCAAGATTATCTTTTGTGTTCAATAAAAAACATTTGCATCCAAAAACTTTGAAATAGCCAATGTTGGGTTTTCTATTTTTCCAAAGCTCATAAGGAGTTTTATTAAGATTAGGTCTAATCAACACCCGATTTAAAACGTAGCAAGCGGTGTTGACGGCTTCGGCCCAAAAGTACTTAGGCAAGGAATTTTCATTTAACATGGTCCTAGCCATTTCTTGAATAGACCTATTCTTTCTTTCTACTACTCCATTTTGTTGTGGAGTCCTAGGTGATGAAAATTGATGTTCAATGCCAAAATCATTACAAAAATTTTCAAATGCATGATTTTCAAATTCTCTACCATGATCACTTCTAATGCACGTAATAGAATAACCTTTTTCATTTTGAACCTTTTTATGGAAAATTCGAAAAGCATCAATGGCATCATCCTTATTAGCTAAGAACAATACCCATGTGAATCTAGAAAAATCATCCACAATTACAAAAGCATAATATTTGCCATTTAAACTAGCATACCTTGAAGGTCCAAACAAATCTATATGAAGTAATTGAAGTGGTTTTGACGTAGAGATATGATTCTTGTTTTTGAAAGAAATCTTGATTTGTTTTCCAAATTGACATGCTTCACAAATTCTATCTTTTTGAAAACTAATTTTTGGAAGACCTTTAACTAAATCATTTTTCACAATTTTTGAAATCAAATCCATGCTAGCATGTCCTAATCTTCTATGCCATAGCCAACTATCATCATGTAATGCGGAAAAGCATTTATCAAGAGTAGATGCACACTCTATGTCAATGGTATAAACATTACCACATCTATTTCCAACAAACAAGATTTTGCCATCACATGCATTCTCAATAACACAACTTGATTTATCAAAGACAACTTTATAACCTTTGTCACACAATTGGCTAATGCTAATCAAATTATGTTTCAAATTTTTAACCAAACACACATTCTCAATTAAGGTTGAAGATACTTTACCAACATTTCCAATTCCAAGGATTTTTCCTTTTGAGTTATCTCCAAAAGATACGTCTCCACCATTTTCAATTTTGGTGAAGCTTGAGAACCAAGAATAGCTCCCTGTCATGTGTCTTGAACACCCACTGTCCAAGTACCACTTATTCTTCTTCTTCTTCAAGCCCTGCAGAGAAAATCTCAAGTTTTAGGTACCCAAACCTTTTTGGGTCCTTGAGAGTTAGCAATGGTTCCTTTTGGAACCCAAACACATTTCATACCATAATATGCATTTCTCTTCACTGCACATCTATTTTTCATATGACCATCTTGATTACAATAATGACATGTAATTTTATTGCTAATAGATGTATTCATCACAAAATAGCTCTTGTAGAATTTTTGTTTCAAATTTGGTTTATAACCAATCCCACTTTTGTCAAATACACATTTTTGTGAGTTTAGCAAATTATCCAACATCTTTTGCCCATTTGTAAATTTCAAGACAATCTCATTTAACTCATTACTCTTTTTCTTAAGCATTTCATTTTCATTTTTCAGCTCATCTATATGTGATTCTAAATGCTCATGTATGATGTTAGGCTTCTCATTTGATAATGCAATTTCATCATGCAAAGTCTTGTTTCCTACTTCTAGGCATACAATTTTTGCATTCAAAGATTCATTTTCATTTTTAAGCTTTGCAATTTCCTTTTTAAGACATGCATTCTTTTTACCAATCTTCATCAATTCATTATGCAAATCTTTAAAGGCATCATACAATTCATCATAATTAGGATCACTTACCTCATGGAGATCATCATCATCATCCCCCATTGCCATAAGTGCTAGGTTTGAGACTTCTTGCGATTCTTCCTCATCACTTGAGTCTTCCTCGCTATCATCCCAAGTTGCAATTATCGCCTTCTTCTTGTGTTTGTTGATGAGTGGACACTCCGATCTAATATGGCCAGGCTTCTTGCATTCATAGCATGTAATTGTCTCCTTCTTCTCCCTAAAGTTCTTGAAATTTCTGAAGTTTCTTCGCTCTCCGGTTTTCTTGAAGAATTTTCTGAACCTCCTTGCTAGCATGGCTAGCTCTTCATCATCCGGTTCACTCTCCCCATCACTTTCATGTTTTGAGGCTTTGAGAGCAATGTTTTTCTTCTTCTCCTCATGCCCTTTTTCTGCTGCCAAATCTTCCTCATATGAAATAAGAGAACCAATTAAATCATCAAGAGGTAAAGTATTTAAATCTTTTGCTTCCTCAATGGCAGTCCTTTTAGGTCTCCATTCCTTAGGTAGAGACCTAATAATTTTCTTGACCTTTTCACTGTTTGAAAAAGTTTTTCCTAGGGCTCCTAGAGTGTTCACTATGTCCGTGAATCTAGTATACATAGAGTACACATTTTCATTTTGTTCCATTTGAAACAATTCGTATTGCCGAGTGTACCTACTTATTTTAGATTCTTTTACTTGATTTGTGCCTTCATAGACAACTTCAAGTTTATGCCAAATCTCATTAGCACTTTCACAACTAGACACTCTATGAAACTCCTTCTTATCTAGAGCACAAAATAAGGCATTCATGGCTTTGGAGTTTAGAGAGGCTTTCCTCTTTTCAAGTTCGTTCCAATCTCGTGAAGGTTTTGGAATATCTTCTCCAACTTCATTTTTGGTCAAGGGCATAAAAGGACCATCACTAACAATTTCCCAAATTTCATAATCTAAGGCTTGCAAGTAAATTCTCATCCTAGTTTTCCAATAAGGGTAATCATTACCATCAAAGAAGGGTGGTCTAGTGGTGGATTGTCCTTCCCTAAATGTGGAGTCATATTGAGTTGCCATTGATCTTTAGCTCTAGACGATTAAGTCTAAACAAGAGCACCAAGCTCTGATACCAAATGAAATTCTAATTAGGCAACCCAAGAGGGGGGTGAATTGGGTTTTTATAAAATAATAGACTAAAAATAAATTATCATGCAAATTCATAAACGAAATAAAAACAGTAATAAATAAATTGATCACAAATTAAAGGATAGGGAAAGAGAGAATCAAACACAACGATGTTTACGTGGTTCGGCCAACCTCGCCTACGTCCACGCCTCCAAGCTTTCCGGGCTTGAGGTTTTCACTAAGCAAGCCTTCAAGGCTTCAATTGCTTACACTTGACTTCCAAGGTGTCAATAACCTTTACAACTAGAGATTATCCCCAATCTCTTAACCCAAGTGTATCCCAACACTCACAATCCCTCAAAATGAAAGATTACAATATGTTTTTCTCTCACACTAAATCAAAGATTACAAGTTGATACTCAAAGTGTGAATAGATGAAGTGAAACTTTGTTTCTAGCTCTTGAGAAGATTGCAAACTCAAGTATATGCTCAATGATTGTATTGTGATCAATCTTCTTTGAATTTGAATGAGCTTATTTATAAGTAGAGCTGAAAATCTAGCCGTTATGTGCTGTCGGCCAGAAAACGGTTCACCGTTTACTGGTTAACGGTTAACCGTTTGCGCCAGTCAATGTTACCGTTGGGACATTTTTCAAATAAACGGTTTGCCGTTAATTTTACCCTTTCGCCGTTAACTTGCAGAGACCTGCAAAATGAACAACGGTTATCCGTTTGAGTAAACGGCTACGGCTTAGGACGAGATGATTTCTCTGGATGTTATCGGTTAACCGTTTATAAGTAAACGGTTCACCGTTAGCGTCCAGTAACCTGCAAAACGAATAGCGGTTATCCGTTTGAGTAAACGGCTAAGGCTTAAGACGAGATGATTTCTCTGGATGTTATCGGTTAACCGTTTATAAGTAAACGGTTCACCGTTAGCGTCCAGTAACCTGCAAAACGAATAGCGGTTATCCGTTTGAGTAAACGGCTAAGGCTTAGGACGAGATGATTTCTCTGGATGTTATCGGTTAACCGTTTATATGTAAACGGTTCACCGTTAGCGTCCAGTAACCTCTTCAATATTGTTCTTCACTAAACGGTTAGAGCCTAAGCAATCCTTTGCTCTCTGGTCATAATCGGTTAACCGTTTGTAATAAACGGTTCACCGTTTATTGCCAGAAACATAATTTAAACTAGATTTTGCAAATAACCTTTTTCCAAAATAAAAATCCATCTTTTACAAGTATGAATGGAATAGTTTTTATGACTTTTATTTGTTAAGAAACAACTCCAATAAATTTATCAAAGAAATCATTTAAAGTTTGTTATTATCAAAATCAATATTATTAACATATTTATGTTAACATGTTCAAATTCTTTAAATCGGAAATTGAATATGTTTAGATAGTTTACCCTCAAAATCAACAATATTTCCATAGAACGTGGTTGGGTATGTATTATCATTGAAATTAACATATTAGGTAGTACAAAACTAAAACATTGAGCATGTTTATTTCTATACATTGTAATATTTTCTTAATTTTTTTAGCTTTACGTCTCTAGATTGTGTAGTTATTTTGGACTAAACGTCTACGCTTTATGCTTTTGTTCAGTTATTTTCATCAGTACAAATAGAAATTGGTTATAAGTTTTTGGCTGAATAAATCTTGAATGTCTTAAAAGAATTAATAGTAGAAATGGTTGGTGTTAATAAACTATAAATTCATATTTTCTTCGCTATTTTATATCCAAACAAATGAATTTTCTTCATATTTTTTCAGCCGAACAATTTCAAACGTCTCAAAATTAATAATCAAGATTCAATTTTATTAGTCTATATTAGGGGTGTTCATAATTCAATCTGATCCGCTGAATCCGATCCGTATAAATCCGATATGTGAATTGGTGGATTTGATATGGATTGGAAATTTAAAAATCCGCAGTTGATGGTAAATGGATATGGATTTACTTCCATAAATCCGCAGAAATCCGTAAATCTGCAAAATATATATATATATTAAAATTAAAAAATTATTATAAATTTAATTAAAAAAATTATAAATGTGACATTATATAGTTACTAAGCACTATAACATATCTTAGCCATTAGCCAATAATAATATAAAATAAAAAATAATTAAATAATCAAATATACAAATATAACTTGTAAAAATTGTAAAACAAAATAAAAGTAAAGTCACACGCACTAGCAAAAGCAAAGTAACATAACGTCAAGTCATCAACAATTTGCAAACAAAAAACCCTAAGCTCCCCGCCGTCACACATATTAGCAACACCCAATACTGGTTGGATACACTATTGACACGGATTTAAAGGATATCGGCCACGCGACTCTGGCGAGAGCAAGCCATCTTCTTTCCCAAGTCCATCGAGCCACTTCGCATTCACTAGTTCCAGCTAAACAATTTCACTATCATAACCTTCAAGATCGCCACGCGTACGGCTTCTCCTAGTTTCCATTGTGGATGACACCGTAATCACCACTTTTTGACAGGCGCAACAGTCCTGGTAAAGGATCAGACTGTATTTGGTTTCTGAAACTTCGCCATTTCAATTAATTGTGGCTTTGTTTGAACAATTAATTTTGGTGTTATATTAACGTATTATTGTAACTTTATTTGAACAACAATTAAGCTTGGTGTGTTATATTTTGAAACTTTGAACGTATTACTGTAGTTATATTTGAATAATTAGTCTCGATGTGTTATATTTTGAAATTTTAAATGTATTATTTTAGCTTTATTTACACAATTAATTTATTTAAATTTTATTCAATTTTAAATTTAATTGGTAGCAAAATTATTTTATATTAATTTTTTTATTTCATTAGTTGGAGAGAACTAAAAACTTTTAATTCAAAAACTAATGCGTAAAATGGTGGATTGCATATGGATTGAGTCAAATCCGCAGACGTATAGATTGGATATTGATCAATCATTAACCTTGTAGTACAAATCTGCATCCTAAAATGCAAGTTACGCAACCCAAGAAGGGAGTGAATTGGGTTTTTAAAAATTATGCAATACAATTCGCACAACAAATTAATCTAATGCCTTAATGGAATAGAAAATAATAAATTCAAATAAGTATAAAAATAAAAGAGTAAGGAAGAGAAAAATAAACACACGAATTTTTATGTGGTTCGGCAATCCCTGCACATGTCCACGCCTCCAAACCAACCAAGCTCGAGGATTTCACTATCTAAACCTCTCAAGGCTTCAAATTCTTACAATTGACTTTCAAGGTGTCAATGAACCTTTATAATCAAGAGATTATCTCCCAAATCTCTTTACTCTAAGTGTTTCTCACACTTGTACACTCACAATTTGATATGAAATGAAAATTACAATAAAAACTCTCTTTAAGAGTAGATATGCATATAATAGATCAACAATGATTCAATCTATGATCATTTATGTTTTGGAAGCTCAATATATGTTATATGATCTTATATATGCTTGTATTTATTTTAAAAAAAATGAAGTTGAAGTTGAGTTTTTATAGTTAGAGCTCGAAAATTAGTCATTATAAGCAAATTCCAGCAGCCAAGCGGTTAGTCACTTAATTTATCCGGCTAGCCACTTGTAACAGTGATATTACCGTTATTTTTGAATTTGCTACAGTAACACTGTTTATCAAATTTATATTTTGGTCTAAAAATTTTTATAATTACACTATAGCCCACAATGTCATAAAATGTTACAAATAGGTCCAATTCTAGAATTTCCTAATAATAATTGTCACCTCAAAACTTTCTAACATTATGATATGGCCCCAAATATATTATTATTTCACAAAAAAGTCATTTTCAACATAATACCCATATTTTTCTAAGTTCTCAAAATCTTTTACTTTAATCCAAAATATTCATAAATTATAATATGACCCAAAATATTTCAAATATTTGTAAAAATGTCCAACTTTGAAATTCAATAATAATGCTTATTAAAATCAAAGATTTCAAAACTTTGCATTTAAGTCTAAATTACTCAAATCCACAAAATATTTTACCTTATAAAAATAAAACCATTTAGTTTATGAAAAGTAATTATTTAAATTAATCTCTTGAGCTTCTCAAATACTAAATCATGCATCAATTAAATCATACCGGCTTTACAAGAATTTATCACACTAATTTGCCCCTTGAGCTCTAAACTTTATTCTTGTTTTCGCAATTGTCCGTTGAGTATCTTGAGCTTGATTTCACTTAATTTATTTGCATAAATATTACCCTTCAAAACTAGTCAAAATGTGAAATACAATATTTATTAACTCACTTAATTCATATGTTTGTTGTCATCAAAATTATATTATGTGTAGCCCTTTAGGCTAACACATCCATGCAGGCTGAGTATGATGCACTTTCAGAAAATAGAACTTGGGTTCTTGTACTAGCCTCTCAAGCTACTAAAGTTGTTGGTTGTAAATGGGTGTTTCACATTAAGTATAATGCAAATAGTTATGTCTCAACATATAAAGCTTGGTTGGTTGCAAAGGGTTTCATTAAACACCCTACATTGATTATTTGAGACTTTTAGTCCAGTGGTTAAGCAATCTACTGTGAGAATTGTACTTAGTCTTGCTGTTATGAAGGGCTGGAAAATAAGGCAGATAGACATCAATAATGCTTTCCTTAATGGAGAGGTCAATGAAGATGTCTACATGTTTCAACGTAAGGGTTTTGTCCAACCTCCATCTGGTCATGTTTGTAAGTTGCTTAAGGCTCTTTATGGCCTGAAACAAGCTCTTAGAGCCTGGTTTGACAGGTTAAGGAAAGCATTATTGAAGTGGGGGTTTCAGAACACAAGGGCATATTCATCTTTGTTCTTTAAACATGAACTTGGAGGTATTGTGGTTGTTTTGATATATGTGGATGACATTCTAGTTATTGGAGATAATAATGTAGTGTTTGATAGATTCATCAAATATCTTGGAGATACTTTTGTTTTAAAAGTTCTTGGTGAATTCAATTACTTTCTTGTTATCGAAGTTACTCATGGTGCAAAGGGCAGTTTACATCTCTCACAAGCCACATATATAAGAGATTTGCTCACAAAAACTGGCATCAAAAGTTGTAGAGAAAGTGATAATCCAATGAGTACAGGATAGAAACTAAGAAGAGCAGGAAATGAAGATAATTTGATTGTTAATGTTACTGAGTATAGAAACATAATAGGTGCATTGCTATATTTGGTATTCACAAGGCCAAAACTTGGTTTTTCAGTAAACAAGTTAAGTCAATTTCTTGTTGTACCTACTAAAAAACAGTGGATTGCTTGTAAAAGAATTCTAAGATACTTGAAGGCAACAAAGAATTATGGCTTGTTGTTTAAACCATGTGGTAATGTTGCCTTAACTGCATATATAGATGTAGATTGGGCATGTGATGTTGATGATAGAAAGTCAATTGGAGCATACCGTGTATATCTTGGGTAGAATCTTCTTTCACGGTCTTCAAAGAAGTAACAAACTGTAGCAAGATCTAGTACAAAGTCATAATATAGAGCATTATCAACAGCATGTGCAGATATTGTTTGGATTCAAGCTTTGCTTGAAGAACTTAAGCTTAAGTGCAGTCAAACACCAATAATCTGGTGTGACAATAATGGCGCTGCTGCATTGGCAACAAATCCAATGTATCATGCCAAAACCAAGCACATAGACTTAGATGTGCATTTCATAAGAGAGAAGGTGACAAATAAACAAGTGGAGATCAAGTATGTGTCTACTGAATGGAATATTGCAGATGTGCTTACAAAGCCTATCGCTTACTCTTTCTTCAATTACTATAGAGACAAGGTTAATATTGTTCCACGACCGTTAAACTTGAGGAGGGGTGTTGAAATGCTTAATCAACAACAATAGATCAGTGGCTGAGATTAACATGACTAGGATTGCTGAGCTGGACAAATTAGTTAGTTTGTTGTAATTAGTTGTTTAGTTATTAGCTTAGCCAATAGATAAAGACAGTTGTACAAATGTTGTTATTATTGTTGATCAACAGTATAAATTGATTACAAGCAGTGTGTAATTCATTGTATTCAGATCAATAAAAAGCTCTTTAATTACGTTAATTTTTCCTTTCTTTTTCCGTCACTTTCCTGCTAGCCAAACAAGCTATCTACTTAAGATTTGTGATTTCTGAGTATGAATAGCAGAGCTAAAAACTGGTTACTCATGGAATTCGGAAAGGCTTTGTGGAATAAGATTTCTGTGGCGCCATACCAACGAAAGGATAGTGATGTCACACAAGATGATGAAGCCACTCCTGCGGTTTTGTCATGCTGTTGGGGGCTTGGAAATCTAGAAACCACTTTTGTAATGTTAGATTCGGCAGATAAGCTTTCTACCCAATACCTAACTTCCTGGTCTCAAAATGTACATCATCAGAAGGGCAAAGCATATGGGCAGAAGAATCTTTTGAAGTTTATGATGGACCATCAGCCACATATTGTTGTCGTAGGAGCTGCGAACTTGTCTTGCACGTCACTGAAGGATGATATATATGAGGTAAAACATTGATGTCCATTGTCGTGAAATTTCAACTCTCAAGTCTATTGATATCTTTTTTGAGTTAAGCATTATACATGGGGATGAATCTCTGCCTCGCCTTTACGAACATTCCCAATCTCATCCGACCAGCTTCCTGGGCAGAAAGGTTAATACATTTTCGTCCTCTGTTCTGTGTCCAAACCAAGATCTGTTTTGCTGAACGCTTATTTTTCTTATGTTGTCAAGGCATTGTTAGGCGTGCTGTCGCGCTTTCGCTATGTGCAAAATCCATTGGCAATGGTTGCAACATTATGTGGTCCTGAGAGGGAGATCTTGTTCGTGAAGCTTAGTCCTTTCGAGAACTTTCTCACTCCTGATGGAAGTATGCAATGGTTGAACAGGTTATGGTAGATGTTACGAACCAGGTGGTTTTAGACATTAATTTGGCTATGCTCCGTGAACGGCTATTTGCTTCCTTGCAATTCATATCCTGCCTTGGCCCCAGAAAGGCAGCATTTTTCGTAGAGATCCCTTGTAAGAGCTGGAGCGGTATTTTCTTGCAAGGACTTTGTGACTGCCCGTGGACTTGGTAAAAAGGTGTTTGTCAATGTGGCTGGCTTTTGCGCGTCCGGCGGAGTGGGCAGGCTGCCAGCAGCAAGCAACCAATTTACTGATTTGTTGGATGATACGAGAAAACATTCAGAATATAATGGTCTTGCACAAGAGTTGGCCAAGGAGGGATATAAATGGGACACTGAAGGCCATATGGATGGTCGTGAAGATGCATTGGAGATGGCTATAGGACATGTCAGCAACCTCCCTGACTTATTGAAGACCTATCTTCTGGACAGACATATTAAAGAGAAGAGGCATGAGAATAAGAGAGAGACATTATTTCTGATCAGAAGGAAATCTGTACATGGTTTTCAGGACTGGCGAAATCATTACAAAGAACCAAAAGTCAAGATGAAGAATTTTATATGATTTCGGGTGAAAGTGAAGACGCACTAGCTGAAGGGAGGGTTGTGCAAGCCATAGTCCGCAGAGTGCAAGGTCAAAGAGCTTTATGTGTACTTGAGTCACGATTGACTGGGATGCTAATGAAGGAAGACTATTTGGATGATTAGAGGAATATTTCTGATTTTTCTGATAAGGCTGCGTGAAGGTACCAGTCTCACCTGCAAGATTAAATCAATTCAGAAGAACAGGTAGCAGGTGTTCTTGGTTCCCGGAGAGAGCGAGACGAGGAAAATCGTTATCAATATGTTCGAGGCCTTGATCGTTACTATCTTGAAGACAGTAGCAGTCATAAGATGGAGCAAAGAAAAACTCTCAAAAAGGTGTTTGCGAAGAAACATATTAAGCAACGGATGATCTTTCATCCCCACTTTGAGAATATAGAAGCTGATGCTGCGATACAGGTATGCCGCCGATTCTCAAATGAGTAATATCTTGATCAATTATAACGTTGCGTAACAGGCTTGGTCACCGATGGGATACTTTTTGAATTACAAACTATAAAGAACGAGTATTCTTTTCTTCACTTTCCAAACGAAAATATATATGTCTGAAATATTGCTTTTAGAAAATATCATGGCAAAAGCGATGTTGGGCACTGTGATTGTTGAAAATCTAGAGATGATAACAGGATTATATACTAGTAGGTTTGTGTATTAATGATTTCAAAATTTATGCCGAACGATATCCTATATTTCTTTAGTTTGAAGAACCATATAAAGTAAATGAGTTGTGTATCTTGCAAGTCTGCCCTAGGTTTCTTGCATCAGCAAAATTCTACACAGTTTTTAGCCAGTGGCATTCCTGTGGTTGGTAATAATATGTGCGAGTGTATGAGACACTCGTTAAATTTGAAGATGGAGCTGTCCTCTTTATCTTAAGCTGAACTTTGCAATGACTTTGTTCTTCCCTTGAATTTCAAATGCTAGCACGGCTTTTTTTCTCCACATTTTTTTCCCAAGTTTTTTTCTGAGACTAGATCTTGCAGTTACTCTTTAATACGTAATGCAATATACTGCATCTCTCCATAGCCCTGTTCTTTTCTTTTGCCAGTAAAAGAAAGGTCCTGAAGTTTTACTCACTGATTCGTAGATGGTAATTACGTTTTAGATTCTTTGTTTTATGCATTTTGAGATTGATGGACTGCTACTGCCAGTTTCAATTCTGATTGCTAGAATATGGTTCTATAATTCCTTCTTTTTAGACTTTCTCATAACTGTAGCTAATGTATTTATGTTTCATTACATTACTCAGCATTTTTTTTTCGCCCTTTCTTGTCTTCTTCAATAGAAATTATCTGACAAGTATGCTGGTGAAATCATCTTTCGACCTAGTTCATGCGGGCCTCATTATATAACGTTAAGTCGTAAAGTTTATGGCGGACTATATGCCCACAAAGACATCCTTGAATTAGGAAAGGATCACAAAGACATCAAAAACTTGTTTCGTCTTGGGAATATGTTGAAGATTGGGGAGGGTACTTTTGAGGACTTGGATGAGGTCAGTCACTCTTCTTTTCACAGGGAATAGAATGCCAATTTCATCTGTGGGTGTGAAACTGTGCCTTTTGGTATCTGACCTGCCGCGAGTGAAGTAAAAGCCGACATATATGCTTCCATTTTCTATTAAATGTAGGTAATGGATCGATATGTTGGTCCCTTAGTGTCCCACCTCAAGGCAATACTTAGCTATCGCAAGTTCAGAAGAGGCAGTAAAGAAGAGGTCGATGAGCTTTTACGGATTGAGAAGGCAGAATTTCCTACGAGGATGTTGTATTGTTTTAGCATCTCTCATGAAAATTTGGGGAAATAGCTTTTAAGTGCTTTCCACTTTACTTATGTAAATAGCTGTAGGTTTAGGTGTCTGATGAAGCTGCCAGGTAATTTGGATTCAGTTTCGGAGAACTGAAATCAAATTCAAACCGAATTTGTAAATCAAACCATGCAAATTAATTTGGTTTGGTTTGTACTTTTTTGGTAATGAGGTGGTTGGTTTTTACATTTTAAGTTTAGGTCATTATTTAATATAACAACCTCACATCTACTTATTATTTATGATCGATGTACTTAAAAAATATTTTCTTTTTTAATATTGAGAGTTCGTAAATTAAACTGAACCAAACTAAATTGAATTAAAATCGAATCGAATCAAATCAAACCGACGAACCAATTGTCATTTCAATTTTTTTCACTAGAAGTGGGCATATGATTTTCTTTCTTGGATGATGGAATACGATCTTTAGAAATCTTTGTACCCATCAATTGGCAATTTGGTATCGCTATTCATTTCTTCATGTAATTTATGGTGTTAAAGTTGAAATCTATTAGCAATTGATCAATTTATAAATATTCACGAGCCTACGACAACAGAAGCTATTAATTAACTTTGCTAATGAGTTTAGTAGGAAGAAAATGTTAAATATCGTTAGTGTCGGTTTAACTATCTTTTTTTTCTTTTCTTTCTTTTTCCAAAATAATGAAGGATTTGATGTCAAAAGAATTTTAGAGCTCAAAGAGAGGGAGGGAGTATTGCTAGCCACATTTACCAAATATCACTAATAGTTTAAAAAATAACTAGACATTTATTAATATATTTCACCTACTAGTGTATTTTTTTATATATTAATATATTATAATGAGAACTTTATTGAGAGTTATAATTACATAATAATAAGGACTCTACTGAATAATTTGATTACAGCACAATTCGAATATTAAACTTCAGTGCTAATATTAAAGGAAGATCTATTTTATTTTAATATTAAAAGAAAGATAAATAAACTCTTATAAAGAGTCAGTCCTAACACTATATTACAATTGGGACTCAAACCTCTGCGCATTAGTGCCCATTGGCACCAACAAGTGTATTTTAAATCAAATTTGAGTATGGATTAATGATTGGGGTTTTATTATTTATTTTTTTAATGAAATCGATAAGACACGAACAAGATAAATTAAAAGTCCTAATCAAAGAAGAGTAGAAGCTGGTGAACTAAATTAGATTCGTCTAAAGGCTGCCAAAAGAACCAAACAGAATCATGACAATGACGGGACATTTTATGTAATTTTATATTATTAGGTTTTGGTCGGAAAGAAGGTTAATTTGGTAATCCAACATAAACAATTTTTATTTTTGTTTTTAAATGAAAATGCTCACATCACCTAAATCTTCATTGTATCTTTCCATAAGCTAAAATAATAACTTTCCAAGTGTAAATGTGGCGGATCGATGGTGTATACGAGGGAATATAATTAGGGATATTCTTAAGTTTAACTAATATTCTAACTCAATTAATTCAACACTAAATAATTGATTTTCAGTTTTATTTTTTTATGATTTAAAAGGATTTTGATGCAGAATATTTGGTGGTAGTGTGGCATGCATCTCTTTACTTTATTTTTGAGAATGGAAGTTTAAATATTTTTATGTATTGTGAAAACTCATTCTAAATATGAGTATTTAGATTATGCTGTTATACAATTGATTTAAGAGTTTAGAAGTTAATTTTATATGGAATGAAACTATTTGAATCCATTAAACTACTCAATAAACTTATTTATTAAATAAACTCACTACTAAAATTTAAACTTTTCAATTTTCACTCTATAAACATATCTAAGTACCTAATATAACCTTATTGAACAGAATTATAAGCAAGCCCACCATTTTGGTCTGTTCTTCTTCTTTATTATTAATATTATTATTATTATTTTGCTTCTTTATTCTATCTTTTGTATTCTTTATTTATAATTATGAATGGCCTAAAAAGGGCGCAATGAGATCAGCCATTGTCGATTTGTTGTTTGCAACTACAGAGGTATCGAAAGTACTGTAAATTTATCGCAACACGAAGACTTGAAATTCACATTAAATTCATCAGGCCAATCATACAAAATTAGTTTTTGTCCAAAAGAATAGCAAAAGCAAGCACTCTTAATATGTATAGTAGATTCTAAATGATCGAATAAAATTCATTTTTTAACTTGATTTTTTTTTTGTTGTTCTAGCAACTCTCATGATTCAAGAGCAATATCTAAAAATCTATAATTATTAGTTCAGTTTTTCTACATATTTTTTCTGTCCTTAAGCATAATTATATTAGCGGATATTTTGTTAATAAAAATCTTTATAAATTATTAGGTGCAAATAATATTTTGATGGGTTCAAATATCTCCACTCTTTTATATAAATTAAATAAAAACTTAAATTTCCAATGCATCGCACGACACATGTTAACATGTAATACTAATTTGTGCTAACAACACATGCAAGGGCCATCTCTCAAATTTTAGCATGCCATAAATGGATATTGAAATAATACTCTACTATTGTTGCATATTATATTATATAAGGGCGAAATTCGGAAATTGTTTGAACCAATGGAATTATTTTACAAACTCATTTATTTAATAAATTTATTATTAAAATTTAAAAATTTACCTTTTAATCAATAAATCCAATTTAATACTAAAATACCTTCATTTAACTTAACTTAATATTGTGTTAACCCAAAGAAAAAAGGGGGAAAAAAACTAAACCAAACTAATATTGGCCGTCTTTATCACTTATTAAAGTTAAGCCTTTCTCTTTTAGCTCTTTCTGTATCGGGCTTTGTATAACAACTAAATCTATCTGTAATTCATGCTAAAAGCTAAAAAGACTGTCCTGGATCGTCTCTCGTTTGTCTCCACATACACATAGCATCTAAAAACAGTCTCATTTTATCTTTTCACCTACCCAAATACCTGCCTTAAACTTGTGATCAATCTTGTCATTTTCACTTCAACTTGTGATCAATCTTGTCCTTTTCACTTCAACATCACTTCCTCTCTCCCGCATTTGCCTTCAAATTGTTTATCTAATTTGACTTTTCAATCTTAAGATCTGATTTACTCATCTGGATTTTATATTTTATAAAAAAAAAAATCTCAAATTTTCCCCCCCTCTAGGGCCTCTTCAAAACTTGCATTTTCATGCTCTTTGCAGCCAAATTACCACTTCATTCTGCAAAATTTCAAAATTTTTCTCATTTGTGTCTGTCCGGAAACTTTTATTTGTTAATTGGTGCTGTCACCCTGTCAAATCGTCTTATTTGTGTAAATTATCGTGCAACTGGCCAAATAGAAAGCCACCTTCGGCTATTTCAGTACCTGTTTATAGCTTTTCTGTACCTCATTGTCACATCACTACATTTGCATGACTTTTTGATTTGTGTTGTTTTTTCTTCTAATCAAATGAAATCAATCTTAAAAACTTCATTTTCTCATCTGGGTTTCCTCCAAATATTTGAAAGCTTCGATCTTTGAGGAAATTTCCATTTTTTCGGTTGATTTATATGTATAAACGTGTGGTGAATTTGTGGGGTTTTTGGGTCGAATTAGAAACAATTGATTATGTCTTACTATACACCTAGCTGCTGCTCTTCACCACCAAAATCTTCAACTGCTTCAGCTGAGCTAAAGGTCTATCAAGCTTTTATTTTTTCTGTGCCAATTTTCTTCACTTTCATCCTTCTTTTGCTCTTCTACTTGTTCTATCTTCGCCGCCGGAGAGTTGATTGGTCTTCTCTTCGAATGAGAACTTCTTTGCATACCAACAATGTTGATGAGATCTCTAGAGTAAGATCATTCTTTGGCTTTCATTGATTGATTTATTTATTTTTTTAATTTTATTTCTGTGTGCCTATGCTTATGCTTGTTGTTGTCTTTTTAAGGCTGAATTGGGATTGAAAAAAGAGCTGAGGGAGATGTTACCCATTGTCATATACAAGGAAAGCTTCTCTATTAGAGATGCGCAGTGAGTGAGCTTTCTGTGAATTTGTTTGAATTCTAATTTTGTTTCATTTAATTTTGCTTAGATTTATTTAGTTTATAGAAAGTGTGGCATATCCTTGTTGCTATATCTATGGGCATGTAGGAATTTTAAGCTTTCTTGTTTGTTTATGTTTTGCTTACAGTGCATGTTAAACCCAGTAAAAATTTAAAGAAATTGTCAATATTGGTCCAATCAATTCAGTCTTTTTAAGTTTTGTGAACTCACCACAGTGATTCGGACAATATCTCAAAGATTTTGAGAAAAGCAATTCAGAAAAGAAATCATTGTGAGAAATTTCCCGGTCAAATTTTGAGAAATCATATTCATTTTTTTTTTATATATTAATAATAAAAGGAAAAATGCAAACTATTTTGCTCAGTCAATGGCCTATTAGTTTTACATGATTTTATTTGCTTGGATAGTTTATTAATAAACTTTTGATTGGACTGACTGTTTTCCTTTTATCCAAGGAAGAATCACTGGTCAATGGTATTGGAATGAAGTCAAAAAAGAAAACTTGTGCTGAAAATAGAAGCAGAAAGTGTATCTTGACTGTATTTTGGTCGTTGTAGGTGACTGATGAATGCAATCATATTGCATTCAGTTCAATTAGAATTTTCAGAATTTGCCCTTTTTTCACCTATTCATTGATTTATATGGACACTGGGCTTCTCTAGTTTCCAGAAGGAATAAATTTGTGTTGTTGTTGGTTTTCTAGAGGAATAATTAATATGGGTGTAATGAGACAGAAACTTCAGTGGAAATTGACGTGCAAAATGTATCTTGACATTATTTTGTTTATTGTTTGGTTGACTTTTGAATCACGTAATCATATTGCACCCAGTTCAATTAGATATTTCAGGATTTCAATTTTTTAATTTTATATTTAATCAGTGATTTATCAGGGCACTGTTCTTCCCTAGTTTCAAGCAATATTTTTGTGGTGTTGTTGACTATCTATAGGAAAAATTGATATGGAAAGTAGAATGAGACAAAAGTATTTTCTATATTGAGATCCTGAAGCTGAAAGCAAATTTATATCAGAATCATTTTATGTGCACGGAGTACTGCAGCTAAATGGTTCTGTAATTAACTAGTGGATGTTGGTTTAATGAACACTGAAGTGTGGCTTAATGATTCCGAAAGGGAGGGAATGGTTTACTAAAATATCATCATATACAGAATCATGGGAGAGCTACTACTTATGATAATTTGTGGTTAATGATGCACATCCCAAGACAAGTTAAGCTCCGCAAGCACGAGTAAGCGGACATAGGTTTCACAATAGGTTTGAGAAGTTTTTCATCGAACTTTTAATATGCCTGGCAGTACCCAAAATTGAAGATTTAATAATTGTAGTTAGCACCATTCCTGTTCTCAAGGAGGAAGAATTTGGTGATTCTCCAGGGCATTCTCCACGGCAATGAACCCAGTTTATCATGACATAATTCTAGTAGCCTACATACAATATGGATAAGCTTTTAGCCTGAATGCTGAATGTACATAACTTAAAGAGTCTTATAAATCTTCATTTAGAGAGCCAAGAAAGACTAAAGCAAGACTAGTTTTAAATACAGTTCCTACTCTAGATATAATGAAAATGTAGTTATCTATTGCTGCAAACTAACAGTTCAACCCCGATTGCACTAAGTAAGAACTATCACGTGTCTAGCCAGGAACTAATTTTGTCAATATTAAAAAATAGGAACAAAGAAAACAATTGAATACTCTTCTTTTATCTTGTGATACTTGAGACTGCCCATGCTGACAAATTGAGCGTCCTTGTGTTATATCTTCATGATTAGATAATTGTTTCTTCAAATGCTTTATGTGATCAGTCAGAGCTGTGACCTGTGGTAATTTGTCAAGAGTACAACATGCTCCACATATCATGAACTGGACTTCAATTCTTTCGTTTTGTCATGAGACACCTTGCTATATTTGCAGATGCTCTGTATGCCTTGCCGACTACCAAGCTGAAGATAAGCTTCAACAGATACCTGCATGTGGCCATGCATTTCACATGGATTGCATTGACCACTGGCTTACCACCCATACAACATGCCCACTCTGCCGCCTTTCTCTCCTTGCTCCTGCTAAAGCTTCCAGTGAATTATCTGACATCCAACAAGAAACAATTCAAGAATCTTCTGTAACAGAAAATGCTGATGGTGCATCTGATCAACAAAGGTCTGAGGCTTATGAAGAGCCACAGGCTGTAGAACATTCAGAGTCAAGGAATGAAGATGGGAGTACTCTCCAAAATAGTCCAAAAGAACAAGGAAGAAGCTCTCATTCTCTTGATCATGAAAGAGAAGTTAGGGACACAACGAATGAAACTGGAGAGCATGGCAGAGCAGAAGAATCCCAGGTAATTTGTAATTTGTGTACGCGTAACTGCTTTGCCACAACTACTACTTTTGAAGATTTTTTGTTTTTATTTTATTTTTTCAGAAGCACAAATTCTCTATCATTATTAAATCAGTTAGTTTTGATTTCTGGCAGTTAGTTTTGATTTATGACTTGCTACTTAATAGACATCTTTCTGTGTTCCTTTTATTTTGTTAAATCGTAAATATTTTGATGGTTGATGTGAAAAATGTGGTTGTGGTTTAGAAGTAAAAAAACTAATTCTGATGCTGAATGACGTTGATATGTTGACATTATGGTGAAACCTTGCCAGTTCAAGATTCATGGGACTAATGTATACCGAATGGAAGTGGGATTCTTAGTTGCTAATATTTTTCTGCAATTATAAGCAAAGATCATCATGCAGAAAGCTCGAGTTAGTGATTAATTAACCATATGCTTCTCATATCATAAGAAAGTTTTCATGTTTGTCGGTAAAGAATGGTAAATCATGAACACACCTGAGAAAAAGAAGTGAATCATGAAGGCCATTTTGTCACTTTATTTAGTTCTTCAGTCCATTTTTCGGGGATTCAAAAAGCCAAAGCCTTTTACTTTTATTTTTTAATTTAGTTACACACGTCAGTTATCATACACTGAAATATATAGTTATAATCTGTGCCACTTTGTGTTAATGACGTGTTTTGCTTTTGTGTGAACCAGACTTGACAGTGAAGTCCCCATGATGGATCCAAACACCATTGTGCATACCATTCTTTGCCCCGGCACTGGAACAGCATGAAGGTTCAGTAATAACAAAGTTTCACAAGATTTCCATGTCCAATATTTGTTAAACAGGCAAATGTGAAATAAACATTTCATCACCATGCAGCTGCTTCTTTTGCCGTTACCATCCCCATGCGCAACTGCTGGAGAAATGAGTCAATGGCAAGGAGTTATGGATGAAAATTAGTGTCCGAAATTAAAGGAAGATCCCAGATGAATGCTTAAATATGATTCTGGGTTACCAGTCTTTCTTTAATTTAGCATAGTGAGTGACTTGTAGTGTTGTGTTAGTGGAACCTCTTTTACAGGCAGTAGGTGCATTCTACACTTCGTAATTTATATGTAACATGAGCACTATACATAATTAAATGAAAGTATATACTGAACTTTCTTTTAGAACTTTGAAACTAGTTGGGAATTTATCAACTTCTTGCCTTCAACTCAGCTTATTTTATATAATTATATTTTATTTATTTTTTGCATCAACCGTCGTAGGATCCTACAATCAATTCTGTGAAAGTATTTACCAGTAATTTTTCTCATGGATTTTACAAATTTATATTTGGACAATGATTTTTTTAACATAAAATCTTACAAATTTTACACGTCATGTTAACATTCTTACGCTAGGCTCAATACCTTATAAAAAAATTAATTTTGTTCGTTACACATTAATTGCTACGCTTATTTTCCTTTTTATGTAAAACAAGAAAATAAAATGATTTTTTTTCGCAAAAAACAAAATTGACAACTAAAATTTAAAAATTGACAGCTAAAGTTTACTGATTGGTAAAGTCAAAGGGTCAACACAACACTCGAGCAATATTATCTATATTTTATTTTACAGTGTTAAATTTGTTTAAGTCCTGTATATTAAAGTCTTCTCTCGTTTGGAAGCTTTTTGTTTCGTTGTTTGTACTCTGTAGTTTAGTTTAGCTTTGGTTTCGTTTCATTTTGTCTGATTCTCAAGATCAGTTTCTTTTCTTTTTCATTTTCGGAGCAGAGGCAGCAACAGGTAATGGTTCTTGCAAAACCCTTTTCAGGATCTGTTTGTTTGCTGATAAATTTTCATATAAAATGAACATTCAGCTTCTTTTCTTTGTTCGTACGGTCGATTTTGATTGTTTTTGCCCCAAAAAAAACTCGTTTTCTTTGCTTGTGTCACCATTGATTTTGCGTTTTTTATATCTGGATCTTTGATTTTACTTTGAATCTTTGTTTATTTTGATTTCTGGATGGTAATTTAAGGTGGGTTTGGGCGTTGATTTCAAAAGATTTTGAGTTTAGCTAGAAATTCAGCTGATAAATTATGGTGGGTTTGTGCCAGATTTGAAGATGGTAAAATTGGTTATCTGATTTTTCTTTTAATTAATAGTTTTGCAGTGGCAGAAAAATGCAAAGTGGGTGTAGTTCAGTTGCTGTGTTTTATGTGGTTGATTGTGAGAAGCCCTAGAGAGGCATGAGGGACTTCATTCTTGAATTTGAAGGCTTAGCTGAAGGGCTTTGTTGGTATCTTCTGGGGGCGTTTGAATTTGTTGCTGATGAATTTATTGCATTTTGTTTAGTCTTGGGCATACTGATTGAGGAGCTACTCAGGTTCATTTTTTGCCAAATCTTTATATTAAAAAGCTGAACTATAGATTGAAGAAAAGAAAACTTTTGTTTTCGAAGATGAAATGAGTGAATTTGTGTAAAGAATCTTGTTTTTTCGACTGAATTGGTTGTAGACTTAGTCTAGTTTTAGATATAGTAGTAATGGGATCTATTCAGAATACCGTGCATTACTGTTCTGTATCTAGGGGTAATCGTACTTTGTATGTATATAGTGGAGGTGATCATGAGATTGAGAATCTGGCTACTTTATGTCTGGAAAGGACTCCGCCTTTCCACAAGTGGTATTTTGAGACCATTGGTAAAAGGATTTATGGTTTTTTAATCGAAGATGGGTATGCATATTTTATGATTGCTGATGAGGGCCTAGGAAATCGGGGTGCTTTACAGTTTCTAGAGCATTTGAGAGATGAATTCAAGAAGGTAGCTAAAAAAGGTTCGAGAGGAAGCTTTTCAGGGATGAATGCAATCGGTGTACAAGAGCAGCTGGTGCCTGTTATTCGCCAATTGATTACTTCATTGGAAAATGTTTCCCAAAGCAGAGATGATTGGAAAGCTGAAACTCCCTTGTCTGATCGTGTGGGCCTCTCTCCATCACCAAATAACTCCAATGGACAAACAGAAGTTGCCACTTCTACAAAAGCCCCATTGTTAGGAAAGCCTGGCAAGCAAGAGAAGAAGAAGGCAAAGGATCATGTGATTGCAATGAGAGATGTTGAGTTGGAGGAGCACCGGAAATCGACAGATAGAGTCAAATTTGATTCAGCAGCTTTGGAGTCTAATAGCCACAATGGAGCGGGTTCTTCAATCTCATTGCAGAAGGATTTGGGTTCAATGAGGATAAGATCAAGTCCGCAGTGCATTCAAAAGAAGTGGTGGCACCAAGTAAGGATTGTTCTCCTCATCGATGCCGCTGTCTGTTTGATATTATTTGTGATTTGGTTATCCATCTGTGGGGGTGTTGCGTGCCTTCGTTGATAATTCCAAATTAAAGTCGTCGGTTTGAAGTTTAATGACTCTGAAGACTGCATTCCCGTGAAGGAAGTACCGCAAGTTATCAATCTTTTGATGATTTAAAAATCCATCCGGAGGTATGTTCTTCAAATTTACGCATTCAGCAAGCATGATATCTAGGAAATTCACTGTATAGTTTCATCTTGTTAATGCATATGTACTCGGAAATCTTTGTGAGTTTATTAATATCTTGTTGAGATGTTCTGTGCCGCTTCCTACACTTGCGTGGATTGTGCTGTTGCCAATACATTGTGAGATTTCTGTGGTCTCTTTATCTCTATCTTATCTTGGTCTTTCTCTTTTCCATGTATAAAAATTTACACCTTCAAACATCCCTTGTATAACGAGTGTAATGTTTACCAAATCCTTAGTAGCTGTTTTATAGCTGTTTTAATCGCTTATCGTTAACAATATGATTAACAGTATGATCAATCTCCTTCAAATGTGGTTTTTTATTTTTATTCTTCTGGCCAAAGCCATAAAGACATTTGTTTGCAGAGTGCCGTGTAAATCATCAGCAATCTTCAGTGAATAAGAGCACCATTGATTTGCATAATAGCAAGAAAGATAAATAGCGTGTCACACTCATGTATATCTGCGAATTTTTTATTTCCTAGTTTATTTACTCTCTCTCTCTCTCTCTTTAGTTCTTTATCTATGTGTGTGTTTCAAATTTGTCTTTCTCATGAGTCACGTGTCTAGCTCTGTAAATGGGTCGGATACGAATTGAACGGTGGTTTTCTCAAACCCTTATCCACTAATGTCCATTACCCGTTAAATTTGGGTAAATACCAAACCCGTTAAATACCCGACACTCGCTTGTTCAAGTTTTACCGTGCGAATTTGTACATCGTTAAATAGAAATCATCTTAGAAATAGACATCAAGCATAACTCTCATCTTTAACCTTCACATATCTTGCTTAAAGAAGATTAGAAAAATATGTGAAGAAAAACTCTCTTTGAAAAACCACCCAAAAAAAAGAAAAGCCACTTATTAGTATTTGTTTATTTCAAAAGAATCAATGTATTGGTTCATATGGTCTCCCTCATAAAATTAATTTGTTTTAAAAAAAATTATTATTTTCTCTTAGTTCTTTCCGGGTTCCCGCCAAGAAACCTGAAAACTTGAATTTGTTCTTAACTCTTTCTGATATCTCATGATCAATAATATAACAGCACTTCTTCTTCTTTTTTTCATTAATGAATTAATTAAA
Source organism: Citrus glauca (assembly GCA_029633175.1). Classification (NCBI taxonomy): domain Eukaryota; kingdom Viridiplantae; phylum Streptophyta; class Magnoliopsida; order Sapindales; family Rutaceae; genus Citrus; species Citrus glauca. The sequence continues at coordinate 37,371,829 of JAQOOD010000003.1, forward strand.
AAGAAAGAGCCATAGAAGCCTCAATTAGAAAAACAAAAATAAAAAATAAATAAAACGATGTCTAATTAGATAAAAAAAAATTGTTGGCATGCACTTATTAGAATGGTTGCTGTGGTTTTAGTACTATTCGGCACTGCTCCTCGGAAATGGCATCAATTTTCGCCTGCAATCCGTCCGCTTTTTTGGAGTAATTTCTCCAAGCTTTTATTTTTCCGTTTTCCCAATGTTTGATGGCCTCTGCCGTCGTCTCACTCTTCTGCTTCTCGAGTTTCTTCTTGCTTCCCTCCAACGATTCAAACGTCTTTGGCTTGAAAATTTGTTTGAGCTTCTCCATGTTTGATTTTTAACTGTGTGTTCCCTTTTTCTTTGTTTATTTTGAAAGAAAAGATAAAACAATTATTGTTTGTATTATTATGTGCGTTCTTCAGTCAGTACAGAGTTGATGATTTTATTTATAGTAGTGGGATGAGTCCTCCTTATAGAACTAGGATAATTTTAAACACTGCATTTAGATTTTGTTTCCGAAAAGTCATTATTTTCTTTAATGTCGCATTTTTAATGAAAGATTGGTTTCTACAATTAGTGGACTATTCAGGAAACTGAATGTTTATAGAATTATTTTGTCTAGAATGGCCCCAAACAAAAAAAGTTAATATATCTTTTTGTTATTTAATGTTGTAATATTTATGTTAATGGGATTGCTATTTAGGGAAAATAATAATTTTGTATTATTTAGCACAAGAATTTAGCTAGGCAACCATGCAACTAAATTACTGTATATGTATAATGTGCATGTGTAAGTCCTTTTTCACGCCCATCCTAATCCTGACATTAAAAAGCGGTCTTGGTGAATTATATAATTCAGTTAATGTGATAGAGCAAACTCAAAGCATTATATTACTATTAATGAGCTGAGTTGCGCTGAGTTTTTTAATAGTAATTTATCACGCATGAATTTTTTGTTTTATTCAGTGAATTTAGAATATATTATAAAATATTTTCTACGAAATTCAACTTAATACCAAATCCAAATTCATAATAATTTTACTTGTAAAATTGATTGCATTTCATGAAGTTTGCCCAAGACTATTAAGAGAATCGGTGCCAGATGAAGCCTCGGGCTGAGTTGTTTATCTAAATAGTAATTGGACAATCCCATCAAGTGAGAATTTTATAATTTTTTTGATTAGTTTTGTTGTTATTTTTCTCAAATATTTGGCATAACTATTGGCAATTTATCATGCACATGACAAACAATGAAGGAATGAGAAATAATTTTGGAGCATTAAAGACTCTCTTAATATTCAAATCCAAATACTAAACACATAATAAAATATTTTGTTGATCAAAACATTAAAGACAGCAGAATTTACATTTTTAAAAGTGTATGCGTCCACACATAATACAATACTTTACGTTTTTAAAAGTGTATACATCCACACATAATACAATACTTTTTAATAAAGGATCGCTTATTTAAATATACTAATGACAATGTTAAAAAAATGAAAAATACAAATTTTAATGTAATACGAGATAAAATAACTATATTTACAAGTACCCTTTTAAATTTTTCTTAAGCAATATCTTCTTTTTTATTTTCCCTCTCTTTTATGAGTTGTTAGAATCTATAAATATTATAATTTTAAATTTATTAGCGCAAGGGATTTAACTGAATAGTTTTCAAACAGCTTTTTCTTTAGTTGAACACTAGTGTTTAATATTCTAGAGAAGGTATGAAGCTAAAAAAAATCAATCTGTGGCCTTTCGCACCTCACACTACTACCTTTTTCTTTTGAAATAATTAAAAAAATAATACGAGATTTAGGGTCCTAGTGATTTAGAATTCATAAGATTAAACTAAAACCCAGAGATCATTGAGTTTAGCTCAAAAAATTTGCACCAACTAGGGCTGAGACTGAGACCTCTTGTCCTCTACCCCACATGTACGGAAATATATCTATGCCATCCACATTTGTGGGAGGGGTATTAATTTACCTTCAACAACTATTAGGCCGAAAAATTCAAGTGAGGCAAGATCAGGAGTTTCAAGCTTATTCACCTTCAAATAGTCATTATGACAAGGAAAGGGGATGATTAAGAAGAGTATAAAATGTTTCATCATTGACGTCCTTGTAACCAGCAAAGCCACCTTCATTGAGTGGTGAAGATGAACTGGTCAGAATTTTCTCGACCACAGATGTGGTATTTACAGTCGTTCTAGCTATAATTATCCTTTTTTTAAGGTGTTTGACTTTCTTGAAGCTTTTGCACTCGGAAAAACCCAATACTAATTTTTAGATCTTTCAATAAAATATTTAATGGCGCTTATGTTATATAGATTGTAATATTATTGATGACAAAGAAAATTAGATTTTGTAATAAAGTAAACTATGGTTGATCAAATGGCGTCGTGAATTTGAATTCAAAACTTTAGAAGCGAATCATGCAATGAATTTTAATTTAAGGAATCAATTAATTTGTAATTGATTTTCCATGAGTTAAATTAAAATTGAAGAGTTACAGTATTAGCTGAAGTACTGTATACATGACTTTAATTTCAGTTCATTAGTGCCAAGAGAAAAAAAGTAAATCATTCCTTGATATTTGAAAGCATTTCCTTTCGCCCTCATTCCCTAAACAGCTTACATCTTCTTGCTCCCATGTGCGTGATCCTAGTGTTAAACATCAAAGTGTTCTTTTATCAAGAAAATATGTGTATTTTAAGGGAATTGGCGCCGAAGAAAGCCTTAGACAACTGACAACCCCATCAACAATATTCTTTTATCAAGAAATATGTAGGTATTTAAAGCTTATTGATATGCTTAAGGGGCAGTGGGTTTATAGAAACAGTGGGTGAAAATATCCCAACCCAGTCCAAAATCCCTTTTTTTTTTTTTTGGGTGATCCTCTAGAATTCATATATATCACTAATAATTGGAAGATTCTAAATTCTAATTTAGCCAACAGAAATATAACTTCCACAGAACGAAGAAGGGGGAAAAAATTAATAATTATTTAGCACAAGGTCTTCTTTATGGGCAACAATTTTACGCACTCCATTGATTATTCATTGTAATCCTTCACATTACACAGAAACAAACAGGAGACTTGATTATCGAGGGAGATAACCTGTCTTCCTACCACACTTGATTGAATCAGTTAATATCATTTTCAAATCATACTTGTATTCAAATCCCTTCTCTTCAAGCTTCGTTCCACACCATTTAATTTCCCTTTTTGGCACATCCAAATACCTGAAACAAAATTAATTTTGTTAATTAAATACTACACTCAAGTAAAGTGAGACCTAAATGTCATTCTTTGTGGACTAAATAAAAATGGTGGTGTAACACAGACGTCCATACTTTACACAATAGAGACTTTTACATAGTTGATTCCGGTTGGCCGCTAATACAATTCAATGCTATACACTGCTAAGAGCTTTATTGGCAATATATACTTATACATTTTATATAATGGCCATTCACCTACCCACCAAAGTCATTTAACATTGTATGAGGAGAATCAAATTATTTTTTATTGGCTTTATATATCCAAGCAGGAAATTGGATATTGAGAGCTAAAGGGAAAATCAATTTTAATTTGCAGATATATGTGATAAAAATTTATTAGCTACTTACTCTTGTTTGATGTGAAACTCAGGATAATTCTGTTGGAGGCAAGAGGCCATTTCTGCTGATGAAACAAAGACGTTTGTACAAAAGAATCTACCAGTCATTGAAGGTTTCTCCATGCAGAAGATGTGGGCTTCACAAACATCATCAATGTGTACAAGTGGAAGCTTTCCAAGTATCTCTTCTGTATCCCTGACGGTTTGATAAACGTATTCATTGTTTGTAAGCTGACACAGGCCTCCAATTACACTTACTGGGGTGCTACTGTAGGGTAGATTTGTGTCCCCTGCAACAACCCCCAGTGCTAGGGCTACCACCTCCAATCCACTGCTTCCATAACTCAGTAGTTCCTTTTCTGATTTCATTTTTGACTCTATGTATACCTATGATGATAACAATATTGTCCAAAAGTTAAATCTAAATTGCTCTCGCTTTTTGAAGTTCAAAAGTACGGAAGCAAAATTTTGTGTTTTTAATAAAAACAAAATCATAAATATTATAATCTAGAATTTAGTAGTCTGGGCTTGGCCGAGTGATTTTCAATTAGTTTTCTTTAACGGCCACCCAAGTTCAAATCTAAAAATAGATAAGGGGGTTAAAAAAATTAAATTGTGCTTTCCCACACCTAAATTTTCTTTTAAATAATAATAATAATAAGAATAACTTGGGATTTAGAAGGTCAAAATTCATTTATTCATGATTTCAACTCAGAGATCTACTGAGCCTAGTTCAAAAATCTGCAACAATTAGAGACAGCACCCTACCTGTATATAATATCAAGTGTTGTTGTCCTCATTTTCTTCAAATAGACAAGCTATTAAATCATATGGTTTAATAGTATATCTATGTTGACTTTATTAAACCATATAACTTATTAACATATTCACATGAAAATACAAATATGAGGGTGTCATATCTATCCATACCACATCTATGGGAGGAAGATTAATTTATTTTTTAATCCCCGTGAGGGGACTCACGTTGGTGCGTAAAACAACCGTTAGGCCGAGGTCATCATGGCCCCTTAAGTAAAATATAAGCACAAAATCGTTAAGAATTCAGGAAAATTAAGATCTGTAGCAAACTCACGTACCCTCAAATACTCATTATGACAAGTAAGTGGATGATCAAGAGGAGTATAGCATGTTTCATCGATGGAGTCCTTGTAGCCAGCAGAGCCATCTTCCTTGATTGGCGATGCGCACAATACGCTGGCAGTATATATTAGTCGCTTCACAGTTCCTGATTTTACACAAAAGCTTGCAATCTTCTTGGCAGCACCCACGCAGGCTTCAACAACGTTTTTGTACTGTATGAAAAATCGTCATGAAATTTGACTTATTGTAACAGTTGGATTCCTAAAGTTTTATATGATATTATAATGGGAACATTGAAAATATAATTAATTGCGTGTGTTGCAGGAGGCAAACTAATTACCTGGTAGCCCTCAATGTGTTGCAGGGGAGTGGCCACATGGAAAACAAAATCACAGCCTTGGATTGCATTTTCAAAAGTATCAGGATCATATATCTCAGCTTCAAAAAAAATTAATCTTGTCTCCGCACCAGGGAGGCTCTTAAGTAGATCAACTTTAGATTTATGTTCTGCAAATTAATATTGAAATTCAGTTTAATTTAACAAAGAATTAATGTAATTGACGACAAAATTGAGAAAGAAAAAAAGAAAAAAGAAAAAGAGAGATACCCAAGTTTGGCCTCAGTGTTGTATGGACAATATAGCCTTTTTCTAAAAGCTTTTTGATAAGCCAAGAGCCAACAAAACCTTCACCTCCGGTAACACAAACCTTGAAATTGCTTTTCTGATCCATTAATACTGCAAATTAATGATCTATTTGTGTGCTTCAGCAACACTGACGTTTAGAATCTACAATTTAAATTATATATATATGAATTATTTCAAAGGGCCTATTACTTATGATCACCGTGTTTGAAATTATTATATATAGGAGGTTCATGCATTCCTTTTTGCTCTTAATGGAAATGAAATATATTATTTTTATTTCTTGTACAATTTTGACAGAGAAATCAAAAAGTAGTCTGTCCAAGTAATGAAGTATTATAATCTTATATTTTTTTTAAAAAAAAGGATAAATCAGCAAGCAGCTTTATATAGTGTATTTTGGTGCTTACAATAAAAATGCATATCCTATTGTGTAGCAATCTTGACTTCGATGAAAGTAGCGGCATCTTAATTTTTGCGCTATCTTTTTTTAAGAGTGTGATTGCAAAATTTTTAGATAATAATAATGTAAATTTAACTGAAAGGAAGATGCTCTTAGTTACTGAATTTGATATAGTTATTTAGTTTTATTTGTTTTGTTTATGTATTTTATGGGGAAGAGTGAGTGGGTAAAGTAGAAATCATTTTTTCAGTCCCTACGTTTTTTAAAATTTAAATCTAAATAATCAACTAAAAAATAAAGTTGCGTGAAAATTATTCAGTCAAAATCTTAACCATTAACATGTTACTCAGTTAGTCCTTTTATTTTCATTTAAGCCTATTTAATTATTTTCCAACCTTTCACCTATGGCGATGCTCACTCGTACTTCCACATCAATCCCCACAAATAAGGCCCAAAAAGCTCTGATCCGTACAGAAACATAGGCGTCTTGGCGACGACTAAGTTCTAGAGCTTCACTTATGTCAAAATTAACTTTTAGTTAGCTACAGATCCTTTTTTTTTTTTTTTCAAATAATGACGTACGTACAGTAATTAGTATAATCAATAGTAAGAGGAAAAAAATTCTTACAGTGAAATTTTCTTATCCGACAGTAAAATTATTTTATTCTGATGGTATACTAACCATAGTAGTAATATTGTTATTTTTTTTTTCGATTTCAATCATATCAAGGCTCGTAATCTCAAACCAATCTAATTAAAAAAAAGAGAGGGAACATTAATACTACTCTCACTTCCTCATATTACATTACTATTACATAACCATAAGTCCATAACCGACGAAAGTTAACTTTTGTTCCAAGCAACAAGCTCTAAGGAGTTAAGAGGCAGCCACAATTGTAGTGAGTATGGCCGGAAGGGTCCCTATAGAGAACAGCCATAAGGCCAATAATAATGGGTTTCATTAACATTGATGAAGTTTCCTGAAGTGAACCAATGAGATAAGCTTGAGTGGCCAACCCAACCAGCCTCATTCTCCTCTCCTTTACATATTCATCCAATGCTTCTCCAATTTTCTCATATTGCTGCATATTATTTCGTGCCGAGCATCTAATTAAAACAACCGCATCTTCAATTCCGGCGGAGCCACCCTGGCCGATAAACGGAGCCATCACATGCATGGAGTCTCCGGCCACCGTCTCGGTACCTTTTCGGAAAAGGCCTAGTAATATGTCCCATGGTGCACGGTACCTAAAATGGGTCAATGACAATGAAGAAAGGTCACAGTTCTTTACCATTTCTAATTTTTCAACTGGAAAATTCTTGATTGTTTCTAAAGTCAGGCTTCTGATTAACTCTGGAATTTTCAAAGCCATTGAATAATCTTTAGGATCCCATCGATGAACTACAAACCAAAATACCAGCTTATCATTAATTGGGATATTTCCACACTTTCTCATTCGGACAATTTCTTGGGGAAGTCCATGGCCATTTGGGTAATCTGTAAATGCTCTCACAGCACATGATGCAAAAGCATTCTTTGGCTTCAGCTTAAGAAAATCAGCAACTACTGAGCTGGCCCCATCACATCCGATCAGTATCTGTCACATGATTACAAAAATAAATCATGGATAGTATGGTCATACAATGTCCAATTATGAAAAAATATTAAAGAGACAAAGGACGTTGACAGAGTATTCGTAGAAACAAGGTAAAAACGATACTATCCGATTTATCTTAGTTAAGTGAATAAAATGTCATTAATTTTACCTTATTTTTGTCAACATTGTATCGAATTTTTTTCTGTGTAAATATCATTGATCAAATTACGAGTAAATAGTATAGTACTTCAGAAATGTTCTAATTCTTCAGAAACGTTCATTTCTCAGCGGATTGCACACTACTCCTGCTAGTTTTTCAATTTCATTTGTTTTTAATTTGCCTGAGATTTTAAGGCAGCTAGCCTATATTTATATGACGATGATATATTATTGTATTGAGGATAGGTATGTGTGTGTGTTTCCTCGACACTTCTTACGCTTTCAATATCGTAAGCACCAAGTAACGACGTCCCTATCTTCCTCTCCACTTCAATACAAATTTGTTTGATGACAATTTATCGTCTTCCAACCTGAGATTTTGTCTTTTTTCTTTTTTTCTTTTGTTTTTTTTTGTGAAAATGCATGGGTCACAAACAATTTTAAATCGAAAAATAATAAATGAAAAGATAGGGGTGGGATGTCATCATAACTGGATTGTATTTAAGCTTCTATTTTTTTTATTATTCAAACTCGGATGGTTGGTCAAAAAACCTACTTGACTCGTCAATAGGCCAGAAACTTGATTTAATTAATTTGGCTTACATGGAAAGTTTTGATTGGTTTGATTATGTCATGTTACACATTTCTGTTTAATTTCTTGTTTGAATTTTTTTATTTGTCAAAATATTTAAAATACTCAAAGCTGGCTGAGACAAGTTGAAAAAACAATAATAACATAAAAGTAGAATTTTTTCAACTAAAGTTGTCAATATATATCCTTATTACACGACAAATCAGCGTGTGAACTCGTGTGCAATGGGGCGCTCTCATTGGAGATGCCAGCTTGTGAAGCCTATCGACTACCAATGAGAGTGGACCACGTTATCGTCGTTGTTATAGCGTGCAACGACGCGCGTTGGATCGGTCTCGCAACAAACCATTGATTAAAATAACATCAAGAATACTGTATGAAAAAAGAGATCTCTTTAGACTGAGGGTGTGATGAATCAATGGAGCGCTCTTGTTTTGTAAGATGCAGCTGTTGGTCGACACGCTTACCTTAAACTTGTTACATGAAACCATAAACTTTTTAAGTATATTACCATAGTAATACAATAAAAAAGAAAAAAAATTACAAGTATTACTCAAATCACTAGGGGCACCTTACTTCACGAACACTAGGGAGTTCTTCTCTAGTGCATTTGCTCCCACCATGACGATGCAGACAAGCTTCTTTGCACGATTCGTGAATTTTTGTCTTTACAAATTATTTGTACAAAGAAATCGATGGCCACAAGACAAGTCTGATACAATTGTTACTACTAAGGATGAAATATAAAAAACAATTAAAGATGGACGGTTGATGTTCAAACTTCAGGTCTATAGGGGCCATCAATGCAAACACCAGCAAAATGGTATAAAGTCATAAAATAAATAAAACTGATCAATATCACAATAGGCTAACACAGGGCTGAGTGCTGGAGCATAGGAAATTATTAACTGTGTTTGCTGTCTGCTTGTGCACTTGGGGTTCTTCCATACGAGGTTTTTCTGATAGCTATACTTCGTCGAGGTTTTCAAATGGTGGTTTGGCAAACTGGGTTTCGAAGCTAACTTCGAATGCAAATTGCATAATCAACAAAAAGAATATATCCAAGCAGGAAGGCAAGATACGCAAGCTAAACATGGTCAAAAGCTAACATAATCAACTCTTTCAGAAAGTGCAATAATCTTTCAAGAGCTGCCTAGCTAGATCAACCGCTCCACCATTTTTGTAGATCAGGTGCAAATTGTAAGCAGCCTCTCTTCGAAGATCACAGTAACCAGATTCCCCACTTTCCATGAGGTCAGGTATTTTATCATTATGTTTTGGGATCGGGTAATCTTTCTCTTTAATTGCAAGAACCTTTTCATAATATGAAGCTGCCAAAGAGACAAGTCCAACATGATGACATGCCCGAGCAATATTATACAGAGCCTCCTGAACAAAGTTTATTGAGGAGAATCAGTTAAGATTGAAAACAGCTGAAATAAAGTGCAGCAATCAATCCTCGCCTATGCTTAGCAAAATTAGAGAAAGACTATACAAAATAAAAATATAGATGAGCCCTGAGCAGACACAGAATAATCGATTACAAAAGATGGCATAATTCTGCAGTTATACCCCTAATGTGCCAAGAACTATCTAAACCCTACTTATCAGAAAGTTACATTAAAAACAGATGAAAATTTATGCTGCTGATGCCAAAGGGGGAACCGAGCAAATGCACAAAGTTCCTTATTTGAGAATCAATAAAAGCAGCGAAGTAAGTGTTATTGCATGATCAAATACAATAAATATACTAAAAATAAAAACAGAGAAGGAAACTATGAGAAGAAAAGCATACCTGGCTGTGTTCACAAAGCCGCAAATTATTGTAGAGAAAAGCGAAGCCTTGTGCAAGGCATTGATGCTTGTTTTGAAGTCTAAATCCAAGGGCTAAGTTAATTAAGGCACTTCCTGCAGGGAATATTACAGATAAGCTATCAAATTGATTCAGTGAATTATACAAAGATGCATTCAATGAAACTAGAGGAAGAAGGAACGTACCCACACACAGGTTAATTAATGGATTCTCAGGCAACAATTTATAAGCTTCTAAATAACATCTTGCAGCATCCTGATGATGGCTAGCCATAGTAAACTGGTGCCCAGAAATGATAATGGGGGGTACACAATCTTTGTATTTGGCTCGCAGATAACGAATAAACTTAGAATGCTTGGAATGCTTGGAATTGATTTTTCCCATCCTACAGCATTAGAAGCAGCCCATATATTAAGTATAAGAACAGAAGTTTAAAAAATCAACATGATTCTGCTCAATTTTTGACGATGCTCCTCAGCAAAGACCATTTATAATAACTTAGTCTAGATGCTATGTTTTTCCATGAAATCTCTATTTGAAGCAATAGCTACAAAAATACTCTCAAAAAATCCAAGTGAATGAAACTGGTCATGAAGTAAATAAATAGTGTTAAAATTATGAGACCCCTCAGGAAAGTACCAAGCTAGCTCAGAACAATGTATTCCTATACGTATACCTGGAAAGCACTTTATAATAGCAATTCCAGGCAGAAAGACTGTATGGATGCAGCTGAAGAATGTATTTTGCACAGTCAAATCCATGGTTCGGATCAGTGCTGTCATATGCCATTTCTGTCAAATCGCAGAAAAAACATTAAACACAAACAAGACCTCATAGTTTCTCAACTTAATGAAGATAATGACGAAGCAAAAATAGAACTGTCTTTTAAGATGGAAGATGGGAAGGTAAAAGTAATGCAAAAGAATCAATAAGAAGATCCATGGATTACTGGCGCCAAGTGACCGAAGCTCCTCCTTTTTTTCAAGAGGCAGTATGTTGTAGGCCAATCTCATAGAAAGATTAATGATCTCTGATGCTTCCTCATATCTTTGCAAAGATGCCAACGCCTTGCACAGCTATTAAACATAGAATTAAAATTTCAGAAGCACAAAAAAGCATATGAAAAACATTAAAAGAAATTGTTGAAAGAAGCCAAAAAAAAAAAAAAAACCATCAACACACTCAAATAATGAGGGGAAATACTATCATCGCATTACCAAGATACAAAGAAATAGTTGAGAGAAAGGAAATGGTACTGACATCTATGATGAGACATTGATTCTCTTCATTTTTCAAGAGATTAGGCAGGGGAGGTTCTCTGAATGCTTCTTGCTGAAGACATTTGAAATTTTGTCATGTTAGAAAATATTTGAAAAACAGAATGCTTATGGTCGATCACAATTTACCTGAGATTCATCATCTGTATCATCACTATGCCAGTCAACTCCTGCAGCCTTTGCCAAAGCTTTCTTTTCTTCCTTTAATGCTTCCTTCTTTTGAATCTTCTTTCTTGCTCTAGCAGCTATCAACCTTTTTCAGAAAAGTAACCATCAACTAGTTGACAGTCCACAGCACGATACAAAAACAAAATGAGATGAAATAAGTGTTTTCCAACGAGACTAAGAAACAAATGAACATATGAAAGCAGTTAGATGATTAGTTCTGCCTTTTCTGTCACCTTATCATTATATATCTTTTATCTTTCACTACATCATGACAACCAAATGTTGGAAAACATTTAAACACATACAAGAAAAAGGTGTTAAGACTTGTCTTTAATACTGTTGTTTGACCTTTAGCTTAAGTTTTGGGTCAAAGGTTTATCAAACATGGTATCAAAGCCAAGGTCTCATGCTCAATTTCCCCCACGAGCAAGCGCTATTTGAAGTATTTCAATTTCTTCACTACCGGAGTCATCTCACAGCCAATCTATGAGCTCGTCTCATTCCACATTCCATGTGAGGTCTCAATCCAAATTTCACATGAGAGAGTCTATATTTAATACTATTGTTGGGCCATTACCCTTTACTTAAGCATTTGGGCAGTTTGTCTAACACGAGGTTGTATTAATCAGATGGTTCAGAGGAAGCACTAGAAAGACTCAAAAGAGGTGGTAGTCTCAAGTAGACTATTCCAATAACTATGATCTAAATTCAGAACTACACATTCCTTATGGGCGTAGTGGGTAATTCTTTGCTACCCTCTTCATGTAAATAACATAGATGATTCTGAAGAAGGTAGGGGAACAGAACCATTTTCTTTACACAAAATCATCAACCATATTTTCCCAAGGTTGATCCCAATATTAGTGACTGAAATAATGCTTTTGAAGTCAAAACCATCGAAACAATTGAATGCTGAGAGCTTTTACATTTAAGAGTCAACATAATAAAACTTAGTAAAACTCACAATTCTGATTTCGGAGCCGCTGGTCTAATTCCACACAGTATGCTATCAGTTGGCAGATTATTATATATTTTGGTTCGTTGTTGCAGGATACCTTTTGTTAGCCTTCTTTTCACTTTAACCTAAATCAAGTGCAGCAAAAACCACGATTGAGCTCAGAAAAACACACAAGACTTAAAACTAACATGGTTCCTTAGGAGCCTTTCTTACCTTTTGCCGAAGAGCTTCAACACAAAGTGATTCACAAACCAAGGGAAAGATTGCATCAACAAAGTCCTCAGGCATCCCTTTAGCTCTATAAATGTGGCAAAGCTTCATTATTATTTTTTCATTAAGCCACCAAGGATTAGATTTATCAGAATTCATATCAAGAGAATCTAGATCTGGAGGCCACACAAGAACAAAAAGGAAAAAAAGTTAAATATACACAAATATAATTCAGCATAAAGGAGTGAAATATACAAGGATGCCTGAACCTTTTGGAGGTGATAGCAAAGTTATTGCTTCTTCTTCTTTAGCCTCTTCAAGCAGGAGAGATGCCAAAGTTAATCTAGCATCAATGTTATCCTCAAACCTATCCAAAGCTGAATTAAATGTCCAATTAAAGACCACAAATACAGGCTGATAATTAGAAGATGCATACATAACTTACTAAGTTAACCTACAGATCAATGAGCACCCAAATCCAAGTGTTTGCTGGATTATCTTAACTACAAGTCAATTCAAATACAGTTCATGATAGTAGCAAGACAAGATATAATTCAGTATACAAGAAATTTATCAAATAAACTTTCTATGCAAGTTGCTGCATATCAAAATATAATTTCTGTAGAACATTTTCACGAGAAAGTGAAGATAGCTGCCCTGATTCGCTATGCATAGGTATAAAATAAAAGAAACTCAGTGAGTATGTTTTCCTTTGATAAACAAAAAATTCATGTAAAAACACATCAAAAGGAGCCTCCTACAAGCACCGATCATCAAATTTTCTTTTCTTATTTACTTTTGGGTGTGTGTGGAATGGGAAACAACAGAACATCATTAAAATCACAAACAAGGGTACTAGCAGTCCGGTAAACTTCATAATACAAGCAAGAACACAGTTCCCTATCTCTAAATTTCCCAGCAACAACCTTCCCGTAAACTCATTAGAAGCTCATACCCAAAGAGAACCCAAAAATTTTTGTCTGCACAGGTGACATCAGAGGAATACTACTTCGTAGCGATCAATGACTCGTGTGTAAAAAGCAATCAAATGGAAGTCCAACATATGAAATTCTGAACAAGCAGAATATCTTAGTAGAACCAGAACAAATTCAAAACTAATACCAGAGATTAATGCTCAGGCATAAGCTGCTGTAAAAAATAACAAAGTCAAGGGAAACTGCCGTAATGGTTGAAGACACAATAAGATACATGGAGCAGGGGAAAAAACAATACCTGCAATATATTATTTTGTAGCAGACTGGATATTTAGGACCTCAACTTATTAAAGATCAAGTACATAATCAATTCTAAGACCTCTAACGGGAGACATGATTGTGTTTGAACTAAATAAAACAAGGTTATGAGATGAAAGGAAATCATCATGAGTTTGTCAATTATTGAATGAACCCCGCCACTACTCTAATGTATCAATAAAAATCACTCTTCTACCATACAATTTTAAAAATTTGATTGATTTAACAATCAAAGAGAGCCATTCATATTTATGTCAATTAGAACTCCTTTTTCCAGAATTCAAAGAACATATTACATTGGGCAGCTCATAGAGACCGGACATTCTTCATTTCCAATAGTTCTGCCTACATTAATATGATGCTAAAGATGATGATATCTACTAATTGTGTCAGTTTTAAATTGTGCATCAACTAATTTAGTAAGAACTCTATCTCAGGGGTGCGCATCACCTTTGTAGAAGAACATAATCGCATGTGCTCTTTCTTTCAAGGATAAGTAACACTCAGCAAGTTTTAGATATAAATAACCCTGTTAAGAGAGAAAATGCACCATTTGTGAGCAACTAATTTTACACCAGTGGTTATGTTTTATGTACAGCAAGCAAATACATTAGTTTTAAAGAAGGTGGGAAGAAACCCAAAATGAGAGAAGGAGAAACATTCTACAGAATTGTTATAATCCAATGGGGACACATTTCATACTGCTAAAGTTAAATGGAGCTTTACGAGTAACAAAGGTCCAACCCTTCAAATCAAAACTGAATAGCTCTGAGCACATCCATTCAAAACCTTGTTTTGAGAACAAACACTGTTAACAAAGTCAGAAGAGCATCATACTTCTATATTGAGTCTAAGAGGACTTTTTATCCAAAAAATAGAGTTTTCCAAGATACAGAAATGAAACTGTACTGCAAGGCCTTTCTATGCAAGATATAACATGTGGAACCTGACAATACAGAAAACAAAATCCAGAATGCCTACACGTATAATAGAACAAACTAGGCTGACAAGTGGTGTTCATTGTGTGGAACACAGGGTTTAATCATTGGATAACATAGTCTACCATAAATACCTAACATCACTTTCAACTAACATAAACATGAAGAGACATTACTAGATAAAGGGGATATTTTATTTCTGCAGTTAAGTAGAAAAAATCAATAGAAACATTACAATTTGCCTTACATTGTCAGTTCCAGCATTCGTTTCCAAGAAATGATAGTACTTCAATGCAGAGTTAGAATGCCCAAGACTCATCAATGTGTCGGCAACTTCGGTAATCAGATCAGCATGATCACTTGCATTCTTCCATTGCAAATCAGCAAAGAGAATCTAGATATCATCAGAGAGAATATTTAATAAAAAGAATGGTTAATGTAAATTGAGGACAAGAAAGAATCGACATAATGATTACAACGGAATTTACAATTGTTTATGAGGGCAATATATCTAAGATCATTTAAAACTAGAGATCATATAAGCAGGCAGCTAATGCCTCTAGGGCGTTAGCAAAACAATTTTAATAGCCAGAGATGCATTATGGAGTAAAGATAGTCGAACTGATACATTATGCAGAATTGTTACGTAATGAAGAAAATGTAAGCAAACAAAATCTGATCTTGCAGCAAAGACAAATCAAAATTAAGTGTGATCTTAATTATATTGGGCATTAAAAGAGTGTCCAGGAAACAGCCAGAAACTCAAAAGGATTAGCAGGCATTTTCCAGTTATATTGTAACAACATATCGATTAGAATGTGAGATGTACCCATCCGACACCTACTTAATCGGACCAGCAAGCTAGGTTGCAAATATATTTTACATAGAAACAGCAAGGTATACAAAAAAGAATTAGAATTTCCAGCCAAATCAATTACAAAATCCAGGGTTTCTCCTTTAGGAAGCCATCATATTCCTACAAGCTCAGCAGCAAGCCATGCGCAATCCATAGATTGATAATAATCATAGTATAGGAATTTAAATATTCTTTAACACTATTCTTGAAACTAAATTCACGCCAGTTACAGCCTTCTCCATATTGAGCAATTAGCAATTCAGTATATAGGCATGACAAACCTCAGCCTTCTCCATATTTCCAAGACGAAGGTAGCAGATTCCTGCTTTAACTTTCAATTTCAAAGGCAGTTCTTTTCCTGAAAAATGGACAATTTGTGCATGCTCAATATGCTGCAGAGTTTTCTCATATGCATTATTTTCCATGAGTATGGCAACCAGCAGATCAATCACACTCAAATCAGCGTCAGATGGATGAACCTTAAGATATTCCTCCAATATGCCGATGGAGCGTGCAGTCTGACCACATTTTAAGAATAACTGCAATAGGATAAATGACCAATTAAGTTCCTCTTGACAAAAAGAAGAAAAGGCAGCTAATACCCAGTAAACTCCGATGAACGACCTGAACTAAATACTACATGTTTAACAATAACTGTATAACTAGTAACTTCAAGAGTACTTTGGTCGCCTAATAGGCCTGACCTAGGCCTAAGCCAGCTGAGTTAATTATACACAAACACTAGATTTGAGGAGAAATCTTGAAAATGAGTTGAACAAGCTTTTGACAAGAAAAACTCAAACCAAGCTCACATAGCTCAATGTAGTATTCATGGTATGCGCTATCATTTTGCTAATACCACGGAGAAGCAATAACATATTAAACTGGCCAGCTTAGGCCAATTTGAAAACAACTTTCTAAGCACAATATCCTTAGAAAATAACCATGTTTCCTTGCAAGAAAACCTGTTAGACTAGAATTTCTATTACAGTACAGCATCACAAACAAATTTAAGTCACTACTAGAATCACAAAGAAAATGAAAAAAATAACTGTTACATCAAAGAAGGCAAAGATGAGAGCAAAACCTGTGCCCCTGTTTTGGTAGCATCAACATTGTCTGGAAATAATTTTTGTATCTGTTCATAGGACTCGGCAGCTTTCTCATAATCTCCAATCTCAACATAGAATGATGCGAGATGAATTCTTAGACTAATATCTTTAGGCTCTGCTCTAATTGCTTGACGAAGGTAATACATGGCTTGAGCTGTGTCCCCCTTTTGTCTGCATTTCAATTAACGTGAAGAATTCCATGACTGTAGCAAAAGTTTTTTCAACGTATGTATGCAAAGAAACAATTATGCCATGTATGAGTTTGAAAAAACTTACACCGCAAAAGTTAAAAGCAGCTTCCACAAAGCTGAATCTTTGGGAGAAAGATGCGCAGCAATTACATAGAAAGCAAATGCTGATTTATGATTTCCAAGTGCACTGTGTGCAAGTCCAAGCGTGTTGTACGTTTCAGGCAAATTAGGTGATAACCGAACAACTTCTTTCAGCAAAGATATAGCCTACACATCCAAAAGTCCATCTAAGAAAATCAACCACTTTATTAATTCCATTTATAAACGAACAAAAAAACAATACATAAATGAAGAAATTACCTGTTCAAAATTACCATAAGCATACTGAAGACTAGCTTCACCAAGCATTTTCGTAACTCCGGGACTAAGTTTGTTCTTCGACCCCTTTCGTCTACCTCTTTTCTTATTCAGCTGAGAAAATTGCAGTATCAACATATAAATTACAACAAAAATATTTATTAATTAACCAATTTGTTCAAAATTTATGTACGATAAAAATAAAATAAAATAAAACCTTTCTTGTTTTTCTACGATAACCGCCGTAATTGATCAATTCCATAATGGCATCCACGCTCGTTCCCGCTACATCTTCTTCACTATCATTAATTTAAGAGTTGACAAAACAATTATTCAATATTTTAAAAAAAGAAAACAAAATTATTAATTAGTAAATTATTTAGAGGAGAGGCACAATTACGTGTTAGTGGCAGCGATTGCTTTCCGTTTGCGGTCGGCGAGGGCTTCGTACTCGAGGCGTTCGAATTGCTGGTAAGCTTCGAGACCTGATGTCTCGTTTTCCGTCCATTCTAATGGATTCACGCCGCTTTTGAATCGAAACACGTACTCTTCTTCTTCTTCACCGTCACCATCGACTCTGCCTCCTGCTCCTGCTTCCTCTTCTTCTTCGTCTTCAACTTCGATTTCATTATCGTTTTCGACTTCGTCGTTTTCTAGCTCTACTCCTTCTTCGTAATCATTCATTTCTTCTTCCATTGTCGTTTCGTTTCTGCCCAGCAGCAGAGAGACTTCGGCGGGAGTAACTTATAAAAGTTCTTCGGGTGTATTACAATTTGAGCTTAAATACTTATTATTTGCTTCCTTCCTATCAATTTAATTAAAATCTTTTTAATTATCTGATGCTTAACTTGTTATTGTTATAAAAAATATGTAAACGTCAGCGCTTCTAAGTGGTTTTGACTTATGTAGCAGTATATGTACTAACGAGTTCGGTTAGAAAATGGTATGTATGTATGAAAATTAAATATACATTTTAAAATATGTGGGTTTCTATATTAAAAAAGGCTCTTGTTAGTTTAGTAATACAGAACTGATATTGAGCACAGAATAAGCACCACAGTAAGTCCCAAACGGTGCGTTTTGTATGTAATATAAAAGGGCATTGTTTGAGCAAGCAAACTCATTACACGCGCATCTTATCTCACGCACGCATCACTCTCACTCACGCATTTCACACCAAGCAACAAGTTCAATTGCAACCAATTCTTTACCGTCTAGCAACAAGTGATCCTCAACGAGTTCAATTGCAGCCAATTCTTTACTGTCTAGCAGCAAGCGATCTTCAACGAGTTCAATTGCAGCCAGTTTTTTGCCATCTAGCAGCGAGCGATCTTCAAGCTCTGCTCTTCATCTAGAAGTCAAAGAAGGTGGCTTTTCTTTTCTTCACTTTCTTTTGGCGAAATATATTTTTTTCACCTAAGGTTCTGCAAGTTTGTCCATTTCTGGAAATTTAACCAACAAAAATTAAGCAATGCAAGGGTTGAATAAATTGGAATAATCACCATAAGAAAATTTTATATGAGCCAATATAAAACCAAAATTTGGGGGGGGGGGGGGGAGGGGAAAAAGGGAAGTAAACCCTGCTCTAAGCCTTTATCAAGCCAAGAAATACTGACAAAATGTCAAAATAATGGCTCACCTCCAAAGCTTTTTCTTCATCATATATGAACTTGGGCAATTTTCTCATCAGATCCTTCCTGTCAACTGCAACATCAGCTAGCGCCTTGCTAATCTGTATAAGAACATCAGAACAAGAATTTCAGCCGATTGACTATAATAAATTTTATAAAAAATAAATAAATAAGTGAAAGAACATAAGTCAGTTGGCCAATCCTGGATACTCTTTGGGCTGCTGGACATAGTTTTGACCATATATTACAACAAACCATCAATTGAAGAATACACTAATAAAGAACACTAACACAATTTTATCAGCATCCATTGGAAAATTAATAAGCCCATTGGGTTATATATTAAATAAAAAATCACTAAAGTCCAATCAAAGGCATCTCATATGCTGCAAATTCTGCTGGTATATATTAAATTTGTGTTCACAATTTGCATCACTAGTTAGTTTAGTTGTGTGAGGTTGTGCTGAATTATTTGTATTTTGTTACTTTCATTTTGTCAATGTGAATTATTTCAATTTTGTAGAAATAAATAATACGGAAAAAGACATCGAAGTTGAAGAGTTAGAGAAAATCGAGGAGGATGATGAGCCAATAATTGAGATGTCATTTGATAGTGATGTTAATTTGTTTATTTACTTCAAAGAGTACAATAAAAGAAAAGGGTTTCCAGTTTTGAGGAGAACTAGTAGAAAGGATAGTGATGGGATTCTTAGAAATGTGACTTTTGTTTGTGGGAGAAGTGGTGAAACAAGAAGCAAATATGTGAATATTTTAAAGCCCCAACCTAATGCAAAAATAGGCTACAATGCTAGATTGGGAGCTGGTTTAGGGGATGATGGAAAGTGGACAATTCGAAACTTAAATCTTGAACACAACCATATGCTGTTAACTCCAACCAAATTCAAGTATTTTCGGTGCAATCGTAGCCTCAATACATATGCAAAAAAAAAGCTTGATGTAAATGATCGAGCAGGAATCAGATTGTGTAAAAATTATCTATCACTTGTTGTTGAGGCTGGTGGTCATGAAAATGTGACATTCATAGAAAGAGACTATAGAAATCATTTTCAAGAAGGAAAAAGATTATGGCTTGGAGATGGCTGCTCTTCAAAACTATTTTATGAAAGTGCAAGCAGAAGATAATAGGTTTTACTTTAATATACAAGTGGATGATGAGGGACGATTAAAAAATATTTTTTGGGCCGAGCCAAGGAATAGGGAAGCGTACAAGGAGTTTGGAGACGTGGTTACATTTGACACCACGTATCTTACAAATAAGTATGTTATGTCGTTCGCTCCATTTGTAGGAGTTAATCATCATGGGCATTCTATTTTGTTTGGGTGTGGATTGATTTCACACGAAGATATTGAGACATTCACGTGGTTATTTCGAACATGGCTATCCTGCATGTCTAATTTAGCTCCCAATGGAATCATTACAAATCAAGACAGGGCAATGAAAGTTGCAATTCAGAATGTCTTCCCCAGTACTCGACATCGGTGGTGTTTATGGCATATAATGAAGAAAGTTCCAGAGAAGCTAGAGGGTTATAAAGAATATCGTAACATAAGTAATGTCTTGCATTGCGCTGTTTATGATTCCCAGAGTGCTGCAAAATTTGAGGAAACTTGGCACCACATGATTATAGAATATGATTTGGGGGATAATGAATGGTTACGAGGCTTATATGATGAGAGGCATCATTGGGTACCTTGTTAACTAAACAATACGTTTTGGGCAGGAATGTCATCTACTCAACGTAGTGAAAGCATAAATGCATTTTTTGATGGTTATGTTAACTCAAAGACTACTTTGAAGCAAGCAGTTTGTAGAGCAATACAGTTGTGCATTGAAGAATAAAGTTCAGAAGGAAGTTGAAGAAGATGTCAGGTGTCTTTTCTAACAAATGCCATGTGTAACTGATTATGCAATGGAGAGGCAAGTCCGAGATGTGTACACTATTTCAAAATTTCAAGAATTTCAGCAAGAAATGATTGGGAAAATGTATTGCGAATATGTCAATTCTATGGGTTGTGAAAATATTGTTAGAGAGGATGTCAAAGTTGGAGAGGGTTAAAAGAGAACCTTTTTTGAAGTATATTTTGAAAAAGAAAATGGTGAAATACGTTGCAGCTGCTCAAGGTTCCAATTTAGAGGTATTCTTTGTAGGCATGCCGTTGCAATCATGATCCGCAATGACGTAGAAGTACTTCCAGAAAAGTATATTTTACGAAGATGGAGAACAGAGGTGTGGAGATGCCATAGTAGAGTGAAAACGAGTTATGAGCTTCATAGCTGTACGGATGAGCAAAAACAATATGAGAAAATGTGTGCTACTTTCGCGGTGGTTGCAAATATGGCTGCACATAATATTGAAAGCTCTAATCTTGTTTTCAATTGGATTGAGAATGTATGGGAGGATTTATCAAAGGCAATTCCTTGCGGAGATAACGAAGTAACTATTGTTACAGGCCAAGGAAGTTGTAGTGTGGAAGTAGAAACAGTTAGAGATCCAATAGCTCGGCGTCGTAAAGGTCGGCCACCTTGTCAAAGAAAGAAATCGAATAAATTTTTAAAATCTAAAATGAATTCCTCATGTTCCAATGCAAAGGTACTTTTAAAATGTATTTTGAATTTAATTAAAGTTAAAAAATTTATGACATGAATGATGTTCAAATGTATGTTTTATTGACTTTGCAGGATGGACAGGTGAACGAGCAAGTGCCGACTGTGATCCCAACACACTAGAACAATGTTGTTACGGTAGATTTTATGGAATTCATATGCATGTCGTTGATTTTTATTAATTAATCATAGACATTTTTCTAATATTTTATTGATCCACTGTAGGCATTTCAAAATCCTGAAGGAAGTTTTGCTGATATAAATATGTACGCATATGGAGTTATGGACTATGGTAATGTAAGTTTTTGCATCCTGGTGCATAGTTGGCCAGAAGTATCCTTGTCGAAGCGCCTTGAATGCTAAAGTTCTTGCACCCGAGTGATTTCTGCATATGCCTTCATGGATCTCCCTTAATACATAATCCGCCTCTTCCTCATCCAAACATCTTAAAAGGGGCAAGGTGAACCCTCGGCGGTATAGCACCCCATCGAGTAGTGTGTATCTTGCTGCTCGGCATTTTAATTTCCTCGTCTGCCTTTTGTCTTCCGGCAAACTGCCATCACGGATATAGCAGAGAATGGGTTTCATCCAGGATTCCCCGGTGTCTATTCACATTACCTCCCTTTCTTCTTGTATGCTCGCGGAGGTCATTATCTCCAGTGGAACTAACTTAGGCAACTTCGGGTTAGCCACAACGGCCATTCGTGCTAACATATCGGCCCGGTAGTTCTCACTTCGAGGTATTTGCCTGATCTCTACTTCTTTGAACAGCGCGATCAGATGGTTTGCCTTCTTCAGATACAGCCCCATCTTCTCTTCCCTTGCTTGAAACTGATTACTGAGCTGATTACATACTAACTGGGAATCTGCTCGAATTTCTAGCTTTTCTGCTCTTAGCGTTTGTGCCAACCTGAGTCCGAAAATGAGAGCTTCATACTCAGCTTGATTATTTGTAACATGGAATTCGAACTTTACAGCATATGCTAGCTCTGTTCCTTCTAGGCTTCACACTACGATTCCTGCCCCGGATCCTTGTTTACTACACGACCCGTCGACCATTATCAGCCACACCCCTTCTGACTTCTCCTGTTCTATTGGCCCCTTCTCCTACGCCTCTTCCCCAGGTCCAACTCAGTTCGCCACAAATCAGCGAGAGCTTGGGCTTTGATTGCTCCTCGGGGTCTGTAGGAAATGTCGAACTCGCTCAGCTCAACAGACCATTTCACTAACCGACCAGATGCGTCCGGTTTCTGTAGTATCTGCCGAAAGGGTTGATCAGTCATCACAATTACAGAGTGGGCCTGGAAGTATGGTCGTAGCTTTCGCGCTGCTGTCACCAAAGCCAATGCCCACTTTTTCACTGTGGGATATCTGGTTTCTGCATCTACCAGAGCCTTGCTTATATAATACATAGGGTGCTGCTTTCCTTCTTCCTCCTGGACTAACACTGAGCTAGTCGTCCACCTGGATAATGCTAGGTAAAGGAACAGCTGGTCACCTTTTATCGGAGTCGATAATAACGGGGCGCGGGCCAGGTATTCCTTCAGCTGTTCAAATGCCTCATCGCATTCTGGTGTCTATTCAATCTTTTTCCCTTTCTTTATAGTTTGGAAGAAAGGGTGGCACTTGGCATGTCCTCATGAGACCAGGCAAAAATGTCGGCATGGGATCGTAGACATTCTACTAATTCGCCCTTCAGTGTTTCGCTTAACCTTGACCCGATCTTGATTATCCTGCTCGGGTCGTTCTTGTTGATATTGACCTCCTCCAGGTCTTCCACAGGTTCCTGGCGACCCTTTTTAGATTCGCCTCGGTTGTCTAATGAGGTAACTTGTAGCGTATCCTTGGCTGCGGTAGCATAGCAGCTTCTTGCCATTCTCTGGTCGCCCTTAACCATTTCCACTACGCCATTTATTCTATACTTCAACGCCAAATAATGCGTGGATACGACGCATTGGCTTACCCTCATGAATGGCCTTCCTAATATCATCTGGTAAGGGTTTCTCTCCTCCACCAGGACAAAATCCAGCATCATCGTTTTTTCAAACGGTTTTACTCCTATAGTGATTGGTAGTTCAATGATCCCCAAGGGAGTTAACTGCCCTCCGCCGAATCCATTCAGAGATGTGTTTGTCCGTTCTAACTTTACATGCGATATTCCCATCTCATCCAAAGTTGATTTAAACAAAATATCGACTGAACTCCTCGTATCTACCAGAATTCACCGCAACTCTGCACCTGCCATCGTTGCCTTAATTACCAGTGCATCCTCATGGGGATATAGGACACCTTCCTCCTCCTCGTCTGTCCACATGATGGGAACTTGCCGTATCTTGGTCCTCTTGGCGGCTGGTAAATTGAAGAGCACTTCTTTGCTGGTCATGGCATACCTCCCATAATTCTTCCGTGCTCGGTTCGAATCCCCAGCTAAGGTCGGCCCTCCTGCTATCACACGAATCACTGGAGACTCACGCTCCAATTCCCTTTCAACTTCTCCACCCCGTGCATATTGAGCATCACCAACAGGGAATACTCTATCCACGTACTCATCCAAGTATCGATTCCTTACTAAGTCCTCCACTTGAACCTTTAGATCTCGGCATTGATTAAGTGTGTGGCCGTGAGTATTGTGGAATTTGCAGAACCTGCCTCTGTCACGCCGGTGAGCAGATTTTGTTATAGGGGTTGGCTGGTATAACAAGCCTCGTCCTTCTATCTTCTTATATAATTCTTCCATGGAGACTTTAAGTGGGGTGTATTCTCCGTATGCAGAGCTCTGGTCGACTAATTGCACCTCTCGGCTGGCGCGAACACCACCTCGAGCTGATGCCGTTGGCAATTGATCTAGTTGTCCCACTCGGGAATGGACTGTAGGTGGTGCTCTAGAGTTGTTGTGATGATGGTGAGCAGCCTCCTGCCTGTAGCCGGGCTGTTGTTCTGGGAGTGGAGAACGTTGATGTTGAGCTCGGCTGTGCGTGAATTTTGGTGGCCTCTGGATTGTGGGGTAACGATGGGGCCGAGCTGGTATTCTGCTTATTGTTGAGGGTTCCCCACCTCGTTTTCCCCCTTCACTTCCATTAGGGCCTCTCCGCCCCTTTCGCCTCAGTTCCTCTAATTGTTCACTTTTAAGCCGAGCCGATTTTTCCTCTTCGATCTCTATGTCTCGCTTTGCCTACTCATACCCCGCCGAATAATTCTGTACCAAGGGACTTCTTAGGTTATACCATAGCCGACCTATCTTCACGCCCTCTTTCAATCCCCTCAACGCCTGGGGATGATTGAAAACTTCTTAGGTTATACTTGAGGTTGGGAAGCGGAAATCCCTTGGGATTATTGTGCCCATAATTTCAGCTAATAGTGAAGATTCCTCATCTAACATTATCCTCCAGCTTGGGGGCCTTCTCTTGCCTTGGATCTCCTCCATCACTTGCACCAATCTGCGCACTTCTCCTTTCAGTTCTAATGCTCGGTTTGCATCACGTGCAGCAATCTGGTCTCGTTCCTACTCGGCATTCTGCATTTGCTGCCTGAGCTTTCCTTCACCAATTCTGACTCTTCGGCCATCAGCTTCAAACATTTGTTCGGAATGGTGTTGGCTCCTTTCGTCGCCTAGGTGTTCCCCCACCCTTTGGTTAATGTTCCTGCGGGAAGGCACCCCATAAGATTGGTCCTCTAGTGGAGGGATCTCCTCAACCCTACGCCTTTGGTGGCTGGGCTCCGCTCCGACATCGTCTCTGCTTGTGGCAATCTCACGATCCCTTCTCCGTTCCTCCCTCAGCTCACACAGTACGGCCGTGAGGGTCTCCATCTGTTTCTCCATCCGCTCCAATCGATCTTGCATCATCTTCTCGCGGGCTTCACTAGCTATTTCACGGAGCGTAATTGTCTCCACAGACTCATTATTATCTCTTGCATTATCATTTCTCGATGCATCCATATCCAGGAACTCACTGTTTCTCCAAATATTACCAATTTAAGGATAGCTTTTTGTTTTGAAATCCCCACAAACGGCGCCAAAATGTTGATGCTGAAATCTGCTCGTCCTGATCCCGGCCAGATAGCAGATAATACCACCAACGTATGTGTATCGGTTGAATTTAATTTTGAGTTTCTTTGCTGTGACAATTTCCTCTAGCCTCGGTAAATAGAAACCTGCACCCATGAAGCACGGATCAGAGACGCCGGTGGTTTTGCCGGCGTAAACCCTCCGATGCCTTAGTCAGATCAAGGTGTTTACGGGAAAACAAAGTGTTTAAAAAACTCAGAAAGTCACTCGGAATGATCTCACCAAAAAGAAAAAACAGTAATGATAAGTCTGGTTGTATTTTGGCAGAGTTTTCCCTCTTTCCTAATTTTCTTGTCCCCTTCCTTATCGATTTCTTCCCCTCTTTATAGCTGCGGTTCCACGTTTTCTCTTACCCCCATTTCCTCTCATTTTGGGTAGTAGCCGCTTCTTACTGTGTTTTAACTGCCGTGTTGTATGCAAACATGGGTCACCGTGTTCCTCTCAACGGTTCCGGGTCTGACGCAACTGTCGCGACATCGTGGGATTGTGCTTCCTGCTCGGTATATATGTCCCTGGTCGGCATGCCCTTTCCGCTGATGATCTCCTCTACTCGGCATGAATGGCTGAGGCGAATTGTGCCGCGATGGAACGAACGGCATTGCTGGGGTGATATTCTTATTGGTTCAACAAATATATTAAAAACTAGCTTACTGAACCCAATTTCAAAATTACCAATTGCATCTTTATGCTAATGACCACCAATTCAACTTCACCCATGCAACAAATGCAAGTAAAATGTAGAAGCTGTTGTGAACTGAGTCACCAATTCAACTTCACCCATGACCTGAATAATCGAAATAAACTGGCTTTTGGATCAGGCTATCACTCTCTACTCATCCTCAAACATAAAGGAACAAATTTCAAACTTAGCCTAGCTCTTTTTTTAGCCTAGCATTTTTACAGGAACTGGTAAATTGGACATATTAACAAAAAACTCTTACGTATTACTGAAATAATAAATTGTTATACTTCAGCCTTTATAGACAGTACACAATGGTTGCAAGCAAATCAACTCATAACTTACACAATGGTTACAAGCAAATCAATTCCTAACTTGTAAATAAATAAACCCCAAAAAATTGAGCATTAATTTCCATATTCCAGTATTTAACAATCTGTAGTAGCAAGTTTTAACAGCAGATAACTTCCAACAACACTTTTCCATTTTCTAGTATTTAACAATCTGTAGCAGCAAGTTTTAACAGCAGATAACTTCCAACAACACAATAGCATTTTGCCAATTTCCAATAGCAAGATCTTACAGCAATGATCAACAAAATTTGACTTCACAATTGAATCTTCACACATTTGGAATTATTTCAACCAAAATTGGGCATTAATTAAACCAATTACCTCCACGAATTGATTACGATGGCTACAACTATCGACGGGCAGACAAAGAAAGAGAAACCCAACGACATGCGTGAGAGAGATCTATGACGAGAGAAAGCTGAAGGAGAGAGTAGCGAGATGCACGAGAGGCCGGATGAGAGAGACCCACGGTGAGAGAGAGAGCCATAGCTGAAGAGAGACCCAAGGCAAGAGAGAAAGCCACAGCCGAAGAGAGACCCACGCTCGAGAGAGAAAGAGAGAAAACCGAAGGAGAGAGCAATTTCACGATCTGTTTTGTGAGGCGAGTGTGTGAGGAGAGTGTTTGTTTTGAAGCTACAATATTTTCTTTTATAGTTAGCACAAAACGCAGCGTACTGTGCTAACTGTGGTTCTCACTGTGGTAAGAATCTCATTTCCTTAGTAATAAGTGGCAGTGGTATTTGGCTGGAAGGAGAGAAAAGGAAAAAGGAAAGCAATTTAAATTGTTTTTTATTTTCTTTGTTTGATTTACCATAATTTATAAGAATTTAATTTCTATTTAAAATTAATATACATCACAATGTATAATTTAGATTCCACACCAAAGAGTAATGAATTTGAATTCCTTCTCTATTAGAAGCTAAAATATCCAAATTACCCTTCAAAATTTTATTAACTTGTTTAATATTATCAAACTATTATTATTTACAATTTTATTTTATCAATTTAATATTTTAAATAATTAATTTTGTATTAGTAAAAGTTAAAGCAATGATTTAAATAATTTAATAAAATCATTTCATTTATTTAATTAATTTTAAAAAATAAAAATAAAAATTTAACAGTTGTCGGACTGCCGTCGCTGAGAACTGCACATGAGACATCACCGCTTGTACCGTTGGAGTCACCGGTCAACAACAAACACAGTTTTAATGTCACACAAGCAAAAAAATGAATCTATCTTCCTCAAATCCAGTTAGCAGAATTTGAAAACTTTCTAACTATCTCAGATCCGGACAAACATCAAATATTTCAACCAAATAAGTTGTTTCAATCTATAGATCATCAAATTCTGATAATTTTCATTTAATTATCAAGTTGAAATGACATGGTACAATGGTGGCCGGCGGCAAGATGCGGTGGCTTCGGCTGTGGCAACTCTTTTTTTTAGTCGTTCAAATAAATTTTGAATATTATAATACATTAATTAAGAAATTATTTTTATTATGTTATAATTTATTTAAAATAAAATAAAACTAATTTTAAAATAAAATTAGGTTAAAAAACTTTTTGAATAGAGTTTAATTATAAATATAATTATATAACTTAAAATAATTTTTATTAGTTATTTATATAGTATATTAAATAAATTGATTGTCTAATTTTTAAATTATATTTATGATAAATATCAAAAGTTTAACACTAAAGGGT
This sequence comes from Citrus glauca, assembly GCA_029633175.1. Taxonomy (NCBI): domain Eukaryota; kingdom Viridiplantae; phylum Streptophyta; class Magnoliopsida; order Sapindales; family Rutaceae; genus Citrus; species Citrus glauca. The sequence continues at coordinate 37,400,157 of JAQOOD010000003.1, forward strand.
GAAATTGTCCAAATTCAAGTTAAGGTATTTCCTTTCTTTATATAATTTTATAACAAATCAAACATTAGGAAAGAATTTCAATATACTCTCCTTTCCTTTCTTCCACTTTCCTCTCCTCTCTTTTCCTTAATTTTCTTCAAATCAAACACTACCTTGGAGTTTGATCAATATAATCACTATACATAGAATGAGTTATTACTTTTGGTCGTTGCAGGAGAAGAATTAAGAAGAATGGAGAAAGGGAAAGGGATAGTGATAAGGTTTGTAATAGGGCACAGTGCAACACCAGGAGGAGTACTTGATCAAGCAATTGATGTAGAAGATGCTGAGCATCAAGACTTCCTTAGGCTCAATCATGTTGAGGGATACCATCAACACTCATCAAAGATCAGATTGTACTTCTGAACAGCTATTTCAATTTGGGATGCTGACTTCTGTGTCAAGGTTGATGATGATGTCCATGTCAATCTAGGTCAGTACTTCATGATTTCGAATATATAAATGGGTACATCCTGGTTGTTTCAGCTGATTAAATCTCGAACGAGCCTAAAATAAACTTAAAAATAATGATTTTATTTATTTATTTATTTTGTTTATAGGCATGCTGGTGAATTCACTTGCAAATCACAAATCCAAACCTAGGATTTACATTGGATGCATGAAGTCAGGACCCGTCCTTTCTCAAAAGTTAGATCATACTTTTCTGCTTCTATCCGAAGACATTCTGTTGTCTGTGAAATGATTTATTTAAGTTTATGATTTTTATTTATTTATTTTTGGGGAGGCAGAGGGGTAAAATATCATGAACCAGAGTATTGGAAATTTGGGGAAGAAGGAAACAAATATTTCAGGCATGCAACTGGCCAAATCTATGCCATCTCCAAGGATCTTGCTGCTTACATCTCTATTAACTTGTCAGTTCTCTGATGCGGACATTCATACTTTATTTTCTTAAAAAATAGAGTATTAAGTTAACATTTTAGAATATTTAGTATAATATACGCTTTTCATTTTTTGTTTTTTAAATAATCTATGGCAGGCCAATATCGCATAGATATGCAAATGAGGACGTGTCACCTTTACTTACTAAATTTCTAGACCGTGAGTGGAAGGCAAAAGCAAGGAATGCATGCGTGGCATCATTCGATTGGTCTTGTAGTGGGATATGCAAGTCAGTAGAGAGAATGAAGATTGTTCACAATTCTTGTGGGGAGGGAGATGGTGCGGCTTGGAATATTGATTTTTGATCTCTGAGTTTTACACTTTTCTTGTTTCTTCAACTCATCATGTTTTGTTTACACAGTTTAACGACAAATTGAGGTTTTATATTTCCAATAATAGGGAATTAAAGGAGCACTAATATTATTTACATGCATGGAATATTTTTTAAAAACTTGAGGGACAAAAAAAATAAGGTGTTTTCCAGTTCAAGAGCTGATGACTTGAAGAGAGCATTCATTTTGATAGAAAAAAGTTGTGATATTAAATGTCACGAGAAAATAGCACTGGATGCTACAGCATTGAAAATTAGCACTTCATAAACCATGCTTTCTATTCTGCTCTTACAAACTACCATGAGAAAATGCAACATGACAAATGAAAAAGGAAAATAGAAATTTTTGACATATTGTCTACTGAAATTTTGGAGTTTTAAGTGATCAAATTTTGCTCATTTTTGTGATATTATGAGAACAAACAGCAAACGTAAGTGGGTCTGAACAGAAAAATTTGAACAAGAACAAATTTTTACCTCTTCATTCCTCTCTTTTGCCATCAGTACTTGCACTCGTTCCAATAGCAGGCTGTTTGAATGAGATATTGTTTCCTTCAAAATGCGGAATTGGGGCGACTCTCTTTGCCATCGAGACATGCCTAGCAGCCATGCAGAGATTTGTATATTTTCTCACCACATCCTTGCACACACTCAACAATTTCTCCACATCACCAGTTGTATCCGTACCCACCTGATTCCATCATAGATCAGTCAACATATGTGATAAAATCTAGCACAATGTTCCTCCTAAGAAACAGAAATATCTCACTGACTTGTCAGAAGGGGATTAGGGATCTAGAACAAAATATTCGTACTGTTGGTAATGATGTTTCTCGTGAGGAATATAGTATTCGTCTAAGAAACATAAGAATTTACTGGTGGTGAAGCAGTCTGGGTTTCGACCCCGCTCGCAAGGGTGGGAAGAGACTGGATTGCTATTAGGTTATGCATATATTTAAATAATAACTTTTTTAAAAAAAAAAGAGAGAGAAGTTTTAAGGAGAGTTTAAATACATATTGTGTATCTAATAAGTACGGATTTGGTCTAAGGTCCTGGAATTTATTAAAGTTAATTACAACATATTTTATAATATAAGATAATAACATTACACTATTACACCATAATAGCTTTTCTGAAGCTTAACAGAGTCCAGGATCCTGGATTGGACAATTTCTAATATCTAATATATGTCTTAGATAAATGGATTCATAGATGTTTACCATTCCTCAGTAGAAAACTAAGGCATACCTACAACCTTAATTCCTGATGTAGCAATTTACTATTTAGAAAGATAGATGAAAAAGTCTAAGACCAACGATTTTTGGAGTTTGAAGCTCACCACTTGTAATTGTATTGTTGCCATATATTCTGTGAGATGGACCTAAACCTCTCTGCTCTTCAAAGGATTTTCTGTCATTTGACGTGGCTGAGGTTAGCTTCTATTCGTGTGACTTCATGACTCTCTGATTTGATCATTAACAAGTCAATAGCGTAATAAAATCTAGCATAGTATTAATCTAAAGACTTAGCGGGAGTTGACCATTTTATGGAATGACTTCACAGGATGCCTCAATTCGAAGGAGTAATCGTATATCCATCCCATGTCGTCGTTTTGAGATTTAAGATGAAGCAGTTATGATTGCTTTACACGATAGGAATGAGCTAAGAACTTTTAGTGAAGCTATTGCATCATCTGTTAAGGAATTAAGGATAAAAGCAATGAATGAAAAGATAGAGTCCATGAAATCAAATCAAGTCTCGGACTTGGTTGATTTACCACCTAAACGAAGAACCATTGGAAACAAATAGGTCTACATATAAAACATAAGGTGGATGGCACAATTGAGAAATATAAGGCATGCTTGGTAGCGAAAGGATATATCCAACAAGAAGGTATGGATTATGAGGAAACTTTTTCTCTTGTAATAAGGTTTGCCTCAATACGATTGATTCTAGCAATTGTTGCACATATGGATCTTGAATTACATCAAATGGATGTTAAAACAACATTTCTCAATGAAGAATTGAAGGAAAAAACACGCATGGATTAGCCTGAGGCTCATATATTGCAAAACCAAAAGCGCAAACTTTGCAAGCTTAAAAGATCAATATATAGGTTGAAACAATCCTTAAGACAATAGTATCTTAGGTTTCATACAATCCTTCAGACAACAATATCTTAAGTTTCATGAAACCATAAATTTTCATATATTCTTAATGATCGAGGAAGACCATTGAGTATATGTTAAAAGATCAAAAGAAAAATTTGTTATCTTATCTCTATATGTGGATGATATTTTGTTGATTGGAAAAAATATGGAGTTTGTCAAAATCATTAAAGAATGGTTATTCTCAAATTTTGAAATGAAAGATATAAGTGAAACAGCTTATATTCTAGAAGTTAAAATTAATAAAGATCGTTCAAAAAGAATTTTATCTCTTTCATAAGAGAAATATAGTAAAAGAATTATTAAACGATTCAATATGTCAGATTGTAAACCTATGGATACTCCTATTTCAAAAGGACGAACTCTAAGCCTTGAAATGTACCTTAAGACTCCTAAAGAACTAAAAACAATGGCACGAGTTCCGTACTCGAGTTTTGTTGGCAATGTTATGTACGCTATGATGTGTACAAGACCATATATTTGTTATGATATGGGGAGTGAGCAAATACCAATCAAATCCAGGACGAAAGTATTGGAATACAATCAAGAGGATTATTGCGTATCTAAAAGGCACTACCCGCTACTCTTTATGCTATCAAGGAGGTGAATTGTGCCTAATTGGTTATACAGATGCCGATTCGGATGGCAATCTAGGTGAGCGAAAATCAATCTCCTAATATGCATTTTTACTTAGTCGTGGTGCGATTTTTTGGAGTAGCAAGAAACAAACATTGATTGCTCTATCCACAATAGAAGCTGAATATGAGGCATCTTCAACAACAATACAATAAGTTGTATGACTTAAAAGATTTATTAAAGATCTCAAAATAATTACTGATTCTTCTAGACCAGTAATTATATACTATGATAGTCAAGCAGCTATATCTTTTGCAAAAGATGCCAAATACCATAGTAAATCAAAACACATAGAGACTAAGTACAATTTTGTAAGAGAAAATGTAGTACAAAGAGAAGTGCTAATAAAATACACATCTACACATTTTATGATAGCAGACCCATTTACTAAAGCCATAAACACGAGATGTTTACTTGAAACATACTTGATCGTTGGGCTTACGTAGATTGTAAAATTGTACTTGATGAGATATTATTTTGAGTAATGGACATATGATAAATTTTTCATGGGATTAAATTCTTGTTATCGTTTGTCCATATAAATTTTTTTTTGTGATTACACATATTTGGAGCAAAGTTATGTCATCGGGTTTTGATCGGCATTTTTACACAAGCGATCGCCTCAGTTGCCAGAAAAGAAAGTTGAGATGAGACAATAGAGAGAATTAGATACTATGTACATTCTCATGCAACATTTATAAATGTGTAACCTGACTGGGTCAAGATGAGGTTTATAAATAATAAATATAAAACTGACCATGATATACTCAATAATCATGGAAACCTAATTAAAGTCAAATATAAGTCTTTAATTTGGCGCGTTGGATAAGCAAGCTTATTAAAAACTTAGGTTAGGTGTTGGATTAGTGACTGAATTAAAATCTATACAACGAAATAATTTAGACATAAGCTCTCAAAGAAGAGAATTTATTGTAGAATGTATTTTACACAATGTGTGCTTTAAAAACAAATAAAGAAAAATGAGAAATTTTCCTTTATTTCTCATTGTGTAAAGTTTCTTTAAGATATTATAAACCTCAATAGGCATCCTTACAGACTATCAGCTATATTTCGAGGTGATAGATTAATGTTTGCTACTTTAAATTTGTTTTCTAAAGCTATGATATTATTCAGTTTATGAAATAAGTCTAGGAAAGTAGTTAATATGAAACTAAGAAATATGAGAGTGATGGGAAGATTCATTACTTACATTTACCTTATGTTTTTCACTGGCACCAATTGTACAATCTAGGATTGATACAATTGTGATTACCTATAGTGTATATTGTCAAGCATAACTTTTGACACGGGACTTAGTATGCTTGAATTTGATGTAATAATATGGAATCTAGGATATATGATGAACAACTCCTTTTGTATAGAACAACCTCTATGATGTTTATTTCGTGTGAATAAATGCACTAGGAAAGTTCTTAGGAGACTGGACGGGAACTCGGTCCCAATTAAAAACCAGAATCTTTAAACTCTTATCCCCTTGTTGGCAGAACTTTTCTAAACATGCAAAAATACACACTACTTACAATAGATTATCTCCCAAGTATAAATAGACATCTCCACCGTATTTATAAACAGTACCGTATATAGGAACAATATCGTATACATGAATAGCACCGTATCCCCCCAAGTACGAACCGTTGGCTCTAATACCACTTGTTGCGGAAATGTGGGTTGAGCAATTACTAATATTGCAACTTCTGAAGAAATATAAACGCGGTGTTAAATAAATGCAAAGAAAATATAACACAATGATTTACGGGGTTCGGCGTAATGCCTACATCCATAGGCAAAGATTGGAAGATAATTTTATTAACAATGAGACTTTACAAAAGTGAAAAAACTATAAAAAAACTCAATACTCAATACATCCAAATTTCTTTAGCACCTAAGAAATTTCTCTACCAAAAACTCAATTGGAAATCTCACAAATTTAGTGGATGCTTAACAAATGAGGAATTGCCCTCTATTTATAAGTAAAAATGGGGTGCACCATTGCACCAACCCTAACAAAATTGTCAACAAAAATTAGGCACCTACCATAGGAATTTGTCTTCAAATTTGCCTCTCCAAAGTTGAATGCATGCATGTGTATGCAAGTTGGTCAAATGATGTATTAGCCAAATTTGAATGCATGTATTTGAATTCCAAATTTGAATTTTTCAATAGACTTATTATTTGATTCATTCCCAAATTCAAGACCCTCAGGCGTATGTTTCAACAAGCCCAACTCTTAGGGGCGCCCTTATTGTTTTTCATGTGAACATGCTTTTAAACTGTGAGTTTCATAGGTTTATTTTTAAAACAAACTATTAAGTCGAACTTAAACCAAACAACGTAAAAGTGTGTTCGTATAAAAAAACTAAAATAAGGGCGCCCGTTCTACACACACATATAATATTTTAACTTTTGAATTTTTAATTCAAAATTAAAATGCGAGATTAAAGTTCGAGATGAGTTTACAATATTATAAATTCGTCCTGAATTTTGGTTGTTGGCTTGAAGCTTAATGACTGTAACTTACATGCAATGATTGTTCCTTTTTGCATCAAATTTCATGATATAAAATTGTCCACAATGAGTTTCCAAAAGCAAAACAACACAATTAGAATAAAAAAAGCTTCGACAGGTTATAACCAAACTAACCAAGACTTTATCAGTAATGAAACTTCAAATTCATCCAATATCAATGCAGTATAAAGCAATAACAATTTATGGCTAGGGTGATGACAGATTGATAATAGCTACAAAATTTCAATTAAAGGAGACAAAAAACACTGGCTATGAACCATGCACGACTCATGAGTTGCGGTTATAACCTATATGAAACAAAAACTGTAAACAATATTCCATGATTATTGACCTATATTTCAATATGGAAAGAGGAAACTCATTATCTCAAACCCATCTACAACAAACATGAGTCTAAAACATGTCATAGTTGTCTACATATAGTTATCAAGTTTTCATAAATTACACAGAACTATTAGCAAATGAACTATCTTTCGTGACACAAAATTGTGCGTCTTAAAGCTCCTTTCACAACATGAACTCCAATGTAGCCAAAAAAAAAAAATCTTCTTTTCAAGGAAAAACAACTAAAAGATCCATTAAATTTAGGGATCGCAGTGGATTGGATCTGAATCAAGATTCACGTGATCCAAATCCAATCGGATCATATTTGGGTCGACTTAAAACGAATTTGGATCGGATTTGGATATCGGTATGCGGATCTAGAGCAGGTATGAATCTATCTTAACATCTAAATCTATATCTATATTCACCCTTTTTTATTTTTTTATTTTTAAAAGTTTCCTATCAATTATGGAATTATAATGATAATATATTTTATTCATAGCATATTAGTGGTATTTACCATGCATTTAAACTCTTAAATCTTAAAGGTTAGTTTTGTAAATTTAGACGTCAGCCAACCCCAAAACATGTATATGCAGTATTCAAATTACAAGCCAAGTAATATAACCTAACAATTTATTTAATTATATTGGTCAAATAATTTTTAAGGAATATAATGATTCATATATTTAGTCAAATATGATCATAATGAAAATAATAAAACACTGAATATAAAATTATATTTAATTTATATGTTATTATCTAATATTGTAGGAGCGAGGGTAGATGTGTTGTGAATGTTATAATGATAAAGGAGATAGTAGAATATTAGATTGATCTTACTCCTATAATTACTTTTGAAAAATATTTTATTAGAATATTAGATTGATCTTACTCCTATAATTACTTTTGAAAAATATTTTATTATCTTTCTTATTTGTTGTTTTGATATAAAAGATTAAGCTACAATATTTATGAGAAAAATTATATAATTTAATTGTTATCAATACATTTTAGCCTTCAATTTTCATTCTAAAAAATTACTACTTTTTTATTACTGAATTTTTAAGATTCATGACAGATTTAGAGCATATTTGGATTTTAATTTTTTTCATATTTGGAGCATATATAGATATTTATTTTTTTAATCTAAATATAGAGCGAAAAATATGAATTCATAACGGATCTATAATAAATACGGATCTTGATTTTTATTATGAATATGAATCTAGAATATAGTAGATCTAACCCAATCTACCCCATTGCCATCTTTAATTAAAATACATCCCACCCCCCAGAGTAACCCGAAAAGGACATAGTAACTGCTCACGACCCATCAACAAAACAAAATCACGAGCCATCTACAAAACAAAATAAACAACCTAAAAAATAAGGAGAGTTTCACAAGTCAATTTTGGGTATTGTGTCTAACTGAAACTACGTTCAACCCACGTAGGTGGTGCAATACGGCTGCGATGGCGAAACTTACCCTCAAAATATGGGACGATACTACCATCTTGAATATTGTAGATTCCCATGTCTTTGCCTCCTCCTCTCCGTCGTCTAGCCATATACGAACGCCAAGAGTCATCGGTGAAGTAAATAGAATTAGGTATGCAAATGGAAGAGTCTAATACTTGAACAGATAAAGAAGAATTGTGACCCAAGAACAGAGCTCTATTTCCTATATCCTTGATCTCCATACATGTATTTGCGAACAGGTCTACTTTAAAAACCTGAAATGCATAAGTTCCGCGGCAAGAATTGTAATTCTCACTGGGGTACACTCTTCGTGCCAGACGACCAATAATGTACCGTCTGATTCTACCAAATATAATTTCTCGAAAAGCATACCATCAACAATCTCAGATGGCATCTCAGCCACTAGTTCTCCAACACTAGGATCATCACCACTTAAATCCCAAGCCATTATCTCCCCAACAGCATCTACGGCATAAAACTTGTCTTTGTAATAGACAACATCGAAAACCGATAACGAATTGTCCGCAGTGATCCAATTTTTTTGGCCACGTTTAAAATACGCCAATTTTCTTGGACTCCCATAAGTAACCATTACGGCAAAATCCGATTCCAACAAATTACTCGTGGTTAAAACAAATTTTTCGATGAAATTTCCCTTTGCCTGTAATATTTGAAAGATTAACGTACCAATCTTCAAACGCCTTTACATTCGGAAGTTCAATTTCAGCACGTGAAAAAGGATGCACAAGAGTTAAGCTCAAATCTCGAGCCATGCTTAGAAGCCAACCTTTTGAAGACAGGCATCTCTTATTGTCATCTGCTGCCGCTGCTTCTGGTAAGCAAAATTGACGAGTCATTGCATTTGCCGGATTGAAGAAACGGCGCCGATCGTCTTCTGGTGGAAGTAAAAGGAGAGGCATCTGATCAGACTTGTATCTAAAATTCTTGATATTTGTCGCTGATCGCCAAGAAGTGCAAACCCAACGAAAGGCCACAAAGTCTTGGTAGAATTTTATCCGCTCAGCGATTTCGACTACAAGGCCTTGATTAAGTTCTGACCAATTCGTCATTAGAAAACTGATAAGATTAGAGACGGAGAAGTGATAGAGAAACCCTAAAATAAGCCAATTTTAAGAGAAGGGGAGCTATCTATGCAAAATTCCACGACTCTCGCTAAAGCAGTAAATTAACAAAATCGCCCACTAAATCCTTATTATAAATAGATAGTAGACCATACTTATTTATTATAGTTAAAAAAAAAAGCATGTATCTTAAGTTGATCAGGAAACCTTATGTTAATTGGAAACACGTATCTTAAGTTGATCAGGAAACGTGCACTCATTGATTAGAGTTCTTCACACTTCCGAGTTCCATTAAAAAGTAAGAAAGAACAATTTACTAGTAATATTTTGTAAGCAACGATTGATAATGAATGAATGGTTTGTGTATTTTTCAAAGCAGGCATTTGTTTTGTTTTTAAATTACACTTAAATACTATTGTGTATTAAATTGTCAATTTTGCTCCCCAACACTGAGAACAATTACTGACTGGCTTTGCTTTGCTTGTGTCTGCATGTATGGATGGACGTACAAGTGCACCAACTGGTAGATAACTTTTAGTTCACGTCACCCACATCAACTAAAATGTTCCAACTCAGGATCCACCAGATATGACATTACTTATGGCAATTAAAAAATCCTTAGCCTGCCACATATTAGAACGTTTTTGTGTTAGCTTCTACTCAAAATCATAGTTGAAAAACGAATGGAAAATATATTCAAAGTTCAGAAGATTCATAGTCATACCCAATCAACTGAGTTCCAATTCACATTGCTTCTGGTATGTAAATTTGGAAGTACGATGTAGCATCTTGGATGTCAAGTGTGTGCCGGAGTTCGCTGATCTTGCAAGAATTGTCTTCCAACTTTCAAAAGCCAACAGCTACAGTAGAAGCCAAAAGATGTTCCTAAAAACGTAGATGCTATGCTGTCCAAAAAATAAATAAATAAATAAATAACATTTGATAGATTCTTTTTGGCATGAATAAGCCAAAAGTGACAGCTTAAACACTCATTCAATTTCGTATAATTAAATTGCTAGCATTATTATACTTGAAACTAAGAGAACAGATAAATGCAGAGGGGATAAGTATACCTTGGGAGAGAAGTCTTGAGTAATATATGCAGCACTGGAGTTCAACTCTGATGTAGTAGTAAATGGTGGGTCAAGTTGTGTATGGAGATAACTGAGTCCACAAGCAATGCCTATAACACTTTTCAAATGCCGTGCCCAAGCGAGTTGGCATCGTCCTCCATCTGCAGCCACATTGGATGCTCAGGTTTAAAATAATGAAACATTGTAGATAAACTAATTCTGTAAAAAATAAACTTGACTTACAATGTAGATGCTCATATGGTGTTCCATTTGGCGCATAATTGAAAGCCAACATTCCTGTAAATGGGGAGCTCTCTCAACAATAGCAAAGTAACTTTCATGTATTCTTGCGATTTATTCTTGCCAAGTCTGCGACCCGAAAGTCCATACAGCTGAAAACTTTACATTTCATTTTTCCAAGTTTATAACTTTGACTCGGTGTCAGGCTTTACATTTAAACTTCCTGTAGTTAAAGATGAGTAATTACCTCTCTCTGGAAATAGAGCTCAAGATAGACAGCCCAATGTTCTTCTTTAATGCAGATGGATATCAAAGCAATCTCAAGCCCAGCAACCTTCATGGTGCCCTTGCAGATCAAACTGTCTGGTGAAGAGCCAATGATGTTGCTGAAGTCTTCATAGGCTACTTTCCAGATCTCAGAATCTGTACGACAATCCCACCGTTTTAGTAAATATTTTGTTGGGTATTAAACTGAACTAGAACTGAGGCAGACATATTAATCGCCAAGTAATGTATACATGATCCTTCACACAGGCCAATTCCTTCCAAGGGATTATAGTAGAATGTTTGCATCTGCTTCTCTGAAGTGCGGTGACAGCAGCAATAAGAAAGAGAAAACCAAACATGCCACCAGTCACTATTTCAAGACCCAAAAGCCAGGCAGGTCTTGATGCAGACTGACGCTTGGATACATCTGCAGCTGCTCGATGCTTATGGATTAATGCGGCATGAGTGCTGGCAGAAGGAAAACCATCTAGAAGAGAAATTTTTGTTATTTGAAATGCAATGGTAAAACCATGTCAAAAACCAGTATTGGAAGCTTCAACTGGACAAGTAGTTGATGATATTTCAAGTTAAATACGTAAAATTTAAAATACATTCAATTGCAGAACTGAAATCAGCATTTCCACATCTGCAGAATTGTTCCGTGACGAAGAAACTGTAACCAAACGAAATCTGACCCTGCAGCAAGGAAAAATCAAAAGATTCATGATCTTAGTTTAATTGCCAGAGATATATTATGGAGTAAAGATAGTCCAACTGATACATTATGCAGAATTTTTACGTAATGAAGAAAATGTAAGCAAACAAAACCTGACCTTGAAGCAAAGAAAAATCAAAATAAGTGTGATCTTGGTGGTATTGCGCATTAAAAGAGTATCCAGGAAACAGCCAGAAACTCAAAAGGATTAACAGCCATTTTCCCGTTTTATTGTAACAGCATTTTATCAAATGGAATATGAGGTGTACTCATAAAAAAGAAATAGAATTTCCAATCAAATCAATTATGAATTCCAAGGTTTCTCTTCTCCCTCAGGAAGCCATCATATTCCCATAAGCTCTGCAGCAAGCCATGTGCAACCCATAGATTGATCCTAACCAGACTATATATAGCAATTTAAGATATTCTTTAACATTTATCGAGAAGCAAATTCGGCGGCAGATTTTATGGCTAATTTGGCACATTCGCACCCCTACGGGTTGCACTTATTTTCCAACCCACCTGAAGGGATTTCTTCCATTATTGTACAAGACATTTTTGGAATGTCGAAACCCCGCCATATTCCTATTTAGCTCGCTTGTTTGAGCCCCATTTAATAAAAAAAAAAAAAGATATTCTTTAACATTATATTTTGAAACCAAATTCATGCCAATTACAGCCTTCTCCATATTGAACAATTAGCAATTTAGCATACAGACATAACAAACCTTAGCCTTCTCCATATTTCCAAGACGAAGGTTGTACTTGTACCCACACCCTTATAAAAAGAGAGAGAGAGAGAGAATAACCTCACCCGGTTTGACCCACGACCCGAACCGACCTGCGAACGTGACCCGGTTGGAACTCGCTATTCCGGCCACCGTTCGGACCAAACAAGGTGCCGATGTGAATCTTAGAGGCCGGAAATCACATTCCGGCCGTCCTAGAAGCCAGAAAATTGTCGAAAAGGCAGCAATCGAAGCTTGAAAGCCCACGCCTCAACCCACCTCCGTCGCCGTTGATTTCGCCCGAATTAGGCCATGCCACAGCTTGGGTTTTGTTTCTCACATTGCCCTCTGTCATTTCCGACTATCCAATACCGTCGAGGACGTCATTTTGCCGCCGATCGACCACTTGAGCATTCGTGGTTTCCCAGCTAGATTCCGGTGTCGTCGCCGCACGTCAGAGGTCACCACCGACACCTTTGGTGTCAGCTTGGCCAGACGTGTGTAACTCGAGCTTCCCGTCGTCGTCGGTTGACTTTCGGCCACCGTTTAACGGCAAGGGCATGTCGGTAATTTCGCACTTAAGGGCAATTTTGTAATTTCATATTTTGTGGATATTTTAGTAATTGCAGAAATTGAGGATAAGTTAGTAATTCAAAATTTTGAGGTAAAAGTGGATTTTAGGGGTATTTTGGTATTTTTGAATTCAAAGGGATTTTGGTAATTTTAAAATATTTGAGGATAATTTTATAATTTGAGAATTTGTGGATATTTTGGTAATTTCTAAAATTGAAGATATTTAGTAATTTATAATTTTGGAATTTCGAGGCTAATTATGTAATTTATGATTTCGAAAATAGTTTGGTAAATGATGATTTCAAGGATAATTTAGCAATTTATAATTTTGAGGATAATTTGATATATTATAATTTCGAGTGTATTTGGGTAATTTATGATTTAAATTGAGATTATTTGAGGTTAAATTTAGAATATGTGTATATTGAGAAATTTGAAAATATTAGAGTTTATGATTATGATTTAATTTTATTCTTATAAGAGTATTTTTATTGATTTTAGGCTGATGATATCGATACGCATTTATTTCTCAAGGGTGTTAAGAGGTAAGTAAACTAGATTTTTAAACAAATCATAATAAACAATATATATGTTTGCCATGTTTAAAAAGTTTATTTTGATATATACATATATAGATTTGTATGTTTTGCCCATATATTTATGTGATGTGTTGTTATGTGTGTTAAATTGTTTATGGACATGGGCATATGTATGTGTGAATGTTTTGTTTCATTAATATGAACTCGAAAATGCATTATGTTTTCTATAAAATGATAAAGTGGATTTTAACAAAGAGAATTTGAAGAAAGAAAATATGTTTTACAATTTCAGCTTGGATGCTCGAATTCGTTATTCGCTTAGTGGATGACAATCTGGGTGTTATATTATAGTTATGAGATAAGTGGGCGAGTGACGTGTCGTCACGAAGCCCAAAGTGTATGAAAGTTAAGGGAGTGTCCTACTAAGTGAGAATTGAATGAAGGTAACCCAAGTGATTTGAAAGAAAATGTGAAAGTTTGAAAATGACATAATGAGATTTCGATTATTTGTTTTACAATATTTTCGCATACCATGACACATCATCAATTTGCATTGTATGTATGTATGTATGGTTGGTACAATGGTATATAACTAGTTTACTCACTGATTTTCATACTCATTGTAGTTTACTGTAAATCAGTTTTAAAAAATTATGATTAATTCATGATGAGAGACAAGGAAGACTTGAATTAAGAATGGTCGATAGTTTGACATAAATTTAAAATTTTTTCACTTCATTTTGTGTAATAAAATTACATTGAGACTAAAATTTGTGACTTGTAAAATGATTAATTATTTTTTAGTGTATATATACATTTGAGATGTAGTTAGATTCACTCTGTGGAGCTCGGGACGGGTCATTATAAAGTTAGCTGATTCCTACTTTCACATTTAATTTCAAAGGTAGTTCTTTCTTGAAAAACTGACAATTTGTGCACGTCCAATATGTTAAGAGAGTTTTGTCATAAGCATTATTTTCCACGAGTATTGCAACTAGTAGATCAATCACACTCAAATCAGCATCAGATGCATGATGAAACTTAAGATGTTCCTCCAATATGCCAACATAGCATGCACTCTAACCATATTTTAAGAATAACTGCAATAGGATAAATGACCAATTAAGTTTCTCTTTACAATAACTTAGGAGAAACAATCATGTACCAAACTGGTAGGATATCTTAAATATTTTGGAACTTGTACGACATAGCGTATCTCTTTTCAGTAATTGTACGCTACGTCGCATATAAGTTACGGACTAGATAACATATCTTACAATTTTTACACCAATTGTATAACTATATATGGTGCAATCTGACACTTCCTTCTAGGACCCGTGCAACTATTGTGTGACTTGTCGTTTTTATTGTAAGCATCAAGATGACATGTGCTAAATAAATTTTCCTAGAGCAAAACTATATATGACACGTCGTTTAAAACTTGATCATATAAATTTACTTATGTGAAACTTGTTTAACATATGGTTTCTATTTTCAGAACATAAATTATGTAACTTTTTTTGTGAATTAAACATTATATCATTTTTTTATTATGATTCATCACATTCAATAAAAATCGCAGTTTTAAAAATTGTCTAATTAGTTTTTTTAATAAATATTATTAATTTATTGCATCAGAGTTTTAGAAATTTCACAAATGTATCAAGAGTTACATAAGAATGCCAAATTTATGAAAAGAATGTAAAAAAATTGCACTTTTTTTTCCTTTGCATTAAAAGAAACTCCCAAGTATTGAAGAGAGAGGAAAGGAGGAGGAGAAGAGGACAATTGGAAGCAGATAGAAAAAGAACAAGAAAAACATGCAACAAAAGAATGTGAATGCTTGTTACCAACAATTAGTTCGGCATATGTTTATCAAAAGAATACATTTGATGGAGGTAATGAATGGACAGTGAAATATATAGCATACATCAAAACTATACATGTAAAAAACAAAAATAAAAACTATGCTTCATTCTGCCACAGACAATTTCTTTACAGCTCAATTAGTTAAGAACCTTTAGGGGAGTTATCTTCAGGAAGATCATCTTCATCCTCATCGTTGTAGATGTGATCAGCCATCTGCCATATTTGAATAATGTTGTCTTCAGCTACACTGGCCATAATCCAATCTTCTCAAGGGTTCCATGAAAAATCATAAATTTTACTAGTGTGACCCCCACGGATAAAGAGCAACTCTGGTGGACCCTCAGCGGCTTCCTCTGGGGATTGTTCTTCACCAATCGTGCAAAAGAAAAAAAAAATTGACAAGGATAGAGGGACGTAGGAACACACAGCACATAATCAATCTTCCCACATCTAAATTTTGTTATTCATGATCCACTAGTTTTTGTAAAGGACCTTAGTATTGAATCGAAAATTATGAAACAATTCAATGGACTTGAAGCACAAATCTGCTTGGATCCTACACCAATACCCTTCTACCAGCACAAGAAGAAGCTAGGACGGTCTCATTCTGGGGGCTCCAACCAACTTGGGAAACTTCGTCCCTCTTGTGTACATATCATCTAATAATGAAAAAGGAGAAGTTCATTAGTTAGATTGAAGAAGAATAAAAGTGATCCAAATGCCAAACTCTCTCTCTCTCTCTCTCTCTCTCTCTCTCTCTATATATATATATATATAATAGCATGATATGAATGTGCAAGGGGTGAACTCCTCTTGTGAGTATCAAATGTGTGGATTGGGTTGCCAATCAGATCAAACAACTTAACAGTTGTATCAGAAGAATCAGTTTCCAATATCCATTCATTGTGGGGATTGAAAGCTAAGCAATTAACCTAACATAATATGACAATCACACTAAGTCACAGATGTAATTTTAACCTATAACACAATGTTAATATGAACTTAACAAGTTAACGCACGGGAGGAAAGATAACTTACATAAAATTAATTGAGGACTAAAAGATCCAAATTAATTTCATTTTCTTCTTGAATTACAAAATGATTTCATATTTTCAGGATTCTAGCTAAGCATGACAAGATGTATTACTTGACATGAATCAAACCAAACAAGCAGACTCGTACATCTAAGTGATAATTTTGATTCTTACAGAAGGAGTTCCCTGTAATGCTATTCCAAACCCAAAAAATTAAGGATTGATCATTCCAAGCGAGGTGAAAGTGACAACTTGAGATTGGAACTACCTAGGTATCAAAAAAGCACAGGAAATATGTATGCACCACACGATGATAAGAGACACTTAGCGCTCCCAGTTGAAGCAAAGTTGAAGATAGAGGGACAACTTTAGAGAAGCAAAAAGTTATGTAGTTAAATATTGACTTTACTGATTACATTTCAGCAAATGGTGAAACCTTTTATATTTACATTTATCTACATGCAATCACATCTGAATTCATGAGGGAGCTCGCAAATTTTAGATAGATATATCCACCCCCTTCTGGTGCGCAATAACATCTTGGATAGGATATTTCGCTGATGGCTGTTGCAGATCCCATACAAGCAGGTATTATCATCCCCAACAGAGCCAAACAAGTAATCATGCTTCATATGCCACGCTACATTCTCTACACCAGCATTGTTAACCTATTTTATCAATATCATTGTCAATACCTCATAATTACACAGCAATGCTTGCAGATATACACTTAATGAACTGTCTAGTTAATTGGGAATAAGAATTCTAAAAACTTTCAGCAAATCAGTAGCTCTATTCAGTCAAATGAATCACTAAGATCAGATTTTTTGCACCATGATCCTCTGCATTCTGCATTCCTAACTCTGTTTCTACCATTAGGCACATAACATAAACTGCGCAAGTTCATTATTCATGGAGAATTGTACCTTAAAAGTCCGCAAAGCATCAAGAGCCTTATTATTAGGTGCTGCAGCAATGTCGCACAAACATATTTGAGAATCATAAGCACCACTGAGCAAATGGCCCTCCTTGAATTTGCTCCATGACAACCCAGATCCTTCAGAGGTGTGGCCCCTCAGCCTCAAGTCAGGACTGAATGCACAATCCAGAGGCTTAGATGGGTGCTCGCGAGAATTAAACAGATAAACATCTCCACTAAGATTCCTGGTGCCAATAACAGACGGGTTTTGGGGCATAAAACGAGCCCGATTTACCTCTCCATGATGATTTATTAGCTTAATTACTTGCACCTATGATGGAAAACAAACATTTGCTATGTTCACACTATTGAGGCCCCAGTCTTCAAAAATCAAGAGGATCATAAAGAAACACTAGTGCATAATCGACACATGCAAACCTGCACTTCCATTGAAATTGATCCATTCCAAAACTAGCTAGAATAAACCTGTTACGGCGACCAAAACTTCATGAAATTAGTATATCATGAGTTATTCTCTCATTTAAATGTCCACAATTTGTTGAAATTAATTCATAGCAGCAACGTATTATACATAGAATTG
Source organism: Citrus glauca (assembly GCA_029633175.1). Classification (NCBI taxonomy): domain Eukaryota; kingdom Viridiplantae; phylum Streptophyta; class Magnoliopsida; order Sapindales; family Rutaceae; genus Citrus; species Citrus glauca. Next base: position 37,418,228 of record JAQOOD010000003.1, read on the forward strand.
CTCAAATATTGTTGTGCATTGCAGTTGACAATTTCTATTTTTAAGTAACTTTTTTTAGTAAGAGTTAAAAGGACCAAATTTAAACAAGAGAATTTATACGTTCTTTTCTTATGCTACTAATTAGCAAGATGCAATAAAACGAAAAGTTATGACTCAAGATTCATCATGCAATTATTAAATCGTTTTGATTTAATTGTCTATTAATTTTTTTTTAAACCTTAGCACTGGCGACGCTGGACGAGCTGGCATTTTCAGACTGATTGCCACCGAGATCAAGAGATTGGATCATCAAGATCAAGAGATTGGATACCAATTTCGGTGTCTTGGAGAAGAAGCTTCACTTGAGTAATCATTAGATAATTAGGCGCATGACCGCAAGTGTCCGTCCCAAGAATCACCTTCTGGACGGTGTAGTCTTGGCCGGCCCGCTTCTCAGTTTCAGAAAACCACTCGACGGTCAGAGATGGCCACTGAAGCACGTGCATGATGATCAGATCGTATAGAAACGGTGTGTTCTCCTTCCATTGCTTGTTCACTTTGAGTATCAGCCTCTGCTTTTCTATTCTGTCGTCCTTGTCATTGTCGTTGTCCATTTTTCAAGAAACTGATTGAAACTGAAACAAGAAAAAATGAGGCGGGAAATTGTTAAATACAAGTAAAAGGTTTATTGCAAAATGAGTGAAAGAACAAAGAATTTACCGGGTTGGAGATTTGGCGGGAAAAAGGATTCTGAGTGAGCGAGCCTTGAGGTATTGTGAGAGGGAGGGTGCAAGTTAGTTATATTGATTGGACATGAAATGGAACTTTTTCTTTTTAGTTATAAACAATTATCAGGATTTTGTTATCTCAAAACAATTTTTTTTTTAACATTCCACATGTTTGCGACAAAGCATTATTCATTCACTAGTAGATTTTTTTACATCAATGGATCAAGATTTATGTTAAAATTTTAAATCAAAAATTTAAGTTAAAGTATCCTAATACACACGCGCTCATGGGTGGATGTAGCATGTGACTAGTGGGGGCTTAAGCCCCTACTGACCAAAATAAATAAATAAATTTTAATTTTCTAATTACCTCCTATAAAAAAATTATTAAAATAATCACTATAAATTATAAACTCCTATAAAATTTAAAATTTAACTTTTAAGAATTATAAAAATTTATATTTTAACTAAAAATAATGATAGCCCACCACTCAAAATATTTTCTATTTTAAAAAAATATGATTAATTCTTCCGGTCTCTATAATAATTGAAATACAAGTGTGCAACCCAAGAGGGGGGGTGAATTGGAATTTTAAACTTTTCCTAGCAAATCCACACAACAATTTAATCTAATGCCTTAATCAAATCAAAAACAATAAATTCAATCAAGCACAATATTAAAAGAGTAAGGGAAGAGAAAAACGAACACAATGATTTTTACGTGGTTCGGCTATCCCCGCCTACGTCCATGCCTCCAAGCTCACCCGCTTGAGGATTTCACTATCCAAGCCTTTCCAAGGCTTCAACGGATTACAATTGACTTCAAGGTGTCAATGAACCTTTACAACAAGAGATTATATCCCCAATCTCTTCACTCAAGTGTCTCACACACTCAACCTCTTACAATTGAGATGAATAAATGAAGATTACAATGAAACTCACTCAATGAGTAGATATTCAAAAATGAAGAACAAGAAATGATTCAATCTTTTGTGTTTTACAAATTGAAGGCTCAAGATATCTTGTGTGCTTTTTCTTTTTGCTTGTTGGAGAGCTTGAAAATGAGTTGGATTTGAGTTTATATAGTTTGAGCTTGAAAACTAGCCGTTATGCACTTGTCAGCCCGAAAACGGTTAGAGGGTAACTTATAAACGGTTAACCGTTTGCGCTAGTCAATGTTACCGTTGGGCCAAATTTCAAATAAACGGTTAAAGCTTAAAATAAACGGTTAAAGGTTAAAATAAACGGTTAAAGGGTAACTTATAAACGGTTCACCGTTTTGTTCCAGAATCATCATTTTAACAAAACTGGACAAAACAAGCTTTTTGGACGTTATCGGTTAACCGTTAAAAAATAAACGGTTAGCCGTTTGCTACAGTGAAAGCTACAGTGATACAGTGATTGCTACAGTGAAATTATTTTTCAAATTCACAGTTTGACCTCAAAACTTTATCAAACTGTAGAATGACCCAAAACGATAGAAAACTTTGCAAATAGGTCCATTTTCAGAAATTCTAAAAATTACTTTGTTAACCACAAAACTTTTTGAAATTATGATATGACCCCAAAGAGTTTACTATTTCGCACAAAGGTCTTTTTCTACATAATACCCATATTTTCAAAGTTCTCAAAACCTTTCACTTTAGTCCAAAATATTCATAACTTATAATATGACCCAAAACATATAAATAGATTCAAATAGGTCCAAATCCGAAACTCATAACAATATTAAAGGTTTAAAACACATTTATTTTAGTCCAAAACATTTTGATTTCATAGCCTCATTTTCTTATTATAAAAACACAATTTGTAAATCTTTGTTTATTCAATACATGTGATTTGTTATCATCAAAATTAATATCTATAGCTATATAAGCTAACAATAATAATAGAGCGAATGTTTTCATTAATGAAACTCATGAAGAATCATCTTTCGAATCGAATGAGATAAATGATGGTTTGATTGTTTATATAGGAAACAATAAATTTAATAATATTAATAATTAGTCTATTGCATAACATTTTTAAAATATAAAAATACGTAGAGAATAATTATAAATATATTAGCAAATATTTTATATATTTAAAATTTTAGTTTTTCATATTTTATTATTATCTAATTTAGCACCCAGTAAATTATTTTTCTAAATCCGCCACTGCACACACGTGTGTGTATGTGTATGCACGTACACATACATATGTGTATGTAAGTATGATATTAAATTTAGAGAAAAGGATACCAACACCCCAAGATGTGATGAAATAATCACATAAACTCCATGTTTTTAGAAATAATTACACATAACCCTTATGAGCCACGCAGACTATATCAATTTATAATTATTTTTAAACACAAAGAAGGGTTTATCTATCCCAAATATATTTTGTATGATCATTTCTCGAAATAAAAAAGAGTATGTGCATTTTAAAAAGAGGTCTTTATAACTATTTTTTAAAACAATGGCTCTCCATGATATTTGTTTTTTTCAAATTAAAGGGGATTTTGATATTCATTTACCTTAAATTTATTAGAAACTAGGAAATAGAATTGTGCTTCACGCGACTTTGGAAAAAAATTTAGTATTATCATTTTTTTCTTACTTTGTTACTTTGCAGTTGATGAAACTAATAAAAAATATGAATTGATTTTTTTAAAAGATGAGGCAACGTTATAAAACTAATGCTATTTATGAAAGTTAATTTTTTTGTTAACTTTAAAAAAATATATTAATGTGTGCAGTGTAAATGTACGACCTTATACCTTTTACAATTATTGATAAGCTCCAAATTATATTCAACTTGCTAATTTGTTAAAAGTTTTATATCTTTTTTTCCAACCAGCTCCAATGATCTCAATATCAGCCGCACCACATAAACTTTTGAAAACATCTATAATATTATGGAAAAATAACATAAACATGTTAAAATATAATGATCAATAATTTATAATATACACTTAAAGATTAATAAACATTAATAATTAAAAAAAGTCTAAGACGATTGTGTTATCATTCACACATACATCAATCAAATTCGAAAATATGAATTGGAATCTATTGACCGGAATCTTAATAGTTTCTTTTTCTAACCTCTTAAGCAAAGTTATAATCAAGAAAATAATCTTATATTGATTTGAAAGTGGTTTGTACTCATCTGTAGTTGAAACAACTTTCAAATTCTTGACACTGTATAAAGAACCGTCACTCAACATATGCCTAAACCTTGTCACTAAATTTTTCTTCATTGTTGCATGCATTAGATTTTCCTACTAAAAAAAAGACATGCTACATTAAGTATAAAACAATTAGTAAAAAAAAACAGAGAAAACGATGGGAGAAAGAATTTTTTATACAATATTTTCATCAATAAAAATCATTTTCGCACTAATTAATTCTCCATTCTTCTTGATATTAGCAGACTCTCACATTCTACGAAGCTTAACCCTTATCATCCAATATCTTTATCATTGTTCAACTCTTGAAGAGAAGAGTACTCCATAAAACACACAATCCTAAAAAAAACAATGTTAGTTAAATGATAAAAAAATCCAAAAATAACAAATCTTAATTACTTAATATTTATAGAGTTTGAAGAAGCCAAAAGATACTAAACAAAATATTGCATAATTAAATATGAGATTATGAGATTAAAATTAGACCCAAGTGGCATTGGTAAAGGAAGATGAAAGAATATTCTTTCCTATATTAATTAGTTGATGTATTTTAAGTCATTAAAGTTTAGTTATTGGCTTAATAAAATAAATGAATGTTTCAAACCTTATAATTAATTATTATTAATGGTTACATATTGTTGAATTTAAATAGAAAGAGGAAGAAACATGTAATCTTTGTAATCTAATAATTATTTTCTATTTTTAATATTTTGTAATGCAATTATTTTTTAATCTCAACTAATATATTAGATAATAGAGAATATAAAAAGATGAGAAATAATGATGCCACAAATCTTAAATATTTAATGTTTATAAAATTTGAAGAAGCCAAAAGGCACTAAACAAAAGGTTACATAATTAAATATGGGATTATGGCATTAAAATTAGGGGTCCAACTATGTTGCAACAATAGTACGGTACCATTGTTACTTTCAGCTATTGGATCTAGCTAATACAACTGTACAACTATAGATCCAATGGCTGGTTGCAACAGTGGTACCGTACCACTGTTGTAACATAGTTTTGCTCTAAAATTAAAATTTAATGGCATTGTTGAGTGAAGATGAATGAACATTCCTTCCTATATTAATTAATTGATATATTTTAAGCCACTAAATTTAATTGTTGGTATAATAAAATAAATGAATGTTTCAAGACCTATAATTAATTATTATTAACGGTTATATATTGTTGAATTTAAATAGAAAAAGGAAGAAACATGTAATATTTTTTAATCTAATAATTATTTTCTATTTTTAATATTTTGTAATGTAATTATTTTTTAATCTCAACTAATAATTAGATAATAGAAAATATAAAAAAATGAGAAATAATGATGTCACATCACCTTTTGTAGTCTCAGTTTTATATATATATATATATATATATATATAGAGAGAGAGAGAGAGAGATGTATGATATTTTGATGGATAATTTAGAAAAGGAGAGGGATTTTTCAACTTAAAATTTTTAAATAGGGACATAAATCGTAAACTTGAAAAAAAATAGTAACCTACGTACCATTCCCCTTTTATTCAAATTCAATGCATCTTATTTCATGACCAGAAATGTATTGTACAATTTGTCCAAAAATAATTTTCCATAAACAATCAAGTGATAGTTTTATTGAGAAAATGAGTATGAAAATTTAAATTCCTTGTTAAGTCTTCAAATTTAAAAGAGCTCCGTTCATTGATTGAATAAATAAAAGGTTTTCCGAAATATGCATGCTGTATTAATCATTTGTATAACAATTTCTCATGTTGATGTGCGCGCAAACCAGGTACCACACGGAGTTCACACTTGAACAAACGGCTAGCGCTAATTGTCTTTAAACAATTGCGCTTTGATTAAGTAGACGAAATAATTAGATAACTTCAGGAAGTTATCCAGGCAATTAATGTTAAATCACAGTTGTCTTACAGAAATAAATAAATAAATAAATAAATCCGTAAGTAAATTTCCATAAAACCGATTTTGACCACTGAATGAAGTCAAAGTTATGAGTCTTAACTTATAATCCCCTTAATTATCGAAACACACTATTTATATTTGACATATGTGGGATAATTGCCAATGTAAAAGTATAACACAAAGTTCATTGTATGTTACATTATTGGTAATATACAATAAACCTTGAATCGTCACACAAAAATAAAATGTTACAGTATGTGAAATAATTGAATTGTCACGTGTAATAACTTATGAGTTTGAGTATATAATTACACTATATGCGACTAAAAGTGAATTTTCTTTTTTCTAAATTAAGAGAAATAAAGTAAAATATGAAAATTGATGGGGAAAAAGCTGGCGTGCCTCAATCAATCATGTTATAAGAAGATAACCCAACAATAATAAGTTGAGAATAGGATTAGTTAAATATATAAGATGGAGACATTACAAGGAATTTGAAGGATTTTTTAAAGTAGTTTTTATTTAGTTAGTTAATTGAATTTAAATCTCGAGTGAGATTGGAGAAAATTAATTTGAACTTTGCTGGCTCCAACTTTTTTAAGTGAAAAAAAATTAAACAGTAATAAATTTAATGTAACTACTTATTTTCGGGCTAAACTTTGAATAAACTAGTTTTAGCTCCCCCAAACTCCTATGATTAACTGTCACAAAACCCTTTTTTTTTCAAAAACAATAATATGGAAATGATAACAAAGTCAGTGAGTACGACTAGTTCATGAACTAGAATAAAGATGAATTTTCCATGAAATCTCCGTACAAATCACGCCATGTGGTTCATATGTGTACAATTAATTCTAGATTCTAATTAAGGCTCGATCTTTATTATTTAATCCTCATCATCATCAATACCAAAAGAAACAGCTTAATTCATCAATAAAATCAAACTCACACGTATTTTAAATGCAGTTAAGGGATAATTTAATTAACATTAACAACAACTTAAGAATTTTGAACAGGAAGAAAGCGTACAATTGAATCAAGAAAATTAATCTGCAAGCTCTCAAAGTCGTAGCCGCATGTGCAAACCCTAGCAATTGCGACTGCGTCTGCAACTATTGTTGTCTATTATATTAATTTCCAACTCAATAATATCATAAATTAATGAAAATAATATGAATTTAATAGAATAATTAAGATTATACAAGGTTATAAAATTAAGGCCGCCCAATAAAAAGTGAAAATCCCAAGAAATTGTAGCTGTTTTTCCAAGCTCTTGCTTTGGGAACAATCAAATATCCACCATAATTAATATTATTTCTTATTTTATCGGGATCATTTATCTCTTTAAATACTTACGTTGAACTATAATTAACAATAGTGTCAAGGTGCTAGCCCAAGTGCGTGAAGCGCGTGCACGTTGTATACAAATTATTTGCATGCAAACGGAAAAGGAAAAAAAAAAAAAACTCATTTGTGATCGGTTAGATATTAATGATTGAGTGAGGCTAAGGCTTAGCTCGAGTGATGAAGAGCAGTTTTCTTAGAACTAATGTCATGAGCACGATCCTTCTTAGTGTGTGCATGTTAAATAACAAATAAAATAAAAAAGATATTATTAATTGAGTAATGTTAGTGATCTAAAAACAATTATGCTAAATGATTAGAAATAGTTAAATTAAAATAAATGAATGATTCTACAAAATCACCATTCACTTTGTGAAAGTCACTTTACAAGGTAATTCATTAGAGATATATTTTTTGATAAATTTGAGATAACTAACACTGCTGCTATTCATTATATCAGAACATATAAATAAGTAAATATTGATCAAATAAAAATACTCACATATTTCTTCTTTTTTTTTTCAATTATAGTCCGATCAATCGCCACTCATGTGAGCAATGTTCAAACATTAAACTTTTTGTACTACCCCAATAAATTTTACATTAAGTGAACTATTATCCACACGTATTAAAAATTTTCCAATTATTAGATAAGTTCAAATTCAAATTCGGAGACTTAAGAAACTATACATCCTAAGTCGTCTTTTGTAATTATGTAACATGTGTCACTTTACAAAAACGATTTTATTCATCTTATGCATGTAATTTACATAATCCACATAGCTAGCTTCTCAGCTCGGGAAACATCACTAGAGAATGTTATATTAATTTGTACCATAATAATATTGTTAGTACTACTCTGGAACCTTCTTTGAATGGAGAGTTTTAATTCTCACGCTCCAAAGCAGCATGTAGAGAAAAAGAATGTGATGCAAGCTTAAACTTGCATTTTACGATAGCTAGCTTTAAGCATTCCCTCCGCCGTAGTCACCGGCTCTCAACTTTCTCACATCACCATATACTCCGTTGACATCCACTCACCACCATCTTTCCTTCTTCATATTTATAACTTAATTTCCCACGTCCAAAATTTTATCATCACTAGCTTTGCATCATTTTTCTTACTGTCCATCGCTCAATTCTTCGAATTATTAGTATTGTTATAATTATTACTACTAAGTGTTGAACATTTAGTATAGTACTGCTTGGCACGGCGGCTATGGCTTCTTCTGGCGGCGGTGTACCTCCGGGGTTCCGGTTTCATCCAACAGACGAGGAGCTGCTTCATTACTACTTGAGGAAGAAGGTTTCGTTTCAAAAGTTTGATATGGAAGTCATTAGAGAGGTGGATTTGAACAAGATGGAACCTTGGGAGTTGCAAGGTACATAAATTTTAATTAAGTTTGCCGGATATCAGTTTTATTTAGTTGTTTAATTTTCATTTGAATTCCATTGGAAAATTTCCAACGCTTTTTAATGCTAATTATTGTGCTTGATATCAATTAACATGGACTACTGTATACATGTTTCTTTTAATAAAGCCAAACTTAAATAATAAGATTTGTTTTTAACTAAAAAGATTGGGTCAAAAAATTCTTTTGAATGCCCATGTAAATCCAACTCTCTCTCTCTCTCCCCCCCCCCCCCCCTTAATTTCAATAACCCTACGTAAATTCATAATTGCAGATAGCTTTTGAGAATTTGGTACTATATAACTTTTAATGCTACTTTAAAATGATCATGAAAATTTTTCTTTTGGCCATGGCATAATAATAATTAACCAATCACAATTCCAATTTCTTCAATATTTTTTTACCATTATTACTTAGTTTTGATTCGATGTGATTTTATGCTTAAACTAGAATCCAATAGTCTTTTCATAGTAATTTATTATCCAATTGTCTGTTTAAGAGTCTCATTTATATTGAAAAACTCTTTGCCAGATTGAATTTCATCTATGAGTATAGCTGAAAGCATCATGGACATTAAGATTAAAATATACAGATTATTAGATTATAATATTACTCATATTTCTCAGCCTTCATCACATGAAATTTGGGGTAAAATCTCGTTTAGTTCTTATATTTTGAGGTTTGTACCCGTTCAATCCCTATATTTTTAAAAATACCTCAAAACATCACTGCATTAAATTATTAGCACATTTACTCTTACTTTTTGTTGCTTTTGGATTAATATTTACAATAATACCCTCTTACAATATTTTTTTGGACATTAATAAAAAGAAAAAATTAATTATCAATTTAATCTCAAAAAATAAAATAGAAACAAAATTAATATATGTTACTTTTTTGTAACACAATGCTAAGGAAACAATACATTAATTTTTTTATTACTAATGTCCAAAAAAAGGTTATTTAATTATTTTTACAATAATTTTTTTTGGACACATGTAAACTTTCACAAAAATTAATATATAATTACTTTTATTTTTATTTTATTTTTAGGGTTAAATTGATAATTTATTTATTTTTATTAATTTTATAAAAAGAAACATTATTGTAAGAGGGTAATATTATAAAAACAAGTCAAAAGAAACAAAAAGTAATAGCAGGGATGTCAATAATTTAAAAGTAGGGATGTTTTAAGATATTTTTAAAAATATAGAGATTAAATAGACACTAATCTTAAAATATAAGGATAAAACGAACTTTTACCCTGAAATTTGCTTATAATTCTAAATAATAAAAACGCAATTTGCAAATGATAGTTGAATTGACCAGTCGTTCAATATTCCTGACAGTACAGATTTATAAAACTTTTTAACGAGCGAAATATATAGGGCACGCTAAACTGATGAAGATTCGTAAATTATTTCTATTCGAAATAAAAAAAAAAGGAATAAACTCTAGAGATCATTGACCACTTTTCACTGATCCGTCTCCATCAAGGCATCAGAATCGGCTCAGTCAACCAGCAATTAACTTAATGCAACGATCAAAATTTAATTTCCATCCCTTATTTGCGGGAAGAGTTTAAGTGTCATAATAATTAATGCAAAGTTTATATCTCAGTATTGACGTGACACGATATTCAATACGTGCATGCAGAGAGATGCAGGATTGGGTCAACGCCACAAAACGAGTGGTACTTTTTCAGTCACAAGGACAGGAAGTACCCAACGGGGTCGAGAACGAACAGGGCAACAAATGCAGGGTTTTGGAAGGCAACAGGGAGAGACAAGTGCATTCGGAACAGCTACAAGAAAATTGGTATGAGAAAAACCCTAGTATTCTACAGAGGAAGAGCACCCCACGGGCAAAAGTCTGACTGGATTATGCACGAGTATCGGCTTGAAGATGGCGATGATGCCCAATCAAACGTGAGTTCCCACTTTTCTTTTCATCATTTTGTGTCTCCATTAATTCTGATGATGTTGTGATTGTTATGACAACTTCAAGTCAGAGGGTTTTAACTATTATGTTTGTGTGTAGATCAAAAGTCAAAAAGAATTAATGCTTTGATTTCGTGCATCCCTGTGTTCCATTTGACCTATACTCTTCATATCTCTCTTTGACGAATAATTCTCTGATATGAACTTCTTAATTGCCTGTATTCATGAATGAGTAACATTAGGCTTATAATTAATTAGGGTATAAAATCTGTATTGCAATTGATAATAATTTGATATTTATTGTTGACCTATTATCAAGGATATCGTATAGTCTCATCTTCATTGATGCTAATATAAAGCTTTTCACCACTATTTTATGTTCATTGTTAATTCACATGACTAAAAGCACTGAGCACACACATATTGAAAAAAACTTATCATATTAAGAGAAAATGTTAATTTGAATGAGAAAAATAATCATTTTTATTGAATGCTTATTAATTCTATTTTCAACCTATGTCTTCCATTCACCTCAGGAGATAACATTCATCTACGATTTTCAGCATATCTCTCTGTACATTTTCCTTCGATGGAATTACTTTAAAAATTAATTCAGAAGATTTTGTTTTAATTTTCACATTTATCTTTTGTAGGAAGATGGGTGGGTGATATGTAGGGTTTTCAAGAAGAAGAATCTATTCAAGATTGGAAATGAACAAAGCTCAAACATCAACTCATCATCATCCGGTCACCATCATCATCAACAATTCAACAACACTTCAGGCAATAATCACCAGTCTCACACAAGTGCTTTCATGCAAAGAGAAAACCAATATCTTCTTCGCGGCCAACACCCTGAGCTGGCTCTCCATTATTCAACATCTCAAATGCTACCAACACCTCAATATTGTCTCTTCCAACCACAAGCCCTAGTTCCAAACTATTCAACTATCCCGTCCACCGCGGACTCACCAGCGGCGGTGGTGAAGCAACTCATGTCAAACACTAGCAGGGATTGCGAGAGTGGAAGTGAAAACCTTAGGTATCAACACCAACAAGCTTGTGAGCCGGGGTTAGAGGTTGGAACATGTGAACCAACGGCACCTCACCAAATGGTTGCTGCAACCACCGGAGGAAGAGACGGTCCAGGGCTGAATGATTGGACGATGCTTGATCGGCTGGTGACAGAGGATTCATCAAAAGGGGTGACGTTTGAGGATCCAAATGCTCAACACCAAATTAATCAGCTTTCATTGCGTGGAGAGATGAACTTTTGGGGCTATGAAAAATAGAGGGTCGTGCTGATTTTAAATAATTATATATTTATTTTCATGGTATGAAATTGATTATATGGATTTACGATTGATAATTATTTTTAATTAGAACTGAATGTTTATACAAATTTAATTACTAAAACCCTTACAAAAGAAATCACTATCTAAATTGATAGTGACGGATTCCCGTATGTATTTAAATGAACTTTGATCCACGCATGCAAGTTTATATGTATTGCCTTATACTTTACATGTTTTCTATTTTTTTACCTTTAAAATTCTTTTTTTAGCTTGTTCTCAGTAATACACTAAAATAAGGGATTTCTTATTAGAAGGAGAATCATATAATCAAATATTTTCTGTTTGTCCGATAATATTCATAAGATTGAAAATATGTAATCGAATTATAAAATTGCTAATGTTCGCTTGATTAAAACACACAAAAATAACTCGTAAAATTTGTTATGAAGCTAAAGATTAAAATTAGCTTTATTTTAATTTTAATATTTTCCTTTTCCATATTTTATTTCATTTAAAAAAACCGGGTGCATCTTGCTTGATGCACAACTTCACAGTAGCTTAGATGTCTTGCATTTTTTTGCTATATTAAGAAATTAGCTTTAATTACCGAATATTTTCTGCCGTTGATCAAAGCTAAGATTGCATGGTGAGGATTGATTTCACGTGGATCAACGACTTGGCAAATACTTCTTTTAAGCCAAACTTTCCTGCCAATGCTGGTTAATTCATTATACACTATACACTAAGCTGACCTGCACCAATAGGTTTAATTGCTAGTTATGCATAAAAGAGAAGTTGAAACTAGATTTTGATAACTCCCACTACAAGAAAAAAGAGATATAGCAACAGGAATTCAGCAACATGCATGCTACGCGTGTTGTAAAATCTGATGTTTAACAACATTTTAAGATCTTGCGTTGTTAAAAATTGCTTAAAGTTTACTTTCAACAACATGCTTTAAGGCGCGTTGTAAAAAACATTATTACAACAGTTTTATGATTGTGGCGGTTTTGGTAAGACAAATAACAATGTACAATATAAGTATGTTGTTAAAAAATTCATTTTTGACAACGTTCTAAAAGGCACGTTGCTATCGAGAATGTAGCACAACATTTTTTAGTTTGTTGTCATTTGTTTTCAACCATGAAATAATTTGCCACAGGTGAAAAATGTTTATATTTATAATTTCTCTATGGTAATAATAAAGCCTTTTCAAATTAAAAAATGAGTAATAAAAAAGTAACCAAGCAATTTTAAATAATAGGTGGTTATTCATATAATTATTGAATCTATCCTATTAAATCATTAATTTATTTTTGTATAAATTATGAATAATTTTTTTACCACAAATAATTTTTTTAAATAAAAAATGACATAAACACATTCAAATCTATTTATTATTTTTAACTAATAAAAATCTCTTTTGTCAGCCCAAAAAAAAGGCACAAACAAAAAAACTCTACATTATCAATTAATAGAAAATAATATATTAATTACTAATAAGACAAAACGTTGGCACTTGGTAAAGTTACCTAATCACTTTTTCACTTTCTCACTTTCCAGCATCATCTTTCTCTCTACTTGTTTTCTTCCTCTTGGTGAAAATCCCTCAACTATTCCTTCCTCTTCGTGACTGTCAAGAAGAAATAAGGTTTGGGTCTTCTTTTGTTCAGCACACAGCCTCTCTATTGGAACTTAAATTGAGTCACTCTTTGATTTTTTATCTAAAATTCCAAGTGTATACGTTGTGGTCCCAAGGATAAGAAGCTTTAGATTATGGTCCAGGACAAAGAAGACAATATCCTTGAAATTGAAAAGGTGTACATATATTTCATTCTTTGTTGTTTTTTTGCAAGTAAAATAACATGAAATGGTGTCTTTTTTACCTTTGTCAATAATGGGTATCGTCAATTTTACTCTTAGTCAAAGATGTCTCTTTTACTCTTAGATAATTGTTTGTTTATAAAAAATAATAATAGTAATAATACACTATTCGTCTGTTTTCTTATTACAAAATAAATAAATTTTTTCTTATTTACTTTTTTGTTGACATTTAAACTAGTAAATAATATAGAAGATATTGAATTTAAAAAATAACAATTATACAAAATCTTACAAAAATAAAATAGAAAGAGTCATGTGTAACTTTGTTCTTGTCTTGAATATATTGTTATGTAACTTTTTATATTTTCAACTCACTATTTGCTCGTGTAAATAGGTTTTAATAGTTGCTAGAAAATGGATAAAGGGTGGGTTCACCTATCAAGGTATTATTTTGCCTTATTTTTAAATATTATTTTTCATTTTTCCTCTTTGAAAAAAAAAACAGTTTGTCTGTACAAAATTAGTGAAATTCAATTAACTTTCCAGTTCGGTAAAATCTTTATTGTAGACACACAGAGGATTATAGGTTGGGAGTGCGTAACTTTGTCAATAATGCACGAGCTTGTTTGGGAAACTTAGATGTTATAGTATGTCCCTGTAGATATTGTAAGAATTTACAACACCACCATTTTGATATAGTCTACGAGCACTTGGTTATTAAGGGCATGGATCCAACTTATACAAATTGGGTCCTTCATGGGGAGAGTTCTACTGCAACAATGCAATACAAGGGTGAGGGGAATACATACACATCAAATCAATACATAGATTTTGAAATGACAGAAACTTATAAGATGTATAAAGATCAAGCATGTTTTCAAGAAGCAAATGCTACAGAGAATACATATGTAGAAAGAGAGGAACTTCAAAATTTAGTTAGAGATGCTGAGACTCCATTGTAGCCAGGCTGTACAAAATACTTTAAAATGTCAACAACTGTAGTGTTATTCAAGCATAAAGTTACCCACAGGTTATCCGACAGTAGTTTTAATGAGATGCTTCAAATTTTTTGTGATATGTTACCACCAAAAAATACACTTCCAAATTCTTTTTATTTAACAAAAAAATTATTGAAGGCATTTGAACTTGGGTGCGAGAAGATACATGCTTGTATAAATGATTGTTGTCTATTTAGAAAAAACTTGGAACATGCAAATACATGTCTTAAATGTGGTTTTTCTCGCTGGAAAGTTGATGAACGAACTAATAAGATTCATCAAGGCATACCTGCAAAAGTCTTGCGTTATTTTCCAATAATACCAAGACTTAAGAGGATGTTTGGGATCACAGAATTGGCAAAACAACTTAGATAGCCCCAAAGTCATAAAAGCCAAGACGGTAAGATGAGACATCCAGTTGATTCTCTTGCATGGGAGACCATAAATAGAAAATGGCCATCGTTTGCATTAGATCCTCGAAATATCAGATTTAGTCTAGCTACTGATGGTTTCAATCCTTTTCAAGATCTTAGCACGAGTTATAGTTGTTGGCCCGTCATTTTATCTATGTACAACTTGCCTCCATGGTTATGCATGTCCAAGGAAAACTTAATGTTGACTTTACTAATCCCTGGGCCAAAATAGCCTGGTAATGACATAGATGTTTACTTGGCACCACTTGTAGAAGATTTAAATGAGTTGTGGGTAAATGGAGTTAGGATGTATGATGCTGTGGAGAAATCAACATTTAATTTGAAATCAATCTTGATGTGGACAATCAATGATTTTCCAGCTTATGCAAACACATCAGGATGGTCTACAAAAGGAAAGTTGGCATGTCCTCTATGTCGTACAAACATATATTCAAAGTGGTTACCAC
The DNA here is from genome assembly GCA_029633175.1 of Citrus glauca. Taxonomy (NCBI): domain Eukaryota; kingdom Viridiplantae; phylum Streptophyta; class Magnoliopsida; order Sapindales; family Rutaceae; genus Citrus; species Citrus glauca. The sequence goes on from JAQOOD010000003.1 coordinate 37,433,714, forward strand.
ATAGTAGGAAACATGTGTACATGGGTCATAGACGGTTTCTTCCTCGTAAACATAGTTTTCGAAACAAGTGTAGATGGTTCAATGGGCATGTTGAAGAAAAAGGTAAACCTAAATTGTTCACTGGTGAAGATATATACAAAGAAGATAAAGATATTGTAAATGATTGGGGAAAGAGGAGCAAAAAAAAAGAAAAAGGAGCACAAATGAATCTCAATTATGGAAAAAGAAATCCATATTTTTTGAATTGCCATACTGGAAGGTGAGCTGTCATTAAATATGTTCTGTGATAAATTTTTGATGTTTTACTTTCTTGATTAAAATTTAAAAACTTAACAAACTTTACTTTTTAATTTTTGCAGGACTTGGTTTTGCGTCACAACTTGGATGAAATGCATATTGAAAAAAACATTTGTGATAGCATAATTGGTATGCTTTTGAACATGAAAGGTAAGTCTAAAGATGGCCTTAATTCTCGCCTAGACATTATACACTTGGACATTAAGAAGGATTTACATCCTAAAAAAGAGGAGAATTTTTATTGCTTACCAGCTGCTTCACATACACATTCTAAGGAAGAAAAAGAACTTTTTTGCAAGCGGCTTGCTGATATAAAGTTACCTGATGGTTATGGTTCAAACATTACCAACTGTATTTCAGTGAAAGAGCACAAGATAACTGGTATAAAGTCTAATGATTGCCATATTTTAATACAACAACTTTTACCTGTAGCTTTGAGAGGAATTTTACTAGAAGGTCTAAGAAAAGCAATTCTTCGTTTGTGTGCCTTTTTCAAAGAATTATGTAGTAGAGTTTTGGATAGAAATAGATTAGAAAAGCTAGAGGAAGAAGTGGTTGAGACCCTATGTATGTTGGAGAGATTCTTTCCACTGTCATTCTTTGATATTATGGTTTATTTAACAATTCATCTTGGACGCGAAGCTCGTCTATATGGACCAGTACAATATCGTTGGATGTATCCTATTGAAAGGTAACTATTTGAAACGACCCGCCCCGCACCCCCAGGGCGAGTCTATCTAATCCCGTAAAATCGAATCGAATAATATAATACTATCTAAGGATTCTACCGAAAATTCGGCAGAACCTCCCCTATCAATACAACATTTCCAAAATTACAATTTACAACACAACACTCCCAATAATATCCCAATAACCATCCAAACTTCAAATCCAACTTCTCCAGTCATCATCTCAAATATCGCACAAATCACTTCAATATAAACACAAATACAATGGTTATCCTCAAATACAAAACATAACCATAAATACAAATCACAATATCCTAAATAACAAGATACTAAATCTACGGCTTCTAGCACCATCACGTGGTCACAATTACAAATCTAACTACCGATGCTGGGTTGACTGATGTACCTGCAAATCTCCTGTGGGGGGAAAAATAAAATATAATAAAACGTGGTGAGTATAAAACTCAGTGAGTGGATACTAGTTTCTGAAAAATAAATGTATTTAAAAGAATTACTCTTTCTCAAATCAATTCCATCAAAATATCATTCTATTAGTCTCAAACTTTCACATTCTCTTTCAAACCACTTACTTGAGCTACCTTCATTCGATTACCGCTTAGTAGGACACTCTCTTAACTTTCTTAACTTTCTCTTTGGGCTTCTCGCAAAGCATCCTTCGCCCACTTATCTCATAACTATATAAACATCTCGAGAGTCCTTCACTAAGCCAGTAACGAATTCAAGCATCCAAGCTAAAACTGTAAAACAATCTTTCTTTCTTTTCAAATCTCATTTGCTGAAATCAACTTTCTCATTGTTCAGAAAAATATAATGCAATTTCGTGCTCATATCAATGAAATAGTCACACATGCCCATGTTCATAAACACATTTCAACATATTATATCAACACATCACATAAACACATGGGCAGCATATATTAATCAATATTCGTACATATCTCAAAATAAACTTTTCAAACATGTAAAACATCTATATCGTTTATTGTGATTCGTTTGGAAATCCAATTTACTTACATCAACATATGTAAGTTAAATCAGTCACTGAAATACTATATTACATAAATCTGCGTAAAGTCGATGGAAGCATAATACTTGTCATATCAAAAGTTATCATCAAACAAGTACTCAGGAAAATGATCTCGTCATATCCGGACCTCAACAGACAGGCAATGACGTGCTATCTGGGTGTCGCCACGCCCCGGAGCTACACGGATAGATAAAGAAAATCTCATATCTCATCATATCCGGACCTCAACAGACAAGCAATGACGTACTATCTGGGTATCGTCACGCCCCGGAGCTACACGGATAGACAGAATAAATCTCATATCTCATTATATCCGGACCTCAACAGACAGGCAATGACGTACTATCTGGGTATCGTCATGCCCCGGAGCTACACGGATAGACAGGGCAAATCTCATATCTCATAACTTATATATCTCTTTATCTGTATCTCTGTAACTTTCATACTGCATGCATAAGCCCCCAAAAGGCAAAAGCACCCAAACACACGGCCCAAAGCCTCTATGTGTGCTCGGACGGCCTCAAAGGCCTCTATCTCATCTCATATGTCTCTGTATTTATCTCATATTATCTTAGGGGAGGGTACTTGTTAATAATTTCTCAAATAACATTTAACGCACGTGTACATGAACAGATAATCTCATCTAAAATCTCATTTCCTTTTTCCTCAACATATTCTAATATCATGCTTTTACTTAAATGCGACAATAAAATCATATTCAAACTCATTTTAATAATAATAAATCGCAACACATGGATAAATCTCAATTTCTAGAAAATCATTAAATTAAAGTATTAAATACTTATCTTTCAAACAATCTGCACTGTATTATAAAATCGGCATATACTTATAAAATCAGTTTTGTATATTCCACTCACCGTGACAATGTCCAAACTCGGTATCAACCACGTCCGCGAGTTGATTCTCGTTCGCGGATCCTCCTAATCAAGAAAACGACATAATCATTCTCCGAACAACTAATATAACATAATATTTCTCGAAACGAATATATAACAATAATAATTATTCCCGCATGTACATAATTACCAAAATACCCTTACATGCCAAAATTACCAAAATGCCCTCAACATCATTATTTAACCAACATATCCGTAAAAGCTTCAATTACCAAATTATTCTCAACTCGGATAACTGAAATAATCACAATGTCCGAAATTACGAAATTACCCTCGGAGCGTACAATTACCGAAATGTCCTTAACAACTTAAATTACCGAATTATCCTCGAAATCACAATTACCTTACTGTCCTAACCTCAAATTACCAATTGACCCACTGATTTCACAAATTACAAAATCACCCCCAAAGTTTCATGAAATTACCGAAATGCCCCTGCCGGTCAACGGTGACCGGACTTCAGTTAACGGCGACGGGGAGCTTAGGTTTGATAGTTCCGGCCACGCTGAGTCCAATGGTGGCAGCGGTGAGGCTCCACACGCGCTACCAGTGGCGGATCGAGCTCCCCAAAACCGCGAGCTTCCAAGAGCAAATCGTCGGCAATCCAGCCGATTCAGGTGACGGGGTCGGTCGGAAAATGATGCTGGTGAGCTGAGGAACAAGATCCAAGTGGTGGCGTGCCAAAAATCCGGTGAAATCGACGGCGACGGAAACGGGTCTTAGCCGCGGGTTTCGAGCTTCAACCGGCGGCGTTCCAGGCAGTTTCCGGCGACGAGGATGGCAGGGATACGTTGGTCGTCTCTCAAGCTTCGAAACGGTACCAAGATCGCCCGGAACGATGTCCGGAATCGGGAGAAATGGCCGGTCAAAGTCGCGGGTTCGGGTCGGGTTCTCGGGTCAAACCGGGTCAACTCGGGTCAACTCTTTCTCTCTCTCTCTCTCTCTCTCTCTCTAAAGCCAAAAATGAATATGGTTCCACCCGCTCAAACATAAAAACCCGGCTCTCCCTCTTTTTTTTTTTTTTAACAAGCTTAATACAGATTAAGCTTATACCGGACCCGAAACGAAAAATAAATCCGACCACCCGAACTCTTAATCGTGCATATGTTACACTATTTAACTTTATAGTTTATTATCGTTAAAATAGAATTAATTATAAATCATTAATCTAGCTACTTTTTGTCCTAGGTATATAAAGATCCTAAAAGGATATGTTAGAAATCATGCACGGCCTAAAGGGTGCATAGCTGAACGGTACCTTGCTGAAGAGTATGCAATGTTTTGTGGCCAATATGTAAAAAAGGCTGCTCAAATAGGATCCCAACATGGACGCAATGAGGAATTTGAGAACAAATTTTTATTAGAAGGGCGTCCAATATCAGGAGGTAAATTAATAACTCTTTCAAATGAGATGTTAAAGATTGCCCATCGTTATATCCTATTCAATAGTTCAGAAGTCCAGCCTTATATAGAGTAAGTTTTTTAATCTTATCTATTACTAACATTTTGAATTAATATTTAATAGTTAAGTTTAATATTTTTATCTTTATTTTCAGAGAGCACTTGGAAGAATTAAAAGGTTCAAATAGACGATTTGAAAAAAATGAAAAATTGCTACAAAAGAAACATGTGGAAACATTTAATGTCTGGTTGCATGAAAAGGTTATCAAATATTTATTTTAAATTATTTTGGAACATAATATTTTATATAATTATTTAACTTATTCTATCAATTCTTATTGTTTTAACAGATTAAGGTTATGGAGAATCACATTAATGTGTCAAATATTTTGAAATGGCTTTCACGTGGACCAAGAGTACAATCAATGTCATATTCTGGATTTGTAATAAATAGCCTTCGATTTCACACGAAGGATGCAGAGAAGTCAAGACAAAATAGTGGTGTTTCACTCGAAGCAACTACAATTTGTAGAGCTAGCGCAAAAGACAATACACAAGTGATTGGAAAAGTCACTTACTATGGGGTTTTGAGAAAGATTATAGTTCTTGATTACCATACTTTTCAACTCCCCATTTTTAGATGTGATTGGGCAAATATTGTAAATGGTGTTAGAGATGATGATGGTTTCACCTTGGTTAACCTTCATGAGGGGCAAAGCCAATTTGAAAAAGACCCATTTATTTTAGCATCACAAGCTAATCAAGTATTTTATTCTAGGGAAACAAATTCTTCAAATTGGTATGTTGTTTTGAAAGCACCATCACGAGAATTTTAAGATTTACAGTTATATGATGAAAGTGATAATGAGCCACCTATGTCAATTGAAGTGGGAGGACTTGAAATACAAGATGACAATGAGGATGCACCAAATAAAAGACCTGATGTTGATGATATAATTTGTGATGTGTAACTTTTTGTTTCAAGTGCTATGTTATTATATTTCTTTCTTATAATTATTTTATGTGATATTGATTTGTCAACTCGTACAGGTGTAACATTTTAGTTTTACTTAAAGTATTGTTCATATAATATGTGTACTACAGTTTTTTTTTTGTTTAATCTATGCTGACTATTATCATAAGATATATAATTGTTTTCTTGTATTTTGTAGCAAGCATTAACAGTGGGAGAAGATGGCAGGTGCAGAGGTAAGTGAATTCGTTACTTTATTTTAATACATTAATTATTTTATTCATACTATATTTCAGAATATTATCTAAATATAAAGTTTTCATCATACAATCATCTAAAAAAGCTGAAAAAAGAGCCAAAAAAAAACAGCAAGAGCTCTTTGTTGCTGCCACTCGAGAAGAAAATGTAAGGTTAACAATTAACAATCATGAGAACATTGAAACATCTACACATAGCACTAACAATGGCAAACGAAAAAGAGGCCCTACTACACTGGCAATGATTCGAGATCATACTCCCTTACTTGTTGAATTCAATGAAAGAGGTCAACCAGTGGGAGTTAATTCAGAGAACTACGCCACTTTTGCTGGAGTTGTGGCAAGAGAGCATGTGCCTATTGTGATCAAAGATTGGCGTATAGTTCCTTCAAAAACTAAAGAAGCTCTTTGGTCATTAATTAAGGTATATTTTTATCATATTAATAATAATTTATTATTTTAACTACTAAGATGCTTCTTTATTTTACAGCAAAGATTTATTGTAAATGACTCCTAAAAGCACTTAGCACTTCGAAATCTAGGAGATCGATGGAGACAATACAAATCAGAGATAACAACAAAGATTACGGAAGCGAACAAGAAAACGAACAAGTCGTGTGCCCTTACCCTTATTCGGCTAAAAAATGTTATATTTGATGAAGATTGGGAAGCTTTTGTGAAACATAGATTGTCTCCAGAGTTTGAAGTAAGTAATTATATCTATTATTTATGTTAAGATAAATTCATATCAATACAAGACTTTATTTTTACGTGATAGGAAATAAGCAAGAAGTTTCGAAATATGCGAAATGAACAAGAAGAGATACATACAATGGGTCGAAGAGGCAATGCTCGTACAGAGCATAATACGGTAAGATACAAAAAAAAAATTTTGCTGTATTTTTATTGATTTTGCTGTATTTTTATTGATTTTGCTATAATTTACAATTTCTATTCTTTTTATTGTAGAAAAAGAAAAGTTCAGATCCAACAAAAATAACAAGGGTAGATGTTTGGCTTGAGGGACATCGTAAAAAGAACGGTGAACCTGCCAATGAAGCAGTTGGAAGAAGAATGGTTCGCAACTCTTGAAACCAAATCATATATTTATTACTTCTGTGACTTTTATTTTTCATGTAACTAATAAATAAATAATTTATGCTTTAGGAAAAGGTTTTAGAGTATCAAGAAATAGATAATAATCCGAAGGAGAACATAGACATAAGAAATGATGCTATTACAAAAGCTTATGGTTCTAAAAAACGTGGACGAGTTCGAGCACGTGGATTTGGGGTTACTCCTACTGCGGAGAATTTGCATAATCAATCTACTCAAAAAGTGAGAGAACTTGAAAGCCAGTTCCATACTCAATCTTAAAGAGTAGAGATACTTGAACAAAAATTTGAACAAATGACAGCTTTTATGTTAAAACAGGTAAATCATTTACTATTTCTTAAAAAAATAAGATAAAGTATATATGCATCAACAATATTAGGTAATATAAAATCATTTTTATTTTACTTTCACTTAAATATAGTTACTTTTAATTTTACAGAATCTTGGTAGACCTGATGATGTAATGAGCGCTCATGAATGCACTCCTCGAGTAAGTTTCTTTTGTTCCTACCATATCCCACTTTTGTAGTTTGTGATAAGTTTTACTATTTTATTTTATTTTATTTTAGATACTTGTAGTCACAACAAGGAAGTGGTACAATGCATGAAAATCTTGAGCTAGAAAATGCAAGCTGTCAACTATTGCATTGGTATTCAAATGATCCAACTGAGGTTGTGGCTGAGGGGAAGGTTGCATCAACTAATCCTAAGGCAAGAGTCCATCACGTGCCTCTTGGTAGGGATTGTTGGAAAGTTTGGGTGGAGTCAATTACTCTTGGTAAGGAAGATGTTGAATTGTACAAGATGACAGGTGAAGCTCGAATAATCAATGAAGCTTTGGGGAGTACTGTTGCTTGGCCTAGGAGTTGCATCAAATTGATTTAGACAAAGTAATAGTTGTGATTCATGTTGTTATGATATTTTATTGATTAACAAATGTATATGTACACATGCACACACATACACACACATATAGAGTCAATTTATGTTTTTATAAAATGCTACTTATTTTCTTTTCCTTGAACTTTGTTGTGCAGGAATTAATTTGTTTTGCTGGAGGTCTCCTTAGCGGTATTGAGCTTTAAAGAAACTTTTTTTTTTAAAGGTCACTCAAAGATGTGTTAACTTATGTTTTGGTTGCTCATATCTCATTTTGTTGTTTTATATGTATTTAAGATTTTAGAAACTATTGTGATAATGATACTTCAAATGTATTAATGTTATGTTTGAATACATTTTTAATGAAATCATACTTCGGAAATGTGTTATTACTGTGCATATGTTTGCGTAGGACAAAAGTATACAATGATAAAACTAATGTATGAAATAGGAAAAAAAAGGTGCATTTAACAACGTGCAAATTAACAATAGGCAATGTTTAATTTGTCTAAAATATTACAACTAGCAACAAGCATTCACCGTTGTCGAATGTTAGAAACAACAACAAGCATGTATTGTTGTTGAATGTTAAAAATAGCAACAAGTACGTAACTGTTGTTAAATGGTACAAATAACAATGAGCATGTATTGTTGTTGTATAGAAAATGACAACATCAAAAAGTCTGTGGTGAAAAGTGTAGAAATGTGAGACGTCAGCTATGAAAATAGAGCGTGGTTACATGACAAATGACAACAGGCAATGTCACATTTTGCAACATGAATTCTCCGTTGTCAAAGGTCATGGACATTCAACAACATCAACATCAACAACGTGCAGGTCCTCGTTGTTGTATGTAATTAACAACGTATTTAAATTGTTGTCGTATCCTTTTTTTCTTGTAGTGTCCCTTGCTTACTTCACTGTGTTTATAATATTCTCTACCCTTTATTGTTTTCCTTTAATATTTCCTTAATTTTCTCAGAAACTAATCACTACCTAATCTTGAATCTAAGTGTTTTTTTTCTAATTCAAACAAAAACAAAAAATAGAAAAAAATAAAAAAATGCGATGGCTGACACAAAATATTATTTATGTGACGATGCTTCTTTTAATTCCACTCCTACCATTAGAAGCCACTTCAAATGTACTCATCCAAAGATTTTCAAAGATAATGAGTTTGAATGTGGCTATTTGTAAGATTGTGGTTATAAACTCCAGTTTCTATAAGGATTCAAATGTGATGGGTAGTCGTGGTATACTAGTGGGGTAGTTGAGGTAAACCTCAGGAAAACCTCAAACAGAAGTGTGCTATGCAGAAAAGAAGAGGATTTTATAACCAACATATTGAGGGATATGTTGATTTAGACCATACATGACTGAGATGGAAGAAGGTTAATGATAGTGTAACTATTTAGGGTGAACACTAGTAAGTAAGTTAAAAGTCTACTTTGCAATATGTGGTCGCTCTATTTACAACCAAATTTGAGTATGCTATTTTAATAGAAGCAATTAAAAAGTCAATCTTGATCAAAGGAATGATTAGGGAGCTAGTGGTCATCTGAACAATGTTTGTGTGTTTTTTCATAGCTAAAGTGTAGCAGATTTGAATAAAAATCAGGTGTACCACAAGAGAACAAAACACATAAATATGAGAATACATTTCATCTGAGATGAAATTAATAAATAAATAAACGGTAAAAAAAGTTAGTGCCCAAACTTTTTGCAATCAAATTTTGATATATTGTGACGAATAGTTTTAGCAACTATAATAGTTTTAAGTTTCATCGCTAAAAATAATTTTAGTGAATAAATACGTTTCATCGTTAAAAATAGTTCATGAAAACTCTTATGATATGTTAGAAGAACATGTTTTGGTGATAAAAATAAATTTTTTCACTAAAAATCATTTTAGCAACGAAATCTATTTATTGAGAAAACTCTTAATCTGTAAAAAAGTAAGTTTTGTAGATGAAAATAAATATACATTGTTAAAACTCTTTGATATGCCAAAAGAGCATGTTTTAGCGACGAAAATAAACTTCCTCGCTAAGACTACAAATAAATTTCGTTGCTAAAACTCTTTGATATGCCAAAAGAGCATATTTTAATGACAAAAATATATTTCGTTGCAAAAAGTAGTTTTAACGATGAAATCTATGCGTAACTAAAACACTTTGATATGTCAAAATATCATGTTTTATATTTTAGCAATGAAATTTATCAGCTTAGTTACTTGCACCTACAATGGAAAACAAACATTTGCTACATCCACGCAATGAGGCCACAAGCCTTGCAAATCAAGAAGCTCGTAAAGAAACATTCGTGCAGAATCAACGTATGCAAACCTAGACTTCCATTGAAATTGATCCATTCTAAAACTAGCTAGAATAAACTTGATACAGTAATCAAAACTTCGTGAACTAAGTATGTCAAGAGTTATTCTCTCGTTTAAATGTCCACTATTTATTGAAATTAATTCATAGCAGCAATGTGTTATACACAGAATTGCTCAAATATCTTGTGCATTGAAGTTGACAATTTCTATTTTTAAGTAACGCTTTTTAGTAAAAGGACCAGATTTTAACAAGAGAATTTATAATTGTCTTATACTACTAATCAGTAAGATGCTATAAAACGAAAAGTTATTAAATCTTTTTATTTAATTGATTTAATTGTCTATTAAATCTTTTTGTTTTAACCTTGACACTGGCAACGCCAGGCGATCTAACATATTCAGAGCAATTGCGATCAAGATCAAGAGATTGGATACCAATTTCGGTGTCTTGGAGAGGAAGCTTTACTTGAACAATCATCAGATAATCAGGCGCTTGGCGGTAAGTGTCCATCCCAAAAATCACCTTCTGGATGGGTTAGTTTGGGCGAGCCGGCTTTTCAGTTTCAGGAAACCACTCGACGGTAAGAGACGGCCACTCAAGCACATGCATGATGATCAGATCATACAAAAATGGGTGTTCCCCTTCCATTGCTTGTTCTCTTCGAGTATTAACCTTTGCTTTTCTATTTTGTTGTCTTTGTCTTTGTCATTATCCATTTTTCAAGGAATTG
>JAQOOD010000003.1:37444457-37793656 GCA_029633175.1 Citrus glauca
GTATTTGAGGATCTTCCCAAGTTCATCGAGACACCATCTGGAAAATGGATAGCCTTCAGAGAAAATGATAACTGAAATGGCTGGTGATTCAATTGCATACGCAATTGACTCCAAAATTTCATCCCCTCTATTAAGTTGGTCATCAATGAAAGTTTGGATATTTTGTCTAGACTGACCTGAATAGAGATGGCTAGTCAAGTTGTCACTTGTTATCTCATCTGAAAGTAACAAAAACATCATATTTATAGTAGTTACGAGGATTAGAAGAAGAAGAAGGCATAACAGAAATAGATCAATTGATGAGGAGAGATATTGTTGAGATGAAAATAATTTCTAAGTCAGAATGAGCCTGACTCTTTTGTGATAATTGTTAGGAAAATATGCGCTTTAAAAGTATATGTGTTTATTTAATTGTAATAAATATTTTTTTCTGATTAATAAAATTAATGAGGTATTTATTCAAATATCTTGATTGCATTAATATTTGTATTAAAGTCCATTGATCATATTATATGTATTTATGTGATCACCATGTGGATTCACAGAAGACATAAATACAAGTTATCTTATGATTAAATAAATTTAGTTCGCAGTCGATAAATAAAGTTGGGCACTTTATTTAGGTATAGGCTGTAATAAATTCATTGAATGATTTGTCTTAATCATATATGAATTTATTGATATATAACGACTACATTAAACAAGATCACATATGAGATTTAATTAACTTTATAATAACTGTCAGACTTATTAAATCTCATAGGCGTTGATTTTACTATAATCTTAATCTTGAGTTAATTATGATTTTATGATTGTGATTGTTATTCCATTTGAGTTACCAATGGGCACGACACATTCTTGTGGTCAAGATTACCCTGTATTTTGGTGGGAGCAATTATGAGCATTGGAGTTATAGATTAACAATATAGAATTTGTACAACACATCTCTTGATAGGTTTTCGGCACTTGATCATAGAATTCTCTAGCCAGAGTGTGTTTACATATTTAGTATATTGAAAATGATCATTAGAGAAAACCAGTAAGGATCAAGGAATAAGATGTTATTAAATTAATTGGACAGTTGAGATATCAATTTAATTAACGATGTGGTACAAAGGATTATGCAGTAAAGAAATCAATATGGCTTGGGACGAATTATTATTCGAGCATACAATTATGGAAGTCAGTTCCAATCTTTTAGTGGAGTAAATTTGGAATTAAATAATTGGACTAGTTTAATTACAGGCCTAATTATTGTAGCCACTATTGTATATTCCCAAATGATCCCCGGGTTAGCTCATTTAATTGATTGCACCACTATTGGACTAATAAGTAAGACAACTAACTATTTGGGTCAAAAGCCTAATTATATCATTTAATTAATCTATGTGTAAGGGGCTTTATGTTATTTTATATGGTGGGTCCTCTATTAAATAAAAAGTAATGTGAGTTTTATTTTGGGATAATTTTTTGGAGTCTAGCGTTTTCACTAAAGGAAGATATATAAGGCTTATTTTCTCTAAAGAAAATAAGAGAAGCCACTTTATACAAATCTGAGAATAAAATTTTTCTCTCTATTGTTGAGAGAAAAATTTTCTCGTGCTAGTTGCTTTGGTAGTGATAAAGGCGCCCACACGTCAAGTGCAGATCGAACTTGAGTCATAACCTAGAAGATCATTGGTGGCAGTTCGTGACCTAACAAGCGTGGTGGTGACGGATCGTGATCTAACAGGAGTGGTGGTGGCGGATCGTGATCTAGGAGCGTAAATCACTTCAGCGGAAAAAGTCAACTCAGATTTTCAAGGTACGATTTCTAAATTGCGTATTCTTATATATTATATGAGAGCGGTCCTTAAAAAGGTTTTATAAAAATTTTAAAAATTTAATTTTTCCCCAACAATTGGTATCAGAGCCATCTCATATTAATATATAAGAATTTCGTTTGAAATCATTCTTAAAATTTATGTATTAGAGTGGCACAATTTATTCAGATATATTAATTGCTTAAATATATGAATAAAGAATGTTATAGTTTGTCTTAATTCATGATTAAATTTTCTATTATATTTTTTGTTTGGATTTGTAACAAGAGAGGTGTTTTTTTTATTACCATATTTTCCTCTTGATTTGTTTTATTGTTATAGAATTTTTGTAAGCCTGGCCTAGAAAATTTGTAAAGTAATCTCGGATTTTAAGATCGGAGCATGGAGACCGGAAATTTCAGAAACGAAGGCCGAAAATTCTGCAGCAACGAACCAGTGCGCGAGTAGCGCACGCTGCACATGCAGCGGGCAGTAGCCGCGCTGCACACGCAGCTGCAGAGCGCGTTGCACATGCAGTTGCAGAGCATGCTGCACATGCAGCAACTGCAGCGCGAGAGCAGCAACTGCTGCAACACTACAAGTAGCGCTACCATTAGTGCGGGCGAGGGCTTGTGACATGCGTGCTGTTAGGCTACTGCCTTGAGACAGTAATTTAAAAGAGAAGAATTGATGAGAAGAATAAGTGGCCAGAGAGGGAAAAGAGAGTTTTAGAAGCAATTCTTATTATTGATTAAAGTAGCAACAGTTCCTTATATAAGCTAAAGCAATCCTTACGAAAATATAATTCCTAATAACATAATAACTTAATAACTAAACCTTAACGGAAAAGGAAATAATGCAGATCTAGGACTAGGATTCTAACATCCCCTCCCCCTAAGAAGGCAGCTTGTCCGCAAGCTGGAAAAAAGGAAAACGGGCCGCAAACTATGAACATTCCTCCCAAGTAGCCTCTTCCTTAGTCTGACCTTGCCACTGAACAAGGAGCTCAGTAATAGGGCGATTGTTGCGTTTGAAAATTCCACGATCCAAAATGACCAAGGGCTGCCATTCCCAAGCAACAACATAAGGATAATTAGGAAGCTGTTGGGATGGCGTACAAACCCCAAGTTTCCTCTTTAAGCAAGAAACATGAAAAACAGGGTTGGCGTATGAACCTTGCTCGTAGCTGGAAGATCCAATTTGTAAGCCACAGTACCAATGCGAGAAAGAATCCGGAAAGGACCATAATAACGCGGAGATAACTTATGAGTATCATTAGGATGCAAAGTGGACTGCCGATAAGGTTGAAGACGAAGGTATACCCAATCCCCTTCAGCAAACAATCGTTCTGTATGTTTTTTGTCAACAAAAAACTTCATTTGTGACTGGGCAGCTTCCAAATTATCTTTAAGAAGACGTAAAATCAAATCCCTATCGCGGAGAGCCAAGTCAACAGCATGAACATTAGTTGTGCCAGGCAAATAAGAGTCGATTTGAGGGGGGGCCGACCATAGACTGCTTCAAAGGGAGTTAGTTGGATAGTAGAATGGAATGTAGTATTATACCACAATTCAGCCCAAGGTAACCAGGTAGTCCATTTAGAAGGCTGGTGACCAGCAAAACACCTCAAATATCCTTCCAAGGAGCGATTAACGACTTCGGTTTGGCCATCCTTTTGAGGATGATAAGCAGAGCTGCGGCATAAAGAACTACCCTGTAATTGAAAGAATTCCTCCCAAAATTGACTAAGAAAGATAAAATCACGGTCGTTGACAATGGTGCGAGGCATTCCATGCAATTTAGCAACATCCCGAACAAAAATTTTAGCGACAAGAGCGGCTATATAAGGATGGGATAAGGCACTAAAATGAGTGTATTTGGACAAACGATCTACCACAACAAAAATAGATGTTTTGCCCTTAGAAGTTGGAAGACCATCAATAAAATCCATGGAGATATCTTCCCAAATTTTATCAGGGATGGGCAAAGGTTGAAGCAACCCGGAAGGATGCACAGTTTCAGCCTTGTTACGTTGACATACATCACATTCAGCAACAAATACTTTAGTAGCCTTTTTTAAACCTTTCCAGTAGAAACTAGCTTTGAGTCTTTTGTATGTGCGTAAGAATCCCGAATGACCGCCAGTTGGAGAGGCGTGAAATTCGTGTAAAATGTGTTGGCACTTAATGGAAGAAGAAGGAAGAACAATCAGACCCTTGTATCGTAAGATGGAGCCATCATAGGAATAATTAAGAACAGATTGGGATGACTGAAGACGGTTGATAATAAGTGACAAGGCTGGGTCAGCTTTGTACTCTTGCTTGATATCGGTAAGATGAGAAAATATTGAGGAAAAAATGGCATGGAAATGGGAGTCTTCCAAGCATTGGGACAAAGCATCCGCAACTGAATTTTCAGCTCCATTCCGATAAATAATTTCATAATCAAATCCTAAAAGTTTAGACAACCACAGCTGCTGTTCCGGAGAGGAAATGCGCTGATCATGGAAATACTTAAGGCTGCGATGGTTCGTAAGAATTTTGAAATGTTGTCCCATAAGATACGGACGCCATTTTTGCACAGCAAAGACAGTAGCAAGCATTTCTTTGTCATATGTGGACATGGCTAAGTGTTTTCCAGATAAGGCTTTGCTAATATAAGCGAGTGGACGGCCCTCTTGCATTAGGACTGCTCCAATTCCTCGGCCGGAAGCATCGCATTCGATAGAAAATGGTTTGGTGAAATTCGGCAAGGCTAAAACGGGAGTGGAAGCCATGGCTTGGCGTAATTCATCAAATGCTGCTTCAGCAGTAGGACTCCAAGTAAAAGAATCTTGTTTAAGCATATCAGTTAAGGGAGCAGCAATTTTTCCATACCCAGCAACAAATTTACGGTAGTATCCCGTCAAGCCAAGGAACCCTTGTAAAGTTTTGATAGTGGTAGGTTTAGGCCATTCAAGCATGCACTGAACCTTTTCAGGATTGACAGCAACTCCAGTAATAGAGACAATATGACCCAAATAGTCAACAGATGACTGAGCAAAAGAACATTTTGTAAGCTTGACATAAAGTCGATTTTGTTGCAGACATTGAAGGACAGCAGAGAGGTGTCGAGCATGCTCCTGTACAGAAGTGCTATAGACAAGGATATAATCAAAGAAAACTAAAACAAATTTGCGAAGGAAGGGTCGAAAAATCTCATTTATTAGGCACTGAAATGTAGCTGGAGCATTTGAAAGGCCAAAAGGCATCACAAGAAATTCGTAATGGCCATCATGAGTACGAAAGCCTGTTTTTGCTATATTGGAGGGATGAAATCGAATTTGGTGATAGCCCGAGCGAAGGTCTAGCTTACTAAAACCTGATGCACCATGTAATTCATCTAATAACTCGTCAACAATCGGAATCGAATAACGATCTTTGATGGTTACCCTGTTAAGAGCACGATAATCGATACACATACGCCAAGAACCTTCTTTCTTTTTAACTAATAAAACCGGAGAGGAATAAGGACTAACATTATGCCGAATGAGCCCGGCATCCAAAAGCTCACGGATTAAGCGGTCAATTTCTTGTTTCTGAAAATGAGGATAACGATAAGGTCGTACATTGACAAGAGAGCTTCTAGGAAGTAATGGAAGGGAACTGCATAGTTAGCTTTGAGAAGTCCCGCAATATAGCACCCAATGAACGTAACCACTCAGCATCCAACACAATGTCATAGCCACTTACTGGAAGTAAGAAAAAATCCAAGTGAAATTGGAAGCCTTGAACATTTACTAGGACTTGAGAACATTTTCCCGAGCTGCTGATCACTCCACCATCAACTACAGTAACTTGAAACTGAGTTATAGTAGTGACAGGGCACCCACATTGCTTAGCCAAAGATGGATTCAAGAAATTGTGAGTAGAACCAGAGTCTATTAATATAGTGACACCATGTTTTTTTAAAGTCCCTTTCAGTCGCATGGTGTTTTGTGGGGTTGCTCCCGTGAGAGCCTTTAAAGAGGGCTGTGATGACCCCCCAGTTTTGGGAGAGATGAATTAAGGAGTGGTGGCAATGGCCTACTCATACTAGGCCAAGGTGGAATCCTTTGATTAGAAACAGCCACGTATTCTTCTTGGAATCTTGCAAGCTCAAAAGTTTGTAGGAGACTAGCAGGTTTCAACATATGCACTCCAATTTTAATATCCTCTCGTAATCCCGAAAGGAAGCAACTAATGAAGAATGATTCTGGTAGGTTCCGAGTTCTATCAGCTAATCATTCGAATTGGCGTTGATATTCAATAACAGTCCTAGTTTGTCGTAGTTTGGTAATGGACCCGACTGCATCACCATCTTCGAATGTTCAAAATTGAGTAATTAGAGCTCGTTTGAATTGGGCCCAAGTCATATTACCCATAGTTTGCTCTAACCAGTGGTACCAAGGTACTGCATCTCCATCGAGGTGTCTGATAGCAAGGGACAACACATCTGTCTCAGGCAAGGCAGCCAATCGTTGATACTGTTCACAACGGAAGATCCAGCTTGTCGGATTGTCCCCGTTAAAAGTTGGAAAATCCAGCCGTATATGGCGGGGTTGCACAAGTGCTCCTCCAATACGTCCTGCAAGTTCGGGTTGTTGATTATTGTTTAGTAACAGTTGGTTGTTGTTTCTATTTTCTTGAAATCGGACGAATTGATCGCGGAGACTTAAGATTAATTCTTGGAGGTCGTTGGACTGTTGGGATAAGACCTCAACCTTCTCATTGAATTGATGAGATAATTGCTCCACCCTTTCTTCCAGTTCCTTAACAATCATTATGCCCAAGAGAAAAAAAACTGCTCTGATACCATATGTTAGGCTACTGCCTTGAGATAGTAATTTAGAAGAGAAGAATTGATGAGAAGAATAAGTGGCCAGAGAGGGAAAAGAGAGTTTTAGAAGCAATTCTTATTATTGATTAAAGTAGCAATAGTTCCTTATATAAGCTAAAGCAATCCTTACGAAAATATAATTCCTAATAGCATAATAACTTAATAACTAAATCTTAACGGAAAAGGAAATAATGCAGATCTAGGACTAGGATTCTAACACGTGCACCGACTGCTGGTGGAGGGCGTCGTTTTGGTGCGTTTCTGGCGTGACGGCGGCAGCGAAATCGGCATCGGAAAATCGTGAGCAGGGGCTTTTTTTTTTCTTTGTGGTGATGGCGGCTGGGGAGAGAAAATATGGAATTAGGGTTTTTCAATGGTTTTTATTATTGAGGTTCCTATGGTACCATAATTGTTCTTTGGGGCATAGAAGTTTTAAGTATTTACATTTAAGTTTAAAAACGATTTTGGGCTTAATGAATCCTAGTTTTAGGCCCAATTTCAATTGGGTTTAATGGATTAAAAATGCATAGACAAAATTAAATATATTAAATTTATTTTTGGTCCAAAAATTTTATTTTTAATAAAATTTTTTTATTTCTTTTCAAAATTAAAATTGGACCAATTATAAATTTAAAAGCTTATTTTCCCCTAGTCCATTAACAAAGATAACTTATGGAAGATGGACATTGACAAGAAGCCCAATAAAGATTAGGCTTAGGGTTAATGTATTTTTCATTAATAGGAAAGCCATGAATTAAGATTATTTAATTATTTTTCTATATGTTATGTTTTAGATGATAACATGTCATGATAATATGTCATATAGAATAGATAGTGCCACTCTATGCATAATGATACATGTCATTCATTAATTATGAATTTCATTATATTGTTTGAAATTTGCATTGACTTAATAATATTTGATATCATCTAGATAATATTATAGGAAGCATGTAATTAACAATATGTATGTTTTAAAAAAATCAATTTTAAAATATTGAGTGGGAGAGGGAAAATTCAAGATAATTTTTCCCACGGGCTCCATTGTTAGTTCAATAATAAAATTATATATATACCTCGACTTCATGATACGGTGATGCTCCCTACGGAGGGTATATATATTAGATATTTTATTTGATGAACTTCTTCAAAGATAAAATTGAAATATTTTTCAATCAATTGTTCGCTCCAACGGTGACTATTGATGTGAAAAATACGTAGATTGAAACAATGGTTATACACTCAACTAAAATTTGTTATTAACCTTTCCAACGAAGTTCTATTAACAAATTAAGGCCCAAAAGGATAACGATAATTATTTATCATGTCTCTACATGAAAGTAAATAATCTAATGCATAATTGAGTCTAGTAAGAGGCCTTATGTTATTTTACATGGTGGGTCCTCTATTAAATAAAAAGTAATATGAGTTTTATTTTGGGATAATTTTTTGGAGCCTAGGATTTTCACTAAAGGGAGATATATAAGGCTTATTTTCTCTAAAGAAAATAGGAGAAGCCACTTTATACAAATCTGAGAATAAGATTTTTCTCTCTATTGTTGAGAGAACATTTTTCTCGTGCTAGTTGTTTTGGTAGTGATAAAGGCGCCTACATGTCAAGTGCAGATCGAACTTGAATCATAACCTGGAAGATCATTGGTGGCAGTTCGTGATTTCACAAGCGTGGTGGTGACGGATCGTGATCTAACAGGAGTGGCGGTGGCGGATCGTGATCTAGGAGCGTAAATCACTTTAGCGGAAAAAGTCAACTCAGATTTTCAAGGTACGATTTCTAGATTACGTATTCTTATATATATTATATAAGAGCGGTCCTTAAAAAGGTTTTATAAAAATTTTAAAAACCTGATTTTTCCCCAACAATAATTCCCTCTCATTTTCCAAGCTTCATGAAAAATAATTCATAGAAGATTCAAGTCTTATTGATATTCCACCTAATTTATTGACTTGCAGATATTTTTTTTTTAAATTTGAAATTAGGAGACAGCATTTTGAATTGGACTATCGGCATTGGACACCCTTCGTCAATCTCATAAAATTCATACTCTATGATAATTACATATATTAATAAAAGGATTTGTAGAATTAACCTTATTTATATTTTTTCTCTCTCTTCAATCTATTTATTTTCCCAAGTATGATTTCTCTCTCTTTCTCTCTCTCTCTGGTCCATACAATTGGTTTGCAAAAACTTAAAACATCAATTTTTTGTTTTTTCTTTCTTTTTCCAAATTAATTATTTTAATATTTAGAGTGTTTGTGCTTTTTAATTTTGTAAAGAGAGAAAGCGTGAAGAAAAAGTAGAGATACCAAGACTAAAAAAAAGATTCTAAGAATGAGAAAATTTTTAAATATTAACAGATCTACAAAAGAAAATAGTGTTTATTAAGAGAAAATGGTGTCTTTGATATTAAGTAGAGTATAATTAAAAAAGGGGGATTGTCACTTTCCCCCCTACAGAAATCAACATATATAATTTACCTCCCTGTTGTTTTTATAATAGTCAAAAACTTCCTTGATAGTATAAGTTTATAATATTATCCTTATTTTTATCTACTCTTTTATTTACATTTATTATAAATTAATAAATTACATAAATAGAACCTAAATAAAAAAAATTAAGCATTAAAAACAAGAAATATATCTTTTGATAGAAGAAAAAATTAATAGTAAAATTTTTTCTTGTAATTATTTATTTTGCGAACATTTTCTTATAATAAATATTTGTAATATTTTAAAATTAAATATAAAAAGATAGGTAAAATATATTATTATTTATCTTATAATAAATTTTTATTTGTCATTCAAGCTTTCTTATAATAATTTTTTTATTATTTTATAATAATTTTCTTATATATTTATTATAAGAACAGTTTTAAAAATTAAATAAGTACAAGAAAAAAATTTATTACTAATTTTTTTGCTCATATCAAAACATATATTTCTTATTTTTAATGTTTAATTTTTTATTTAGTTTCTATTCATGTGATTTATTTTATTTATAATAAATATAAATAAAAGAGTAGTTAAAAATAAGGGTAATATTATAAACTTATGCTATCATAGAGGTTTTTGACTATTATAAAAATAATAAGAGAAAAAATAGTATATATTAATTAATATAAGAGAAAAATTGACAATCTCCTATTAAAAAATAGATTGTAAGAGGATTTTGAAGAGTTGCTAATAGTATAACTGGAGAGTTAATCCAGTCGGAGCCCAAATATAAAGTACAATAACTTATACTTGGCCCAATTTATGCAATTCGATCCACGTGAGTCATACACATACACGTGTTAAAACCATGGCTCAACTCCACGCCCATATAGAGAAGTAAAGTTTTAATTTTCGAAGGGAGCAGAGGTGAGTGAACATGAGTAGCTCATTAACTCGAGCGAGGACTGTTTCTTGAGGATCTTCAAAACGGGAAGAATTCAACAGGTCACTTGGAAATATTTAAGCTATCAATCGGAGCATAAAAGTAATCATCATCGATCAACTTATGATAGTCAGAGAAATGCTTCAACACAAAGAAACTTCATCATCAGTTGCAAACACAAATAATTTTATTAATTCCAAATCTTAAATGAAAAGAGACCTAAAAATGTCATTTTCTTTTTCTTAAACTAAGTATATATTATATAACACAGACGTTCATATATTGCAAAATGTTAACTTGTACATATATAGTTGATTCCAGATGGCCACTAAAGTGACACAATACATTTTGAGACAACACACACACACACATCTCCTCGGCACCGAATGGATTAAGTGTTGGGGAGCAACAATAATAGCTCTCTAGTCTCCATGTCAATTAGTGCACCCGCACCCATCTATTTTTTTTTTTTTTTTGCTTCATTCTGAAACCCATTAAAAATACAGCATTTGCAATGCCCACAATTAACCTTGTAAAATATTTCAAAAATTAATTCCAACAATTTAAACTTGCATGACACAGGCTAACTATCCGAAAGATATGTACCTTGTAGGACACAGAGTACTCACCTGCGATGGACTTCGCATTTTTTTACTGATCTTGTGGAGGTTAAATAACTGATCAGATTCAGATGTGACGGTTAAACATTCAGCAAATTAGATTTTAGACCGACACAATTGAAGAGTAAGGCATTATATATAAATGTGTATATATATGAAGATTAATTAATTTAGTTGCATACTGAAAGTAGTAGCAGCTGCGATGGCGATAGATGCGATCAAGAATTAATTTTTCAATCATAAGGAGCTGCGTATGGTTCCTCTTCCGTGGAATCTGGGGCGTACAATAAATGGAAGCCACATTTTTTCACCTTCACCCTGCAACTCTCCAAACATTCAGAAGAAGCAAAATCCTGAAAATAGAATTGGACTGCCACTGCCTCCGCAACGCAATCGTATTCCCGGAAGCCATTCAAATCCTCATCACCGAACAAGTAGTACCCCAAAACTAAGTGATCTGACTCCACATATCTAATTAGCGCAATATGGCATCTCTCCAAGACGCGATGCGGCTGACAATCCTGGGATGTAACTTGGAGTTCGCAGAAGAATTCAAACCAACAGTCACAATAATCTGCACGATGTTTCCCAAATGCTACAATAGCGCTAAATGCAAAACCCAGTACTGGTCTGTTTTTATCACTGAATAAACCTAGTAGTGGTGGTGGCATCTCCAACGTTATAGAAGAAGATCCCACACTTTGAAACCTAAACCACTTGGGAATTTCATTCCCAGGTAACATGACATGACCCCTCTCTTCTAGAAAATACCCCTGTAAAACCGAAAATCATATATGATTTTGAACCAATATTATTTGTAAACTTTAATTAATTTAAAAGAAAAAAAATAGCAAACGTTGTACAAATTAGAAGGAGAGAGATAATTAGTTTAAGACATACCTCCTCTCGGGCGTGTTCCCAATGTGCAGCTGCCATAAGCTGAATATCTTGCAGAGCATCTTCGACAATTATTCTGACCTCATTCCCATCCAATTTAAAATTATCGCTCAGGTCAAAAAGCTGCGTAGAAGATTTGTAACTAATTGAGGATAAAGCCGTGCAATGATGTGCAAAAACAAACTGTAGATTGAAGGGAAGCTTTGGTAGAGATTGAAGCCTCTCACAATAATTTAAGTTGAGTACTACCAGCCTAGAAAGCTGTATAATACTTTCCGGTATTCTCTCAAAATTGTTTTTCTCTAGGTGCAATACTACTAGTGAGCATAACTGACCAAGACTGTCAGGTAATTCCAGGATGCCACAATAATTTAGATATAAGGACGTTAGAGTCGTGTGCAAGCCATCTGAAGGTAATGTGATAGGCAATGATAAACCCATCTGCTTATCACCCCCCCAGCTTCTATCCAAACTTAATTCATAAAGGTTATTGTTCGAACCAACAATGGATGATGGTACTTCTCTTTTAGCAGCAGTTCCTTTAGCATACAAAGTACTATTCGAAGCTTCTAAATTTCCAAAATCGTCAGGCAATCTCTGAAGATTTGAACAACCATGGAGATTAAGAAGTTTTAGAGGTTTCAGCTGACTTAGGCTGCTTGGGAGACTCTTAAGCCTTTTACAATCACTGAGGTACAAGTACAACAATCGAGAGAGACACCCGATGGATGAGGGCAGTTCTTCAATTGCAGTTCCGTCTAACCATATCTCTTCTATTTTACCAGATGATGAGAACTCTGGAAGCCTCTTCAGTTTTGAGCAGCCTAAAAGATTAAGCTTTTTGAGAAATTCCAAGTGAAGTATTTCAGCTGGAAGACTGTTCAAGCTTACGTATTCGCTTAGGTTGAGGATAACAAGCTTGTTCAGAGGTGGAATAAACGACGGGCTGGAGGCTCCAATGCTTTTATGCTTTAACTTACAATGATGCTACTCCGGCAAAAAACAGGCCAAGACAAATCATTAATTAGCATGTGGGATAATTAAAAATTATTACTTGAAAAGACTAGATTTAGCTAATATTGCAATATGACCGGAATCACACGTTGTCATTATTATAATGAAATGTATGGTAAGAAATCATAGTCACCATGAATCTCTGATGTATGATTGATTACTTACATTTTTATCATTGAACATTGTGTGCAAATGAATAACTATGGAAATTTATCTTCTTCGTATTGTTTTTTAAATCTTTCATTCTTAAACTCTAACAACCCGCCCCAAGTTCCACAGATCGAATCTTATTGCGGCTCAAATATATATTCTAAAAAAAATAATAATTCTAATCCTTAAGAGCATTTTCAACCGGAAATGTGCGGATGTAAGTCACACTCGACATTACTTGGGAAAGATATTGTAAGGATTAGAATTATTATTATTATTTTTGAATATATATTTGAGCTGCAGTAAGATTCGCCCGTGGAGCTCGGGGTGAATCGTTACATAAACATTGTACACATATTAATGGGTAGGTTGGGCACCGTCCGCCTTCTCTTTCGCAATATTTGACGCAAAACTTTAGAGATTTTGAGTCATAGATACAAATTTCAAAGGTTTAGATGAATACTTGGACAAATAACTATTTGAGAATTATTGTTGCTTACCGTGTTTACTATCAAAACTTCATAAATATCTTTGTGATGCCATAATGGACTGCACTCTCCTGGGTAATTGATTGATTCTTTCTGGACAATTTCTCTTTCCATATCTCCTAGTGAGTCATGCATTGTGATCGTGTTGGAGTGTGATACCGTTATGAGACACCTAATGACAAGCACAGGCAATCCTATTCCAGCAAAGAAGCCACAGGCATCAAGGAAACTTAATACCATATCGCTACGCTCTTCTTTCAAGAAATATGCAACATCTAAACAAATATGCTGCTTCCCAGTTTGCATCTTGTCTGGAAATCGTTCTTCCTGTTTCGAAAATGAATCCTCAAAACTCCCAATTTGCTTTCTCTCATGTGACGGTTCCACGCGATAAGAGAGTGCTACCACAATCTGTCCATAATTGGTCTTGCATTCTACGATCTTTCAAAGTTCATCGAGAAGCCAACTTGAAGAAGCATCGCTTTCTGAGAAAACGATATAGATGCTTGATACTTCAACTGCATCCCCAAGAGACTGTGAAATTTCATCTCCTCTCTTTAGATCGTTGCCAATGAAAGTTTCAATACATTTTTGAGACAAAGCTGAATAGAGATGGCTAGTAAAGTTATCACGGGTGCCCTCTCCTTTGAAACTAAGGAAAACATCATTCCTATTGTGTTGAAAATGAAGAGAAGAAGAAGAAGCCATAGAAGTTCAATAGACGAGAGATTTTGATAAAATGAAAATTTGTGTGCAAATAATTGAACTTGTGACTACAGGGTGTGTGTGTGTGTGTATGTATATATATGCTTTACAATTGATATAGACTGAACAGCTTTATTGACTTTAATTAGTTGAAAGTAGCAAACCGTGTTTTTGGTTTTTTACATTATGTGTTTACATTAAGTCTAACCTAAGTCAATTTGATACGATCAGAACGTTATTTTATTTATATTTTAAGTTTATTTGTGACAGTTATTTTATTTAGATAGTATAAAATATTATCTACTAGTGAGTTAGTGGTTGGGGTTGATATGTGGAGACTGCGATTAGTTTAGTAGCCTATTCTTAAGAGATAGTTGGACTATGATATTTTGGAGGGTAAATGTTCATTTAGTCATAAGATTAGTGTCCGTTTAGTCCTTATATTTTTTAAAATGCCTCAAAACATCCCTGCCATTAAAGTATTGGTACCCCTACAGTTACTTTTTATTTCTTTTAACTTACTTTTACAATATTACCCTTTTATAATAATTTTTTGTTTGAACATTAATAAAAAGAAAATAATTAAATTACCAATTTCACCCTAGAAAATAAAAAAATCATATTAATTTTTTTGCAAGCACCATTTGCACACTTGGTAGTTTGCATACAATTTTTGACAATTAAAAATTAATATATATTTTTTATTTTTAGGGTTAAATTGGTAATTTAATTATTTTATTTTTATTAATGTCCAAATAAAAAATTATTATAAAAGGTAATATTGTAAAAGTAAGAAAAAATAAAAAGTAAATTTAATTTTTGACAATTAAAAATTAATATAATTTTTTTAGGGTAAATTGGTAATTTAATAATTTTATTTTTATTAATGCTCAAATAAAAAATTATTATAAAAGGGTAATATTGTAAAAGTAAGACAAAAAAATAAAAAGCAAAAATAGGGGTATCATACTTTTTTAACGGCGAGGATGTTTCGAGACATTTTTAAAAATATAGGGACTAAATGGACACTAATCTTAAATACAGGGATTAAATGAGCTTTTACCCATATTTTGTATATATATCTCTAACTCATAATGAAGAAGTATTAAATTGTTAAACTTTTACTGTAACTTGAGTTATACGCTATAGTTTATTGATTTCTCAAATAACCAATATTTTTTAGAAGTATGAGTTTTCGCTAATTAATCGTACGTGTTCATTTAATTTCTTGTTACAAATATCGTATCATTTGGCATAGAAAGAGCCAACGAAGGAGCAAATCTTTAAAATGGAATAGCGACTAGAAAGAAAGCAAAAATTGACAAAGACCATGATTCTCGAACAAAAAGAATACTCAAAGCTATTGTCGTGCATGATGGGTCATTCCACTTTCCATTATGTTAAATACGTAGAAGAAAATTCTACATCTTTCGTTGAAATTCAAGAACTTGAACAATGTAGCGACATGCTGATCTTTGAAAATTTCTTATGGTCCACAATATGGCCACGTCTTAGTTTGAAACTCAAAAGACTATGATAGTTTGCATGACTTCAAGATCAAAGATTAGTGATCGTTGAAATTTCAACGGAAAATCCAGAATTTTCCTCAACGTGTTTGACATTGTGGACACCTAAATGATGAATTTAATTTTGAACCTAATTTGATTGATATGTCACCCATCATGCACGATAATTTCTTTGAAAATTCTTTTTTGTTCAAGAATCATAGCCTCAATCTATTTATGTATCCTTTCTAGTCACTACTATTAGAATAAGAAATCCTTTGCACTACAAGAAAATTGATATCATTTTATGACAAAAATCATTTTATCATAAAATTATAATGGAGTCGTCGTAGAATTTTGATCTATCAAACTTCATTTTATCATGTAATTATAATGGAGTCGTCACAGAATGTTGATTTATCAAACTATTAACGATGTACTTGTGATGTAATATTTATCTATTAACAATTTATGATATAGAATTTTGATATCAACATGTTGACCATATTTAAAACTAATATTTTATTTTTTATTTTTATAATCAAAACGCGGTATTTAGATTATTGAAATGATTTTAAAAAAAATAACGAAACACTACGTTTAAGAAAGTGTCAACAAAAGCAAAAATTTCCCAAGTCTCTCCATTATCGACGTTGTCACTCTCACTCACACACAACATTCAACCCCAACATAGATGCCCATCATCACTCTCAATCAATCAGCCACTACGTACACTACCGAAACCCTAGCCGGCGGACCATTCCTTACCCTTGTTCAAACTTCTAGGATTCAAATTTCCATTGAAGCCATTGTTTGAATTGCAAACTAAAGCCTAGACTGAGATTCGTCCTACAGCATCTGGTCTCTCCCTATTGAACATTTTGGTCCTTTCAGCGAACCATTTGCAAGGTAAATGCTTAGTTTCTGTATTTGATTCTAGAATGCGTGCTTTAGGTGAGAAATTTGTTTGTTTATGAGAAGAACTTCATTTGATCTGCACTTGAAATTGATTGGGTCTTCCACTTGAGCTTTGATTTTCATTATGTTGCCAATTTTGGTTAGTAATTGGTCATCACAACTAAGAAATTGTTTGATTTTCTTTGCCACATAGCCCATTGTTTGAATTTAGAGAAGATGTTATATTGTTAATTTTGGTTAAGTGGCGTGGCTTCATTGATTTGGGAAGTGCCGTGGAGACGTCATGTGGGTAAGCATACAGTGCAAGCAAATATGAAATGCTAGGGATATATAATTAAAAGAAGACTAAACTGAAAGATTGTGTTTGTTTGTTTATTTTGTGTGTTAATTTGTTTCTTCACCTTCTGCAATGAATCTCCATGCATTTGAAGTTAGTCTCTTTCTTTCTTTTCTCTTCTCTTTTTTTCTTTTATGTGTGTGTTTGTTTGTTTGCTTTAGGGTTCTTCCTAAGAGAAGCATCAAAGTAATAGAGGACTGAAGCTGAGAGGGCTTTATATAGATCCACATCCATCCATTATTGCTTCTTTTCTGATCTTAGGTACGTGAGGTTTGCTTTTTTTTTTTTGTTTTTTGACCACTAGGTATCCTGGGGAGGGCCCCAACTGTGGGATCCACCTTTAAACCCGTACCACAACCCAGACTAAAAGTCCCTGCTTGAACCGAGAGGCATAAGCTCTCTCAACAAAAGCGACTTCCCTGCGACTCGAACTGGGGGGCAAACATAGTCAAGCCACTTAAGGGGACCCATTGCCAGTGGAGCCAACACTTTGTTGGTGAGGTTTGCTTTTCTTGTAGGATGATTATCTATGGCCAGAAAAAGACTATATATTTTGTAATATTAGATTCTACATTGCATGAAAAATTAATTATTTGTTCTCTTTTAGAAAAATATCCAGCTGGGACAATGTTGTGTATGCTTATGAGCCAGTTTGGGTCATTGGTATCGAGAAGGTTGCAATCCCTGCTCAGGCTCAGGAAGTAAGTTTAGGTTTATGTCTTATTTAATTTGATGTTTCAATTACAATGATCTTCGTGCTTAGAAGAATAATATGACTATCCTTATTGGCTTGCTATCAACATAAATATTGTTGGATTGCTTATGAGCTTGTTTGGTGTTTTTTTCAGCACAATTCCATATATTTTCACCATGCGTATTTTTTCTTAGGCAGGGCATTTCAGAATATGTCTATAGCTCTAGAAGTTTTGAAACAAGTAATAATACAGTAGAGCTGTTTCTGATGGTAATCATCATTTTTTCACCTTATAAATTCATACATGCAGCAAAGAATTATATTTGTTTCTCAATCCATCTTCAGACTCCTATGTTTGTGGATGCTCGCTTTTGCACATCTGCCTAAATACTCGCACAAACCCACAGATAATTATGCTTCTGTCATTACCTTTTTCAGATGGGTGCACATAAATAATTTTGTACTTTGTGTTTACATATTGAATACAAGTAAATATATGTTTTCAGTCTATTTCAATTATTACTTTATCTCTTTTGGCCAGCAAAACTTGCTAACATAATTGCTTTCTGCTGTGCTTCTAAAGTTGATATTCTGTCAATTTTTTTGCAATCATTTTTCTCAGACCATGTTTTAAATATATGTGACAGGTCCAGGTCCATGCTGAACTGAGGAAATGGCTTAAAGACAATGTCAATGCTGAAGTTGCAGCATCAACTAGAATCATCTATAGAGGTATCCTTTCACTGCTTTGTTAGCTATTAATTGTTACCACTATTTAAAATTAATTTTGTGTATGTTGTAATCTTTATTAATATACATGGAGCCAAGCACGGGGTTATTGAAGCTAAGGGCTGGTCTTTTTAGAACCTTTTCTTGTTCAGACACAGTAATAAATAGCACCTTACAACTAAACATACAATATTATTACCCCAACCTGTTTATTGAACTTACTTTGGCCTTTTCTATTCGATATCAAGAAGATGTATTCTCATGTATATGCTTCTGAGAGAAGCATTGTATTCTCATGTATATACTTCTAAGAGAAGCATTCTTTCGCTCTGTTATGTGCTTAATATTTTTCCTTTTGCAACAATAATTTTAGTTGGATTGGTTATTAAACAGTTCCAAATATTTAGAAAAAAAGAAGTTGCTTAAGGATATAATATACAATGTGAACTGTTGAAAATGAATCCAAGAACGAAATTCTCTGCCACTGATATTTTATTCAGCTTAATTAATTAGAGGGGTAATGAATAATAATGCAGTGAATCAGGCCTATTTTTGTATTCCTCGTTTATAGGTACTAACAGATTCATCGATATTATCAAGTTTCTAGTCATCAACATTTTATAATCAGATGTCGTTCGTGGTTTAACCTACAGTTTCATTTTGTAGTATACTACTTGGTTTAATGCTGAAGTTGTGAAAAACTTTTTGTACGCTCTCAACAATGGCAAGATACTGAAAAAGAAATTTAATTGTAGGTTGTTGTCCACTGAATGATCGACAAGTGTTTGTTATTATTTAGGCATTTCTTTCATTGTTATTTTTGGGGTTGGAACAACAAAATGAGATATATTTTCATAGCTACTTTCAAAATACTTAATGACAATTGCATCATCCAAAAAGAACTAGTGATTTTGAATTAAATTTTTTTTAAGCTCCGCTTTCTGGTTGTATTAAAGCCTGCTGACCTTTGGAGAAATCTTATATATATCTCCAGAATATGGAACATATTTATCTGTTGTGCTTCTCTATGCGTGGCTTGGGGTGGCAGGGGAAATGGGGAGAATATGGTACTGCATTCTATTGTCTCTTTGATATACTTTTTTATTAAAAATAATTAATTCATAGAAATTCTTGGTGTTCTTATTTGTGCTATTTTCTTGTCGGTTCTTGCTTTTGGAATTTCCTTTTGCATTTGAAGGAAGGAGGAAGTTCGTTATATTATGAGCTAGTTTGGTTATGGCTATGGCTACTTTTTAGGCTGTGTGGTTGGAGAGAAACAAAAGAATATTTGAGGATAACACGTGAGGATATTTTTGTATATTTGGGAGAAAGTGAGGATTTGGGCTTCCATTCCATTTCTTCAAAGTTTAATGAGTCTTCTTTTAATTCTTAGAAACTAGCAAGAAATGGCAGCAGCTTGAGAATGAGAGGTTTGGTCTTTTCATAGATTTTGTAGGGACTTTCATGTTTATAGTTTATACTCTTAGCTATAGTTTGTGTGTTGTCATAATGGTAATAGAGTTTTAGAACATTTGTGCATGATTTTCACATGATATATGTCCAGATAGAAATAACCATAATGTTTTGCATGCCTAACTCCCATAGATGATCATGCTTACCTATTCCTATAGGAACGTTCTGTCTGAAAAATAGGTATTGAGACAATCGTTAGTTCGTATCATCTTCATTGTCATGTGATATGTACTATGCTTGAAATTTATATTACAAGATACCTTTTTTATTTACTCCATATTCGTTAGTACTGCACATGCAGATTGAGATTGAATTTGTAATGATTCTATTGCATCTAAAACTTAAGGGTTTTACTGTAGTAGTTAATTCTTTATAACGATAGTTTTAGGTATATTCAATTGGTGTTACATTTGCAGGTTGAAAGAAATTATAGGTCTTGGGAGTTTTGCTGGGTATTTGTTGAGAATGGGAGTTTATCTACTGGAATTTTACTGAGAATAATGGAGGAGTTCTGCACTACAAGATTTGACAGCTTGTTTGAAACGACTCGCCCCGCACTCCCAGGGCGACTCTTTCTAATCACGTAAAATTGAATCTAATAATATAATAATATCTAAAGATTCTACCGAAAATTCAGCAGAATCTCC
The DNA here is from genome assembly GCA_029633175.1 of Citrus glauca. NCBI lineage: Eukaryota > Viridiplantae > Streptophyta > Magnoliopsida > Sapindales > Rutaceae > Citrus > Citrus glauca. The sequence continues at coordinate 37,464,691 of JAQOOD010000003.1, forward strand.
CCCATAAATAAAACATTTCCAAAACTATAATTTACAAAACAACACTCCCAATAATTTCTCAATAACCATCCAAACTTCAAATCCAACTTCTCTAATTATCATCTCAAATATCACACAAATCTCTCTAATATAAACACAAATACAATGGTTATTCTTAAATACAAAACATAACTATAAATACAAATCACAATATCCCAAATATCAAAATATTAACTCTATGACTTCTAGCACCATCACGTGACCATAATTACAAATCTAACTACCGATGCTGGGTCGACTAATGTACCTGCAAATCTCCTGTGAGGGAGAAAAATAATATGAAAAATAAAAATGTGGTGAGTATAAAACTCAGTGAGTGGATACCAATTTCTGAAAAATAAATGGTATTTAAAAGATTTGAGTTTTCTCAATTTAATTTCATCAAAACATCGTAAGAACTTATTTAAACATATTAATTCAAAATCAGTCACTGAAATACTATTGTCTATAAATCTGCGTAAAATCGATGGAATCATAACACTTATCATATCAAATACTGAATATCAAAAACTATCATTAAACAAGTACTCAGGGGAATGATCTCATCATATCCGGACCTCGACGGACAGGCAATGACGTACTATCTGGGTACCGCCATGCCCCGGAGCTACAACGGATAGATAGGGAAAATCTCATCTCATAACTGATACATCTCAATATCTGTGCATGCATGAGCCCCCAAAAGGCAAAAGCGCCCAAACACACTGCCCAAAGCCTCTATGTGTGTTCAGACGGGCCCCAAAGGCCTCTATCTCATCTCATCTGTATATCTGTATTCATCTCATATTATCTGTTTCTCTGTATCTGGAGGGAAGGGTACTGTTTAATAATTTCTCAAGTAACATTTAATACACATGTACAAAAACATATAATCATATCTGAAATCTCATTTTCTCTTTCTTCAATATATTTCAAATCCACTCAATTTTAATATTATGCATTTACTCAAAAACGATAAAAATCGTTAATTAAACTCATTCTTAATAACACAATAGATTTCAACACATAAATAAATCTCAATTTTCTAGAAAATCATTAAATTAAAGTATCAAATACTTATTTTTCAAATATACTGCTCGGTATAATAAAATCGGCATATACTTATAAAAATAAGTGTTGTATATTCCACTCACAGTGACGATGACCAGACTCAGTATCAACAACGTCAGCGGGTTGATTGTCGTTCGCGAATCCTCCTAATCAAGGAAACGACATAATCATTCTCCGAACAACTAATATAACATAATGCTTCTCGAAACGAATATATAACAACAATAATTATTCCCGCATGTACATAATTACCAAAATACCCCTACATGCCAAAATTACCAAAATGCCCTCAACATCATTATTTAACCTAAATATCCGTAAAATCTTCAATTACCAAATTATTCTCAACTCGGATAACGAAAATAATCACAATGTTTGAAATTACGAAATTACCGAAATGTCCTCAACAACTTAAATTACTGAATTATCCTCGAAATCACAAATTACCTTACTACCCTAACCTCAAATTATCAAATTACCCACTGATTTCACAAATTACAAAATCACCCCCGAAGTTTTGTGAAATTATCGAATTGCCCCTACCGGTCAACGGTGACGGGACTTCAGTCAACGGCGACGGGGAGCTTAGGTCTGATAGTTCCGGCCACGCTGAGCCCAATGGTGGCGGCGGTGACCTCCCACGCGTGGCGACGGCGGCGGATCGAGCTCCTAAAGCCGCAAGTTTTCCAAGAGCAAATCGGCGGCAATCCGGCCGATTCAGGTGACGGGGTCGGTCGGAAAATGATGCTGGTGAGCTGAGGGACAAGATTCAAGTGGTGGCGTGCCAAAAATCCGGCGAAATCGACGGTGACGAAAACGGGTTTCGGCCACGGGTTTCGAGCTTCAACCGGCGGCGTTCCAAATGGTTTTCGGCGACGAGGATGGCAGGGATACGTTGCTCGTCTCTCAAGCTTCAAAACAGTACCAAGATCGGCCGGTGAGGTGACCGGAATCGGGAGAAACGAGCGGGTCAAGCTCGCAGGTTCGGGTCGGGTTTTCGGGTCCACCAGGTCAAATTCTCTCTCTCTCTCTCTCTCTCTCTTCTATCTCTTTCTCTCTCTTTTCCAAAATTCCAAACAACTCCCCCCGACCAAAATATAAACCGGCTCTTTTTCTTTTTTAACAAGCTTAATACAGATTAAGCTTATACCGGAACCGTAACGAAAAATAAATCCGACCACTCGAGCTTTTAATCACGCTCAATTTATCTCAATTCGAAGCGGAAAAATTAAATCGTACACTTAATTAAGAAAATCAAAGTGCATATGTTACATTGTTAGCTTGTAAAATTTGAAACCTTTGTTGGAATTAACTTCTTAATTACTTTGGATGTTTTAATTGTTGTATACAAGTGTTTCTGGATGATGTTATTAATACAAAATGTTTTTGGACTTAATATAATGTATAATTTAATTTTTGGTTCATATCAAATTTGTGGTTAAATTTCATATACATGAATGCATAAATTTAAATGAAATAATTCATGTTTTTGTTCAATATAAATTTAGATCCTGACATAAAATATTAATCATAAATTAAGTCACAAACAAAACAATGTATGACTGAAAATATCAATCATAAATTCCGTCACAAACTAAGTATTCTACCCATTAAAATTATTCAAATGATAATTCATGAGCGAAAAATGAATTTTCCTGCCAAAATTTCAAAATTAAAAAAAATCAATTTTTCTGCCAAAAATTAATTAATATATTCATTTTTTTATAACAGACATGACATTTAAATACTATCATAAGTTAACGATATATTTTTTTAAATTATAAAAGAGTGACACATATATAGATGATGAATAATTTAACTGTCATCCACCCTGTTTATGATAGTTTTTTTTCCATCATGTATTGCAAATTTTCTTGTAATGTCGGTGAAATTCATCACCTGTAATCCATAAACATTCATGTTATACATCAAGAATTAATAACAAATTATGTGGAAGAATACCTGAATTCATAATGCTTAATTGTTCTCTGGAGTTGTGTTGTTGGCCTTCGAGATCAACTCATTCTCCTAGAAAATCCTTTAATTTTCTCTACGCTCATTCTCTGATGATGGAATGTCAGAAAGAATAGAAAGATATGTGTGACCTAAGGACCATAAGCACTTATATAGACAACTTTTTATGTTGTCTTTAGTTATTCTTATTTTAGTCCAACATAGAAATAAAAATTACCTTCAAGTCTTTACACATTAAAGACCCACACCTTAGTAGATACAAGCTCAAATTATATAAACCTTAATAGATCACTTTTAATTAGGCTTACCTTTATGTGACAATTCACAATACATAATTATTTAGATATAAACTCAACATTGGATTAAGAATCAAATAATGCTAGATTAAAAAATCTAACAATCTTCCACTTAGGCTATATGTGTAACATTATAATTATGCTTTGCAAAAATAACCATTGAAGCTCAACCTTATGGTCATTACCAAAATGTATATGTAACCAATCTGGTCTATCAATCATACCAATATAGTATTAAAGCAATATTCGTTACAACTATCGTAATTGGACCCATCAATAGTCATTATGCCAATACAATTGAATGACATAGATCATGATGTGGATGTGTAGTATAGAAATTTCATGCAATGTGATCTTAACATGCCTATTTTCAACTAGTCCACCTTAAACCTTATTGATATTAAACCCTACTAAAATCAGAGTGTGAATAAATCAAAACTTTATTTCTGTAGAAAATAACCTTCAATATCCATAAACTGAAATAACTGAAAAATGTTTATAATATAAGAGCATTTAAAATTAAAAAAAACTACCTAAAACTAAATATTCTTTAATGACATAACACCTACACAAGCAGTGTGCTTATAAAAAAATTGGGTGGCAATCCCTTAATAAGCGGATTTGTAATCATTGAGTTTGTGCTGATGTACTCTATAGTCAACTGTCTACTCTAAACTCTTTCTTTAACAACTAGGAACTTGATGTCTATATATTTGGACTTTGTTGAACTTCTGTTGTTATTGAAATACATCACTATTGACTTATTATTACAAAATAACTTAAGTGGTCTATCAACACCATCTACTGTACGCAGCCCCATGACAAAATTCTATAGCCATATTCTGTGATTGGATGCCTTATAACATGTTATGAACTTTGTTGCCATTGTAGAAGAGGTTATGAGAGACTGTTTGGCACTCTTCTAAGGAACAACATCCTAGCGAGCTGATAGATGTAAGCTAAAGTGGATCAGCAAAATCGAAATTAGTATACCTAATGATCTCAAGCTGATCTGACCTCCAATATATGAGCATGTAATGTTTTGTTCTCTGTAAGTGCCGCATGACATGTTTAGCTACTTTCCAATGGTCTACTTCTAGATTACTTAAATATTTGCCCAACATCCCAGTAACATACGCAATATCTGGTCGCGTACAAACTTGAGCATACATCGGACTCTCTGTTGCTGATGAATAAGGATTCTTCTGCATTTCCTTCTCCTCAAAATCATTCTTGGGGCACTGATTGAGACTAAACTTGTCGCCATTAACAATAAGGGTATCACCTAATTTGTAATCCTACATGCCATATTTCTTAAGAACTATTTCGATATAGTTCTTTTGTGATAATCTGAGAATACTCCAATAGCGATCTTGATGTATCTATATGCCTAATATAAAATAGGTGTCACTTAGATCTTTCATCTCAAAATTCTTAGTTAAAAATCCCTTGCTTTCGTGCAATAAGCCTATACTGCTCTTGGCAACCAAAATGTCATCCATATATAAAATAAAAAAATATACTTAGTTCGACAAAACTTATAGTATATGCAATCATCGACCAAATTCATTTGAAAACCGAAATGATATGATCACATGATAAAACTTAAAATACCATTGTCAAAATGCTTACTTGAGCCCACATGGATTTCTTAAATTTTCTAACTGTATCGTATAGATCGCCTCATTAATGTTACCAATGAGAAACTCTGTCTTTTCATTTATCTAATGTTACTTAAAATTGAAATGATCCGAAAAGCGTGTTTCAAGGAAACCAGGAGAAAGTCTCTTTATAATTAATGTCTTCTTTCTGTATAAAACCCTTAGCGAGAAAATACTCCTTGTACCTCTCCATATTGCCTTTTGAATCCTTCTTGGTCTTAAAATCTATTTGCAACCTATAGGTTTTGTACCTTCTAACAATGGGACAAGATCCCATACGTCATTCTCCTTCATGGACTTCATCTCTTCATTCATGACATCAATCTAACTATGAGAGTTAGAACTTCTCATCCCTTGAAGAAAATTAATCGAATCATCTTCCGTCATATTGATGTCTACCTTATGTTCTTGGGGAAATATATAATAGTAATCTAGCATTGCACTTCGCCTTTCTCTAGTGGATCTCCTTAATGGTATAGGTTCTTAAGGTGGTAGAGTTCGTTCTTCTAGAACAACTTCTTGTATAGGGGTTTTCTAATATTGTTTTAATCTGTTGTGTTTTAAGCAAAGTCAAGAATGAGACCGTGATCAATACAATAGCACCTATGGAAATATCAACATATTCTTCTTAAAAAAAAAGTCACTAACTGCATCTCCCCTGTAAACTCGACATCCTCAAAGAACCAAGCACACTAGAAGAAAATTGGCAATAGATGACAAACACTTTGTGATGAATTTTGAGAAAAAAAAAAGGCACAACTCATTAAAGCATTGTAGACTTGTTATAGATTTTTATGTCTGTCAAGTATTTGTGATAGACTTGTGATAGAAAAAATTATGTCAAAGGTTTATGATGCCTTTGTGATATAATATATTACATCAAGAATTCATAATAGAATTTCAATGTTAACTTTACTTTGCCACTATTTTGACCAAAAGTTTGGGTATTTTTAAAAACAAAATGTTATATGTATTAAGAAACACCATCATTTTGCAGAAGTGGAAAAATGATGTTTTACTTATAAACTTAAAATATTAAATTTTAAAAATTTTTAATTATAAAATAAATTTTGAAAATATGAAATGCATCATTTTGGTGCTTTGTAATCCTAATTTTTTTTCCCTAAGTGTTGAATCTCATCACCTAAGAGAAGCCATCACTCACGGCCTTACCCTTTCATATTTAGAAATCTAAACAGTCGCATTCAAGCAACCACTTTGCTGCCATTTGAACCCTCACTCTTGATTCATGTCATTTTAATATCTTATTTCCTCTCACTTTTTAACCGTTGAAACCCTAAATTTTGTGACCCTAACTTTTGAAACCCTCACTAACATCAAGCCAAAGAAACACAAGCCAAGCAAACAAATTAAATTTAGTCATTTCTATTTGGAATCAGTTACAGGTCTGCTTATTAGATCATCTATCTAATATTTAGTTAATCAATTTTTATTTATTTTTAATTCTTTCTCTCTCTGCGTGCACGTGCACACACACACACGCACACATAAAATTGACATTAATTTGCAATCTAATCGACCCATTTTCTTGGCATGATTTGTAGTGAAGTGATGTCTATGGTGTTTGGGAGTAGTATCTTGGATTGGAACACTACATGGATAATGCACTGAAGAAATCATAGACAGCCAATCAAATATCGATTTTATTTTGAATAAGAGCAGTTGTGCTAGCTATTGAAATGATCCACTGTGTAGAGTTCAAGTTTGAATTTTTTCAATGGCTGTTCAAAATATATTGTAGTTTTTAGTTGCATGTTTATGAAAAAAATAACGATTATATTTATTATTAGAGGTTGTGGGCTTTGAGTCTTGATTGTATAATGTTTGCTCTTAATTTTTAGAATTTTTCTACTCTTGAGCTTCGTTTGTGCTCGTGCATAGAGGATTAGGTTGTTGTCCATTTTTTCTTGTTATTGATGTAGAGTGGTAGTGAATGTAATTTCTTCTTTATGGGTTTTGTAAAGGGCTCCAATGGAGAAAATTTATAAACGTATTTTTTAATAAGGTTTTCAATAATATTTTTATATATTTTGGCAACTAAAGTGAGTCAAAAAGAGAAAAAAGCAATCTAAAGTAATGCCACTTGTGAGTAGCTTCTGATTTTGTTTTTGGAAAGCATTGTTGTGATGTTATGTCAACTTTTGATGAAATTTATATATTTATCTATATAATGAGTTTGATAGAAAAGTATATAGAAAAAGATGCATCATCATGACGTCGCTCTTTATACTAGCTACTAAATAAAGATTTTAGCTTTAATGTTATTTTGTGTATAATTTGCCAAGCCACTTCAATATCTAGTGAACTATCAGTTACATAAATATATTTTAAGTGTGATAGTACCTGTGGTCATTGTAAACTGTAGTGATGGAAGTTAATATTTGCCCTATTATTTATATGTTTGGCTTAATCTTGATGGACGCTTTATGTAACACTAAGTTATTATAAAGTATCCAACTAAATTGGTATATGATATATGAGAATATTCATTGTGTAGTAGTCTATTCATTTTGCTTGCAGTATGCTAGCAAATGAGAGGAAATATTTGAATTCCTTGAAGTAATTAGCACTAATTTACTGGCAACTCCCATCATATGAAAGGGTTAAGTTTTGTATTATTGCATTTGATACTTATCCTCTATTCATGATATTAATTTAAATGTGTACCTGCATTAAAGATGATTATTCTTCCTGTTCTGTTTCAGCTTAGGCATACTATCAATGGCAATGGCTATTTTGTTTTGTGATTTTTTCCACATATTTTCTGCTACTAGATGGAAACTAGTTAATTAGCTAATTACTATAAAATGAATTGCAACAAATAAATTAACATATTTGTTTTCAATTCTGTAACTAATCAAGTGTAATTGGGAAAATTTGTAGCTCAATCAAGTTTGGGTGACCATCTGGCAATCAAAGAGTCAATTAATGGGCATTAGTTGATTGTTATGAGAGGGAACGATTGGGGAAAAGCAGTTGGAATTAGATGTCGGGGATGGTTCTCATATGCAAAACTTTTATTAGGAAATTTTAGATTTTGGGTGGATGTTATAGTTTGTATGGTTAAATGAATATTGAAGTTTGAATATATATTAAATTTCATTTTTATAAATTTATTGGGTTTTTAATTACTAATATCATATTTTACCTTAATTTTAGATTTAAAAATTTAATTTCAAAAATCGAATTTGTATAGTTTGGGAATTCATAAAAAGATAATGATAATAATATGCAAATTATAATAATAATAATAATTTTAAAATAATATTAATTGAAATAATACCATTTGCCCCTCAAAGAATTTCAAAAGAAATGCAAAAAATTCAAATAATTTTGAGTTTCCCTCTCAAATGTGATGTCATATAGATATTACTGCTAAAAAGTATCATAAAAGCATGACGGAAAAATTCTATCATAGATGTGAATACTAAAAACTATCATAAAACTATCATAAATTAGTGACAGTGATTTTCCGTCAAATAAATTCAAATAATTCTATTATAGATTATGGATAAGTTGTCTGTCATGTGCTCCCTTTTATGACAGTTATTTCCCGTCATCTATTACCAATTGTTTTGCAATAACGTTTCCTAACTTGAAAATTGACTTTAGTTGTGGGTTCATAAATTATCCAATAAAATAGCAACTTACTATCCTTGAATCTAATTTCTTCTCATTAGGCCTATAAGGCCTTATCTCAGCTGAACTTCCCCAAAAATGTAAGTGTTTTAGATTAGGCTTCTTGCACGTCTAAAGTTTGTAAGGGGTTTTGGTAGTCGCCTTAGTTGGAGCTCTGTTAAAGATATATGTTGTAGTCTTAAATGCTTCTCCCTAGAGTGATTATGGTAAAGTAGAATGACAAATCATACTCATCACTATGTTCTTAAGCGTCATGATTCATCTTTCAGCAACACCATTCGTAGTGGCGAACTTGACATACTATACTATAGGGCGATACCACATTCCTATAGGAACTTAGTAAATGGTTTTGGACATTATTCACTAGAACCCTCATTTCTACCATATTATTCACCATCACTGATAGATCTGATGCTTTTAATTCTTTTGCCAACTTGGTTCTCAACTTCAATCTTAAAACTTTTGAACATGTCCAAGGTCTGTGACTTTTCATAGAGGAGACATAGGGCTATATCTAGAAAATTCGTCTATGAATGTCATAAAATATTGTTGACTACTCCAAGTAGTCACTTAAAATGGCCCACAAAAATTAGTGTATATGATTTCTAAGACGTCCAAAGTCATATTAGTTTCAAATCTTGTTTTATTGGTTTTGTTTCCCATTGATATAGTTAATGCAAATATCAAAATTTGTGAAATCGAAGGGGTCGAGAATTTCGTCTGACACAAGTTTCTTTATTCTTTGTTTGAAGATATGACCTAATCTCCTAGGCTATAACATAGTTGATTTCTCATTAGTTAATTTTCTCTTTAAGGCTCGTGTACTTAATTGTAAGGATTCATTGAATGAAGTAATTGTATCAAGCGAATAAAGATTATCATCGCCTGATAAAGAACTAGATCCAACCAGTTTTGAATCATGAAATAAACTAAATTTTTCGTTTTTGAATGAACAAGAATAACCCGATATCCAAAGCAAAAATGGAAATCAAATTTCATCTAAAAGATGGTACAATAACTTTTTCATTGAGATTCAAATAAAATCCGGTCTTTAATAATAATATAAATTTTCCTATTGTTTCCAATTTTAATTGTTTTGCCACCGCCCACATTTATGTATCTTTCGTCATCATTGGGCTTTCGACAATTCATGCGAACCTGCATAGACACACTGATGTGAGTTATTGCATCAGAATCTATCCACCACTTGTGTCTAGGTACCGAAGTTAAGCTAACCTAAAAACAAACCAAACCATGCCCTTTAGCTTTGTAAAAGAAATAATTAGTGCCTTTTGGATAATTCAATTTCTTTGTTGTTTCTTATGAGGTGTTGCATTTGCAGCTTTCTTATTCTTTTTCCTTTTCTTCCCCTCATACCTTATTGAAATTATATTTTTCAAGAGCGTACCAATTTCTACCCTTTCGTTCTTGACAAATCTCTTTTAAATTTCTGCAAAGAACTCTTTAGCCATAGTTAATTTTTCAAATATAGAGCCGCTAAATTGTTTCAGATTGGCCTTCTTCATGATCATCATACACATGCGATTTGATTTCTCCCACCTTTCCATATCCCTCTTGTCATCAAAGGTACTCCCATACGTAAGAGGTAGAGGATAATTAACTTCTAACAGAACGTCGAGATCCATGACTTTGAGAAATATTAAGAGATTCTCTTGCTATGACTTGAAGTTAGAGCATTAGCAAAGGAATATAATTGATGTTGGCAGTAATATTAGCAGCAGACATGACTGAATAGAGAAAAACAAACGAAACAGAACAAGCTCCTGTAAGTTTTAAAATAAAAATAAATTCAAATAAAGATAAACCTCATCTTAAGATACCAAACACTCCATTAATATTTCATCTTTAAATAAAATATTAACTTATAAGTGATATCTTAGTGTAACAATGAAATACTGACAATAAGAACATGTCAAACACTGAATCTACCTTTGGGCCGATTTATTATTCTCTTGTAAAAATGAATAATTATCACGTGTTTATTATTATAAGTGCATATGCAATTCTGTCAATATGGACCTTCCCTTGGGCCGATCAATATTCACATAAATAAACTATTTATATTCCAAAATAAATTAATTTTCACAAAAGAAGTAACTTTTCTTATGTGTTGCTTTGATTAATTGATCTCAAAATATATATTACCATACCAATATCTGAATTTAAAACTATACCAAAAATAATCTTTAAAAAATTAGGTTAAAGTTCGATCAACGGTCAATGCTAACTATTAATCGGTTAACCATTGACCGGTTCAAGGCTGGACCAGTTCGGATTGACTCAAGCCGGATCCCACAAAGCAAACCCTAACCCTTAAATTTTTTTTTCCCGCTTCATGGGCTACGTCCTAACTATACATATTAATCCATCAAGCCCAATCTCTATTGGACCGAAAATTAAGTCTCATTAAGTCCAAATAAATTTAAGACTTAAATGAGAATCTTCTTAACCATTTTACCCAGAAAGAATTTTATAATATCTCAAGGACATCCTTGATATAAGTCATAAAATCCTAATACGTCTTTTTTGTTTCTTCTTCTTTTATGCGGCAGCCATGTCCCCGCTTCATCTTTCTTATGGCTGTCGCTCTTAAATTGTGTGCCACGGCCACCTAGCCATTCCCGACCTTTTTTTGGTATCTTTTACTAGCTAGGTCGCGGCTTCGTTTGGCAGTGCCTTTCCTGAAGGTCGGTGGGTGTTGCTGTCGCTAGCTTTAAACCTTAGAAACCGAATTCTTTTGTGTTGTTTTTTAATCCTTAACAAAATAAAAACAGTCACAATTTTCTCAAATTTAATGATACTGGATTCGAGAAAACCAAAAAATTTTAATTAGTAATCAAAAATAAATTTGATTCTCAATGATTCAATATGAAAAGGCTATTATATCACTTATTAGAACAAGAAATCCTTTGGTGAAAACTATCTCCTATAATCGAGGAACATTTAGGTTGTATCATCAAGAATTAATAACAAATTCTATGGAAGCATACCTAAATCCATAATACTTGGTTGGCCTTCTAGATCAACATGTTCTCCTAGAGAATCCTTTAATTTTCTCTATGCTCTCTTTCTGATGATGTGATGTCAGAAAGAATAGAAAGATATGTGTGATCTAGGGACCATGACCACTTATATAGATAACTTTTCTTGTTGTCTTTTAGTATTTTTCAACCCATCATAGAAATAAAAATTACGTTAAGTCTCTACACATTAAAAGTCCACACCCTATTAGATACATTAAATCACAAATTACCTAAACCTTAATAGATCACTTTTAATTGGGCTTACTCTTATCGATAGAACTTATTCCTTCGTTGCCTTGCTTTGATACCAAAATGAACAAATACAGATGCTTGCAACAAGAAATCAAATAAAAATATGAAAGTAGATGATAAATGGGGTTAATTCAAGTAAATCCAAATCTTCGAAAAGTAATGGTTATTCAAGAAGCGAATAGACTCCATGTAAACACTTACAAGCATTCAACACTTTTTCACTATGAGTTAGAGATATATATCCAAAACATTGTAGTCCGTTTATCTCATAAATATAAGCAATTAATTTAATTACAATCCCCACAAATAATTCTTAGTCAACCACAAACAATTGACACACTGCTAGATAGTATTTTATACTATTTAAATAAATAACTAATAAAATATTATAATACTCTAATAATCTAGATAGTATTTTAACCTCAAATAATCTCAATTTAAATCATAAATCATCAAAATACTCTAATTCTCGAAATTACGAAATTACCCTCAAATATCAAAATTACCAAAATGCCCTTGCATCAATATTACCAAAATACCCTCATCTCAATATTACCAACTTAACCTCAAAATCATAAATTACCAACTTATCCTCAATGCCAACAATTACTAAAATACCCACAAAATCAGAAATTACAAAATTGCCCTTAAACTGTGAAATTACCGAAATACCCTCGCCGGTCAACGGTCACCGGAATTCAACTGACGGCGACGGCAAGCTCATAACTGAAAGTTCCAGCCACGCTGAGTCCTATGGTGGCGGTGGTGTCCTCCCACGCGCGGCGGTGGCTCCGGATCAAGCTCCCAAAGCCGTAAATCCATCAACGGCTGATCAACGGCAAAACAACGTCCCCAGCATCCATGGCTGGTCGAAAATGACAGAGGGAAGGGTAAGGAACAAAACCCGAATGATGGCTTTACCGGAAACCGGCGAAATCACGGCGAATCGAGGCGGCGATTCCGCGGAGCTTCCAAGCTTCGATCGGCGGCTTTCCGATCGATTTCGGGCAGCAAGGACAGCATGGATACGTTACTCATCTCTCAAGCTTCGAAACGGTACCAAGCTCGACCGGAACGGAGGCCGGAAATGGGAGAACCGGCCGGGTCAATTCCGCGGGTCCGGGTCGGGTTCGGGTCAACGGGTTGGGTTCTCTCTCTCTCGGTTCTCAACTCTCTCTTCCTTTCCTCCTCTCTCTTTCTCTTATATATGGGGTGGCAAAAATGGGTTAAAACCCGGGTTTATCTGTTATGCCCATGTGTTTATGTGATGTTTTGATATGAGATGTTGATATATATGTGTTTATTGACATGGGCATACATATGAATATTTCATTGGCATGAGCACGAAAATGCATTATGTTTTCCATGTTTCCTGGAAAATGAGAAAGTTGATTTTAGCAAATGAGATTTGAAAAGAAAAGAAGATTGTTTTACAGTTTTAGCTTGGATGCTTGAATTCGTTACTGGCTTAGTGGAGGACTCTCTAGATGTTTATATAGTTATGAGATAAGTGGGCGAGGGACGCATTGCGAGAAGCCCAAAGAGTATGAAAGAGAAAGTTATGAAAGTTAAGGGAGTGTCCTACTAAGCAGTAATCGAATGAAGGTAACTCAAGTAAAAAGAGAATGTGAAAGTTTGAGAAAGACAGAATGAGATTTCGATGATTTGTTTTACGATATTTTCGAATATCATGGCACGTCATTCATTTGATATGTATATGTATGTATGTATTTTGATATATACAAAACTGGTTTATTTACTGAGTTTTGTACTCATTATAGTTTATTGTGATTCAGTTTCTGTAAGCAGGACTCGTGTTGGGCGTCGATAAGGATTTGAATGGTGGAATTAGATGGTTTGGCATAAATCTTAAATTCTTCCGCTGCTTTGTATTTATTCTCAAGGATCTGATTTTTATGGATTGTAAAAGGATTATTTATGATTATTTTATGAGATTTAAGCTTCTAGCAGTAAGATTCGCCCTGGGAGTGCGGGGCGGGTCGTTACACTAAATCAATCTCCTCTTCGGAAAAAAACTCTCCTCAAGTTTTAATGCAAACAAAAGATAATCTGTAAGATGAAACTTGTAGTAAAAGAGTAAATAATCTTGTATTGTAAACATGTAACACTTTGTATCAACTTTTCTTGAAACTCGAAAGTACCAAAACTTCAATTTCTTCTTACTTTTGGTTATGGCTCTTCTAAAAGATGTAGGCTTGTAGGAACTAACCATCAAAAGTTTTCTTTTAACTTTCTCCTAGGTTTGCTTAGTGTACTTTTCGTTCAATTTCTCCTTTTGAGCTAATTGTTCTTCAAGTACAACTTTCTCATCTTCAATACAAGTAGGCATGATCATATCAATTATCTCAGAGAAGTTATCTTCAAGAATAATTGATGTCTCTTCAACTTGAGCTTCTTGCACAATTTCAATCATATTGTTAGATATAAAACTCAAATCAAGCACAAAATGTACCTCTTCATTGGAAACATCATGCTCATTTGAAATCTCTTCAAAAGAAGCTTTTATGACATTCTTTTCTTCAAATAATGAGACCGATAGAACTTGTCTTCCTACATTGACATCTTCATCTTCAAAATCTTGGATAAACTCTCTGTCACTGATGAACGTATTGGTTGAATCATTATTAATTAACACATCTTCAGCAACTTTAGAATCTTCAAGCACAACATCTTCTTGTATTGGCGAGTTATGATCTTTATTGGAATAAAGAGGTCACTTTTTGGCATCAAAATCCTTTGGTAAAGAGAAGTCTATGATAGGATTTTGTTTCAATAATGAACTCTTATGTTGTAGTTTTAGCAGAATGAATCTATCAAGCTCTTGATCTTTTCTTCTTTGGCTCTTGCGATGCTCTTGCAATAATTCAAATCTCTTCAATGTTTTCTTTCTCTCTTGATTTGCAATTTAACTTATAAAACAATTTTAACGACATCCCGATATTCATGAGCAACAACAATTTAAAACAAAACTCGTACCTTAATATCAACATCTAGTCCTTTCATAAATCTTGAAATAGTATCTTCATCATCTTTAGAAATATTCAATGACAATGATGATTTCGAAATTAAGATTCTTAGAATCAAATAGAACGAAATTAAGATTCATAGAATCAAATAGAATTTGTACCTTCTTGACACTTATCAAATTTATGACAGATTGCATGAAAATATTCAGGAGGAATAACATAAGCTTTTATCTTCCTTTTTATGGTATGCCAAGTTTGAATCTTGTCTCTTCCATGTGGAATTCATGCTGTTTGCAAGTTTTTCCACCATTGTGATGCATGTCCTATTAATTCAGAGGACACGTCTGAATATGTTGGTCCTCTGGAATATATTCAAGTATATCTTCAATTTTAAAGATCCAGTAAGAAAATATAATCGAGATTAGTAAATTTATCATAATAGAAAAGATTATCATCATCGTCTCTATATCTCATTGAACCACTTTTTTTTTTCTAAATTTTCTCTTTTTTTGCTTCTTCATTTTTTTGGTTTTGGTTATTTATAAGATTAAAAAAGTAAAGACCAATGATATAATTAAAAGAAAGTATTCAGTCAAAACTATAATTAAGCAAAAGATATGGTCACAGCCAACTGTGATCGAGAAATTGGACAAAAATGGGTGGATCTGGAAGAGTTGAGGTCAGTGAGTGTGATGGTGGTAGTGGTTTAACTCAGATCATGATGAGTTAATCAGAAAATTAAAGTAGTGTGGCAATTCTAGGTTTGTTTCAATTTCTAATGAACAAGGCAGTGGATGATAGAAGGAACTAGTTGGAAAGAATGCTGATGATGTTGAACGGATTTTTAGTGTGGTGGCTGGCAAATCACAATGAAAGACAACGAATTGAGCGACAACATTGGCGGTGGTTTAGTGGCTATTTATGAGTGTTTTAATGTCTACCGTGGTGGTTCGATGAGCTTGATGGCTGGGATATGGTTGGCGGCATGTAGGTGTTCATATATGGGGTGAAGATCAATAGAAAAGAAATAAAAGCGGGTGGCAGCAGAATATGTCGTTACTGTGAAGATGGTTCGAGTTTGCTTTTTTCTTTTTAATAATTGGTGGAATTAGTGGAGTTAATGGATGATGGAGAAAAGATTTGTGTATGGAGGGTGGTTGATAGTCAAGAAAGCTCTACTTGGCATAGAGAAAGACTCTTATACCACTTGACATAGTGTAGAAGCGATACTAGATGTTGTTCTAATGTATATTCTTGAAACTCAAGATAGAATAGCTCTTAAAGAGAGAAAACATCGAATTAACGACAAAGATAAACCCAAAGGGAATAATTTAAAATATTTTTTAATCAAAAACTTGAAGGTGTTTCAATAATCTATGAATAACAAGCCTATATATACACCAATAGTTAACTTAATCCTACTCCTTCTCTAATAAGAAAACCTAATTACACTTGAATCACAAATACAACTCAAATAAACTTAATAAAACAAGACAATTGCTAATAAAATACCAAATACTAAATTGACTTAAAATCTAGAATTCCTTTTTTCTTAGAATGTTAAAAATTAAATATATTTTATAATCAATAACACGATCACAATATAGTATATGATTTTATATGCATGAATTTTTGGGTTAACCAAAAAACACCTTTTAAGCAAAAGGGATCTCAATGACAAAAATTCAAGGAGAAGCTACAAATTTCATTAATCACCAAAAGGAATAAATAATGTAAATAAAAATATTCTATTGCCAAAATTTGCTAAGAAAACATAATATTAATATTGTACTTAAACAATCATAATACTAATTTGAACTCCTTTGAGGAGTTCATTCATAACATGATATGAGAACTCGGCAGTCATTATCATGACACTCAAGGCTCAGGTCTTAACCTATGAGTTTGGACCTTGCCCAATTGAACAACATGTGGCACTAATTCGGACTAGTTAGAACCAATCTTAGCACCTTGCCTTGTGTCTTTCTCAAGTGGAGAGCATTGGATGCCTAATTTAGACTAGTCGGAACCAATCTAAGCATCCTACCTAGTGCCTTACCCAAGTGAAACAGCATGGGATGTCTGGTTCGACTCAATTGGAACCAATTTAAGCATTCTAGCTTGTGCCTTACCCAACTGAGCAACATGGTGTACCAAGTTTGGATCAGTTAGAATGAATCTCGGCATCCTGCCTTGTACCTTGCCCCAGTAGAATGCCTGATTCAGACCAGTTAGAACTAATCTCAGCATCCTACCTTGTGCCTTGCCCAAATGAACAACATGGGGTGCTAATTAGAACCAATCTCTGTAACCTAGTTCTTAACTTGCCCAACCCATCACTCTGTTCAAATTCAGACCCATGAGCATTGGCAATGATTAGCGCAAATAAAAGGAAAGATGTCAATCGTCCTACCATTTATATTATTTTAATAGGGAAAATTATAAATCTAGAATTCTAAATTTATTCTACCTTATATGCTTCCTGCATAACCCTGCCTATTGTCAACAAAATTAACCACCTCTTGTGAAATTTGATTCAACAACCAGTGATGTCAACCCTGTTTACCTAGCAATCTGCAAACTCCAATCCATTGCTTCTGTGTCCACATTAACTATATCTCTATGAAATGTTGAAGGCTTGAGGTAGCTACAATAACATTCGCATTTGCTTCTCGAATAACAGCCCCCAAACCTAAAGTTTGTCTTTGGAAACTGGTAGCTGCATCCTTATTTATCTAAACATATCCACTTGGGGAAGGACTCCATATTTGCTGGGCCAAATTCTACTAATCCTCCAGCGGGTGTATAAGCTAGTAATTAGATTCTTTGATAAGCATCCAACTATAGTTTTGACATTAGAGACAAGCATCTGAGAATTTTCCTTATTCTTTAATAAGCACCCACTATAACTTTGGCCTTAGCAACAAGTATCTTGTTGGGAAAGGAACTCACACAAGCAGCTGTAAATTAAGCGGAAACAAAAATTCTTCTCTCTTTTTATGATAAAAATAGTATGTGTACTGTTGAGTGTTAGAAAGTGCATATTTATAAAGGAGAAATCATTATTTTATATATCAAGTATTGCTAACAACCGTTACTTTTATGTGTTTAAATTTCTTGTACTTTAATTATGTGTGTTTTATTTTAATTAAGTATTTGATGTATTTTAGGGACATTATAGTCATTTCACAATAAACGAGAGATCAAATGGCAAAACGGACATCATTTTTGAACTCAGGACGGTCGAAAACCTTAAGAGGAGTATAAAAGGAAAAATGACACTGTTCACACGTACGGTACTGTTCACATGTACGGTACTATTCACATATACGGGTACTGTTGGCGTTACTGTGTAAATAGTGGCGGTTGACTGTACTGTGCAAATAGTGGCGGTTGATTGTACTGTGCAAATAGTGGCGGTTGACTGTACTGTGCAAATAGTGGCGTTTGACTATACTGTGCAAATAGTGGCTGATGACGTGGCGAAATCCTGAGCGTCCAAACTGTTTTTAATCCGATGGCCATGATTTACTTAATGTAACTATAAAAAGGGGGCCTCCCCCCCTTAATTAAGTACCTCTGAATCCATTTTTAGGGTTCATTTTCTGTAATTCTCTCTCTATCTTGTATTTTCTTCGTATTTTAATAAATTCCCATTTTGCCCCTAGTTCAACTATGAGTGGCTAATTTTCTTTCAAGCTTGGGTTGAAGGTGAAGTCTTAACATGTGTCATGGGCTTGATTTGGTAAATTTATTTTCTCTTTCCCTCTAGTTTTTGTGGATGTTTTGACTTCTCGTCGACAAATAATACTAATCTTATCTAATACCGCCCTGGTTCCACCGGCTCCCTAGTATAAGATTATTATTATTTGGCACGATAAGCCCTTAGCACCATATTTATTAGAGCGTGGTTCATGAGGTGTGGATTCCCCTCTCATGATCTAATTGGCATTAATATGGAATATTTAGCCCATGATGCATGTTGATACGAATCCAGATACCCAAGTACGTCATTTCAATTGATTTACAATTCAATTTATTTCTGCCATTTTATTTCAAATTTCAGAATTTAATCTTGCCATTTTAATTTAAGTTTTAGCATATTTCAAATCATTTCCACCATAAATCCAACCACCAATTCGCAAAATTAATTCTATAAATAATTAAAATCCACCTCCTCGTGTGATCGACACTCGCACCATTAATCTATACTACAACAGATTCGTGCGCTTGCGAGTTCAATAAAATTTGCACAACAAGTTTTTGGCGCCGTTGCCGGGGAGGTAAGTAATTTTAATTCATAGAATTAATCTTTGTGAATATTTCCATTTAATTTTCTTTTGTATTTTTTTTTTTGAATCTACACTTAGAGGTTAGTATTTCTTTTCTTTTTCTCTACTTTAAATTATGTAATTTAATTTTCAAGTTAATTTTTATTTCTTCTTTGTCATTTTTATTTATCTTATTAATTTATTTTTAGTTAGTTTATTTCACGTATTTGTTCTTGTGTTTTTATAGTAAGGTTTTAATAGCGCAATAAGGTTAGTATCGTAATTTCTCCTTCTTCTTTATTTTTATTTGTTTTGTTCTTATCTTTATTTTTATTTTATTTGTTTCTTGTATGCATGGTCGTAGGTCATTATTACCTAATCTTGAACCTATCGACCTTGAATTAGAGAAAACACTTCGCACACACAAAATCATTAAAAATAAAATGGATCTACAAGCACCACAGGAGAAGCCATTTAAGGACTACTTTAGTCCCTTAGCTAATTTGAGCACATCATGTATACGATACCCAAATGTAGCTGCTAGGAGTTTTGAATTAAAACCTAGTGTGCTAAATTGTCTCCCCACGTTCTATGGCTTAGAAAATGAGGACCCATATAATCATTTGAATGATTTTCATGCTATTTGTCAAACATTTAAATATGAGAATTTTTCAGATGATGATGTAAAACTCAGATTATTCCCATTTTCTTTGAAGGATAGAGCTCGTTCATGGCTTAATACATTAGCTGCTAATAGTATTGCATCATGGGAACAAATGGTTACAAAATTTTTAAATAAATATTTCCCAGTGCATAAAACTAATGCTATTCGCAGGGAAATCTCGGAGTTTACCCAGAGAGATGGCGAGCAATTTTTCGAAACATGGGAGCGATTCAATGGGCTACTCTTGAAGTGTCCACATCATGGGTACGAGAAATGGCACCAATGCCAATACTTTTTAGAGGGCTTATTACCAAATGTGCAAGAATGGCTAATGGCGACAAGTGGAGGAGAGCTAATGTCAAAAAGTGCATCAGAGATTTGAGAATTCTTCCAGCGACAAGCAGATAATTCCCAACAACGGAGTCGATCACTCAGGAATACTCGAAGGGTTAAAGGAGTAAATGAGGTTCAAATTGGCGAGTCAACGTCGGAAATCAAAGAAGTCAAAGCAATAATTGAAGGTCTCTCTCGACAAATAGCATCGTTATCGACTGCTAAAACAGAGCCACATGACCTTGACTCATATCCAGATCAAGCCAATGCCATAGGAGTAATGAGAAAACCATCAAATTACAACCCATACTCCAATACATATAACTCTGGATGGAGAGACCACCCCAATTTTTCATGGTCTCAAGGATTCCAACAAAATGGACCAGCAGCTCTAGCTCCACCAATGCAACCAATTGCTCAAAATCCTCAAGCCTCTCAGCCACCATTCAGACCATACAATCAGAATCAGAACCAGAACTACTCTCAACCCAGACCATGGGAGGATGCATTTCAGAATTTCAAGAATGTTACTCACTCCACGATTGAGCAACAAAACCGCACCATTGATGGATTATGCAACGAATTGAGAGCGGGCTTCAACTCACAAGCCCAATCAGTTTCAAGCTTGGAGAAGATGGTAGGACAACTTGCTTCTTCAGTTCAGACCTTGGCAATGACTGTTGAGAAAGGTAAATTTCCAAGTCAACCAGTGCCTAACCCTAAAGGAGTGCATGAAGCAAGTAGCAGTTCACCACAGCAGCATGGAGAGGTAAAAGCTATCATGACCTTGCGAAAAGGAAAAGAAGTCGACAATAAAGTGGAAATGCCAGTGACAAAAGACAATCAAATTGTACCTGTGAACGTTGAGGACTCATCACCGGAGGAAAAAGAAGACACCAACCCACGAGAATATGTTCCAAAAGCTCCATTTCCTCAGAGGTTAGCGAAAGGAAAGAAAGGAAAATCTACAGGTGAGATTCTCGAAATTTTCAAACAGGTAAGTGTTAACATCCCACTACTTGATGCTATTAAACAAGTTCCATCTTATGCCAAGTTTCTTAAAGATCTTTGTACTAAAAAGAGAAATATGCATGTTCAAAAGAAGGCATTCTTAACAGAAAACGTTAGTTCTATACTCCAACATAAAATTCCTTTAAAATGCAAAGATCCAGGTTCCCCCACTATCTCATGTAGTATAGGGAACCACACAATTGAGAATGCTTTGTTGGATTTAGGAGCTAGTGTAAATTTGTTGCCTTATTCAGTTTTTGTGAAACTTGGACTGGGAGAATTACACCCAACTCCAGTGGTGTTACAACTTGCAGATCGGTCCACGAAAATACCTCGTGGTATTGTGGAGGACGTGCTTATTCAGGTAGACAAGTTTTATTTTCCTGTTGACTTCATTGTAATTGACACTCAACCAATACAGGATTCAAGAAAGCACATCCCCATTATCCTAGGCCGACCTTTCTTGGCAACTGCGGATGCTCATATTCAATGCAGAACTGGAAATATGCAGTTGTCCTTCGGCAACATGACTATGGAGCTGAACATCTTCAATATTGCCAAACAACCTCACAACACAGATGATGGAATTGTTGATGTGGACTTAATTGAAGCATTAGTTGATAACTCTTTTGTTTCAAACCTTAGTGATGATCCTTTACAAACATGTTTAACACACTTTGGTTTGGATTTTGATATTGACAGATCGGTCGATGAGGTCAACGCCCTACTTGACTCAGCACCATCTATGGACACTAATAAATGGAAGCCACGAGTTGAACAACTAGCGCCATCAGAGAAGAAACTCATTCCATCATCAGAATCACCACCGAAACTCGAGCTCAAACCATTGCCCAACACTTTGGAATATGCATTTTTGGGGGACGAAAGTACTTTACCGGTAATCATCTCATCATCCCTCAATGACGAACAAAAAGGTAAGTTGTTGGATGTTTTAAAAGAACACAAAGGAGCATTAGGATGGACCATAGCGGATATAAAAGGTATAAATCCAGTAGACTGCATGCATTACATTCACCTTGATGAAAATGCTAAATCTACTACGGAAATGCAACGTCGGTTGAATCCTAATATGAAAGAAGTTGTTAGAACAGAAGTCCTTAAGCTATTAGACGCAGGTATCATTTACCCAATTTCTGATAGTTCATGGGTCAGTCATGTTCAAGTTGTCCCCAAAAAGTCAGGAGTCACTGTAGTTACGAATGCCGATAATGAATTGATACCAACTAGAGTAACTACAGGATGGCGTGTATGCATTGATTATAGGAAGTTGAATTCTGTCACACGTAAAGACCATTTTCCTTTACCATTCATCGATCAAATGCTTGATAGGTTAGCAGGTCACGAATTTTATTGCTTTCTAGATGGCTACTCAGGATATAATCAGATTCCCATAGCACCAAAAGATCAAGAGAAGACCACTTTCACTTGCCCTTTTGGCACTTTTGCATATAGGAGAATGCCATTTGGATTATGTAATGCACCTGCTACATTTCAACGATGCATGTTAAGCATTTTTTTTGATATGGTTGAACGATTCCTTGAGGTCTTTATGGATGACTTTTCTGTCTTTGGTGATTCATTTGATCAATGTTTACGTCATCTAACACTAGTTCTGCAGAGATGTATCGAAAAGAACTTGGTCTTAAATTGGGAAAAGTGTCATTTTATGGTAATACAAGGTATTGTTCTTGGTCACATCATTTCAAGCAAAGGTATTGAGGTTGACAAAGCCAAGGTGGATCTCATTTCTAATCTTCCTCCACCCAAAACAGTCAGAGAAGTAAGATCTTTCCTTGGGCATGCTGGTTTTTACAGACGTTTCATTAAAGATTTTAGCAAAGTTTCTAGACCCTTATGCAATTTACTTGCTAAGGATGCACCTTTTATCTTTAATGATTCATGTCTTGTGGCTTTTGAAAAATTAAAGCAATTGTTGACAACATCACCCATCATTCAGCCCCCAAACTGGAGCTTACCATTTGAGCTCATGTGTGATGCATCTGATTATGCAGTAGGAGCAGTATTAGGACAAAGAGTTGATCGAATTCCCCATGTTATTTATTATGCTAGTATGACATTGAATGATGCACAGTTGAACTATTCAACTACTGAAAAAGAAATGCTAGCTGTAGTGTTTGCATTGGAAAAATTTCGATCTTATCTCATTGGTTGTAAAATAATTGTGTTCACAGATCATGCTGCTCTGAAATATCTTCTCACGAAGAACGATGCAAAAGCTAGACTAATTCGTTGGGTGTTACTTTTGCAGGAATTTGACTTGGAATTCAAAGATAAGAAAGGCACAGAAAATGTTGTAGCGGACCATCTCTCTCGTCTTCATTTTGACACAATTACAGAGCCACTAACATTGAATGAGTCCTTTCCAGATGAACAATTAATGAGTGTGGAAGTCTTACCTTGGTATGCTGATATAGTTAATTATCTTGTTACAGGCAAACTTCCAGAGCATTGGACTAAGCAAGACAAGGCCAAATTCTTTGCAGAAATAAAGAATTTCTTTTGGGATGACCCATATTTGTTCAAATATTGTGCAGACCAAATTGTCAGACGATGTGTCCCAGAAAATGAAATTCAGAATATCCTTTCATTCTGCCATGAACAAGCTTGTGGAGGCCATTTCAGTGCTAAGAAAACAGCGACTAAAGTTTTACAATGTGGTTTCTATTGGCCAACTATATTTCGAGACGCTTATACTTTTTGTTCTTCATGTGATAGGTGTCAACGAATGGGGAGCATTACACGAAGGAACATGATGCCACTAAATCCAATTTTAGTGGTTGAGATTTTTGACGTATGGGGTATCGACTTCATGGGACCCTTTCCCCCTTCTTTTGGCCATCAATACATCTTGGTAGCTGTTGATTACGTATCGAAATGGGTAGAAGCGATTCCATGCAGAACTAATGATCACAAAGTGGTGATAGGGTTTTTGAAAAGTAACATTGTTTCACGCTTTGGATTCCCTCGAGCGATAATCAGTGATGGTGGTGCCCACTTTTGCAATAAAGCATTCAAAGCTCTGTTGACAAAGTATTCAATCACTCATAAAGTGGCGACCCCGTATCATCCGCAAACCAGTGGCCAAGTGGAGATCTCCAATCGAGAACTAAAGCACATATTAGAAAAGACGGTGAGGCCGGACAGAAAAGATTGGTCATTAAGACTTGATGACGCATTATGGGCATATAGAACGGCTTTCAAGACCCCGATTGGGATGTCACCCTATAGGCTAGTGTATGGAAAAGCTTGCCACCTACCTGTGGAACTCGAGCATCGTGCATATTGGGCTATCAAGAAATTCAATTTCGACATGCATCAAGCCAGCTCAGAAAGAAGATTACAACTGGCAGAACTTGAAGAAATTTGCAATGACGCGTACGAAAATGCCAAAATTTACAAGCAACGAATGAAAGTCTTCCATGACAAGCATATTATGAGAAAATCTTTCACTCCAGGTCAGAAAGTGCTTTTATTCAACTCTCGCTTACACCTATTCCCAGGTAAGTTACGCTCTCGTTGGTCTGGTCCATTTATTGTTCATACTGTTTTTCCACATGGGGCAATTGAAATTAAGGACCCAAAGAACGGTGTCACGTTTAAAGTTAATGGTCAAAGATTAAAGCCATATCTAGAATACCAACCACATGGAGAAGACACCGAAATAAATTTGAGTGACCCACCAGATTTGAATTGATTTTTTCTTTTCGGTGGTTTGACTTTTCTTTATTTATTTATTTTTATTCTTTTGCTAATTGAATTTATTTTTGCATAAGTGTGTTTCTTTTGTCATTAACTTTTCTTTTATCATTGTTAATCATGAGTCTCTTACTTAGACCGTTCCTCCTGAACATTCTTAAACCACTTCAACGTGTCAAAACTCATCTCAAAAGACAGATTCACTCTTGTAAAACACATCGCATTTGGGCTCTACAACCACCAGAGTTGGTAGCCTACGTTGAGGATTTAGAACGCCAACTCAGAGATATTGAGAAAAGTGTTTTCGACATCCAGTTGGAGCTTGAGGTAAATTCAATAAGAGGACGATTTTAATTTTCTTTGTGTGTTTCAATTTGTTTTTCTGTTTGTGTGCTTTAGTTTGTTACCCCGGTGAAGTGGCGGATAACGGTACTCCGTGACAATCAAGTCGGTTACTTCAGTTTCCCATAATAACTGATATTCTGAGGTGACAGAATGGACAGAACCGAGATTCTAGCGAAGCTCCACAAGCGATTCCCTGCACTCCCTCAGAATGCCCTCCTTACGATCTACAAAACTCGGTCCGAACGCATGCGACTGCTCATGAGGAATAACATACCTGCTGACATCCGTTGGTTAATTGAAGCAAAAGTACGATTGGCAGGTGAGTTACCTCCAAAATTTATTGCATACATGCCTGGTTGTGGGAAAGGAAACTATGCAAGAAAACGACGAGCTCGAAGAATTTCTGTTGCTTGTCATAAGTGTGCCAGAATGAATTGCAATAAAAACCGATGTTCTTTAGGAATGGTATCTGATAACAGGGAAGATAAAATTCAATTCATTAGGGATGGCTTGAATAAGGAGTCATTGGATGATATCCTTTTGTCTCTTGAAACGCATCCCAGTGGATATGTGCAAGGAGCGATTCTCCAGTTATGGCCTTTATTCCAGAAAGAGCATGCACGATATAGTCTCGGGAATCTGACTATAAAAGACCCTGTTTGCCAGTTTATAAGAAAATTGGATGGGAAGCCTATCCTCGACCCATAGAGGGCGTTCAAGTCGTTTCTGGACGTAAAACCAGAGGAAGATGTGAGCCACAGTCGCAACTACCTGTAAATATCCTTTTACTTTACTGTTATTTTATTTTATTTCACTGTTGCTTTATCAGTGCATTATTGTCTTTAATAATTTTCTTACTGTTTGTTTTTACTGTTTGCTTTTTGACTATCGAGCCATGTGCTTTACGCGTTTTTAACATTGACCCGCCACCTCATACACAGTTGTGATCCATTGTCACCAAGAATCTTAAATATGACTTTTTGTTAAGCACTCACAAATTGTTTTTGAGAAATATCCCAATGGCAGCTACTCCCAATAGACAATTCAAGAACATTTGTGTGCTTTCTGGATTTACCTATGGCAAACATAAAGAGTTCGTTGATGTAGCCATAGATCTTGGTCGAAACATAGCAGAGAGAAAATTACACTTAGTGTATGGAGGAGGTAACCGAGGGTTATCAAAATTGGTCTCAGAAGCTGCTCTTGTCAGAGGAAGCCAAGTGTTAGGCATCATCCCTAGAGTCCTAAAACCTTTGGGCAGTGTGTCTGACTCCACGACTGGAGAAGAATTAGTCGTCTCAGGTATGCAAGAACGGATAACTGAAATGCTCGATCATGCTGATGCTTTTATTTTCCTGCCAGGAGATCTTGCAACACTAGAGGCACTTATCACACTAGCATCTTGGGCCCAACTGCACATTCACCAGAAACCCATCGGTTTGTTAAATGTCAATAATTTTTATGATGGCTTTATCGCATTTCTTAACCATGCAATAAAAAACTACTTTATTCCTTCCAGTGCGAAAAAACTTTTTATTTGTGCTCACACTGCTAATGAGCTACTTGACGTGTTACAAGCTTATAAACCAGAGCCAGACCCCTGGAGCTTTGTGTTGGAGCGTTTAAATGATGATGGTAACAATAGCCGCAGTAAGAAGTACAAATTAGATTTAACTCTTCGCCTGTAAATATTTTCTTCTGTGTTACACCAACCAGGTGATGTCTTCTGAACTCTACTTCTTTTCTTTAAAATATTGAGGACAATGTTTCGTTCTGGTTGGGGGGAGGGAATAATGGACAATTGTGGAATCTTGGTTAAGTTTTTACTAATTTTTTGTTGTAGAAACTAACTGTTGCTAACTTTTTGTGTTGAAGATGGCTGAATATGGAGTGTAGTGACTCTAGAAACGCATCTTCATTGTTTGAAAATAAAAAATAAAAAAAAAATTTTAAAAAAAAATTTCATGTATTTTCTTTTTCTTTGTTATGTTTTGATGTTCATTTTTCTTTTTCTTTTTAATTTCTCCTTTATAAATATACATTTTCCAACAAAAATTTTTTGAGTCAAAGATGGCTGAATATAGAGTGTAGTACCTCTAGAAACGCATCTTCTTAAAAAAAAAATTCGTTTTCTATCATTTTCTAATTAATCTTTCTGCATCATTTTCACATTTCTGCATGCATATTTTCTTTTTACGTTTAGAATAGGTTGGGGGGTAGGGTGTTGTTTAAAAAAAAAAAAAATTTTGATTTGTTTTAACATTGGATAACATGATGATTTCAAATTTTAGTATTTGTATTATCTTTAGTCTGAAGTGATGTTACACTATGTTTGCCACTCTACATGTTGATGTCGGAGACAAAAATGAGTTGCTTGAAGGAATGAACATGTCATAATAAATACCAAGTGAGTTTTTGAGCCTATCATTTTTCTTGGAGAGTAACCCTTTTGCCCATTCTTTATACAGCTTAGCAGTTTATTATTGTATACACGATCTCTAGATTTCTTTTGAGTTAACCCTAAAAAAAAAAAATTAAAAAAAAAGAGTGTGTTGTTACATTTGGAAGCCCATTTAATTAGTAGATATGGAAGATTATTTAGAGTCCTAAAAGATGATGGAAAGGCCCTCTTTGATCCGTTTGAGCCTTTCTAGCCATCCCTTTTATGAATATCCATAGTTAGCCCTTTTGAGCCTTAAAAAAAAAAAAAAACTTTTCTTTCTCAATTTATTATCTTGACCCACTCCGATTTGGAGTATTACCCAATATCTTACAAGATCCATCACCTTTTTATGTTTGAGAAAACTGTAAATAAATATTTTGTATATTGAAGTTATGCCTAGTTCAAAAAAAAAAGAAAAAAAGTAAGAAAGAAACAAAAATTGTTGCTTCAAAAAAAAACAACAATAATAGGTGAAATCCACCTTGCAACTTTCAAAAAGAAAAAAAAAATTTCTATGCATTTTTCTCAAACATACATTTTGTCTTCCTTATTTCCCTTCTTTGTTAGCTATGTCCCTAGCCTACGTTACGTCCTAATAAAAGTCCTTCTTGATTTTAGGGAACTATAATCTGAAGTAGAAGCTAGTTATATGGGCTAAAAAGATGTAGTGATGCATAAAAAATAATAATAATAATAAATAAAATGGGTTGACTAGCATTTTTATTTGACTGGAGATCGTATTATTTCTAAGTTAAGGGCACATTTCTTTTTGGTGAGAGCATGTGAAACCACTTCTTATTATTTTCTCTCAATTACCATTCATTGGAGTGACTATTTTTATTTGGGTTTAATTTCTTTGTGAGAGTGTCACTACTTCCAGTGAGATTTTGGGGTTTAACATGTCATTCTTAAAGGAAGCTACAACAAAGTCTACTGGGCTGATTCATGTGGATGGTTGATGTGGGTGTGATGTTTCTTCAAACTTGAGATAATGCTTATACTTTTATTTGATTGTTATCATTAATCTGATTGAATAAAAAGAGGTTTAAAAAAAAAATCATTTTTTTGAATTTTTGTTTTCGCTTTATTTGCTAGGGACTAGCAATAAGCTGGTTGGGGGGTGTGTTGAGTGTTAGAAAGTGCATATTTATAAAGGAGAAATCGTTATTTTATATATCAAGTATTGCTAACAACCGTTACTTTTATGTGTTTAAATTTCTTGTACTTTAATTATGTGTGTTTTATTTTAATTAAGTATTTGATGTATTTTAGGGGCATTATAGTCATTTCACAATAAACGAGAGATCAAATGGCAAAACGGACATCATTTTT
The DNA here is from genome assembly GCA_029633175.1 of Citrus glauca. Lineage (NCBI taxonomy): Eukaryota > Viridiplantae > Streptophyta > Magnoliopsida > Sapindales > Rutaceae > Citrus > Citrus glauca. Next base: position 37,493,791 of record JAQOOD010000003.1, read on the forward strand.
GAACTCAGGACGGTCGAAAACCTTAAGAGGAGTATAAAAGGAAAAATGACACTGTTCACACGTACGGTACTGTTCACATGTACGGTACTATTCACATATACGGGTACTGTTGGCGTTACTGTGTAAATACTAATCTTATCTAATACCGCCCTGGTTCCACCGGCTCCCTAGTATAAGATTATTATTATTTGGCACGATAAGCCCTTAGCACCATATTTATTAGAGCGTGGTTCATGAGGTGTGGATTCCCCTCTCATGATCTAATTGGCATTAATATGGAATATTTAGCCCATGATGCATGTTGATACGAATCCAGATACCCAAGTACGTCATTTCAATTGATTTACAATTCAATTTATTTCTGCCATTTTATTTCAAATTTCAGAATTTAATCTTGCCATTTTAATTTAAGTTTTAGCATATTTCAAATCATTTCCACCATAAATCCAACCACCAATTCGCAAAATTAATTCTATAAATAATTAAAATCCACCTCCTCGTGGGATCGACACTCGCACCATTAATCTATACTACAACAGATTCGTGCGCTTGCGAGTTCAATAAAATTTGCACAACATGTACCACAAATAAATAAGAATAAAAATAAACCAACGAAATCCAAAGAAAAAAAAACACAAAAGACACAGATTTTTACGTGGAAAACTCAAAGTGGGAAAAATCACAGGACCGTAGTTCGATATACAACACAAGTTCTTCTCTGGATAATACTAGAGACTAATAATATCAAGAATCTCAATATTCGTAGGTTATAATAACAGTCTAATAACTATCTCTTTAATAAGTGGATATCTAAAATAACATCCAACAAGAGGATAAAATAAAAATCAAGACCAATAAGATTATAGAGGGCGATACCAGAAACTTACCTTCAAAATTTAAAAGAAAACAGAGTTAATTTTATCTTCTCGTCCAATCAAAAATTAAAATCTAACCCCTTAAATATAATATTGCATCACTGTTTTCTCTTCTCTCTGTCGACTTTTTCTTCTCCATAAAAAGCTGCTGCCGCCTCCATTTATTCTTATTTATAGAGCCACGTTTTCAAAACCTAAATTTCATGGTAAATGTCATCTAAGTCCAAATTTTAGTAATAATTACAAACCAAGCAAACCTATTTAGACTTTGGATATTTTAGTCCACTAAAATGAGATAAGACCCTACATGTCTAAAGATTTACCATCTTTACTTTGAATACGAAATGGTTTCTTGCATTCCAAATCACCTAAAAAATAACCACTAGCATTTCAGTTTTAGTCTCTTATTTGCCCTTAGCCTAATCATTCTGTACAAAGTGCTCAATACATCCTAGTCAGCAATTTCCTTGAGTGTTTCTGTTAATTGAGTGAGTTTCCAAACCTTTTGGGTTGCCTTACAAGATACCGAAGTATGAAAAATGATCTCCAATCCCTTTCCTCAATTCTAACATGCAATATTAACATACCAATTAAAAACAAGATTATTACATTTTCAGAAAATTATTGAGGTTATTTAACTATCCAGGTTCAAATTGATGGTTAAAACACTCATCCAAGACTTGAGAGAAAAGTTGAAAACTAAGGCTTATATAATATAGGAAGATTAATTAATTTAGGGATTTTTTTATTAAATTCTGAAGTTTAGAATTATATTCATTTCAAATCTTTTTTTTTTGAATTTGTCTATTTTTTGTAACTTATACATGATTTTCAGACATTTACATATGATTAAAAAAAGTAAATTTTTGTGATTTTTGTATGAATGGGAAAAATTTTGAATGAGAAGTAAATACTATCTTTCAAAAGTATTTTTATAAAATATACTTATTTTGTACGCCATAAAAATTAATTTTTTTCTTAGTTTTGATTTACAAGGACATAAATGTTAGACAATCATATTTATAAAAATAAACAAGATGTCACTTATATTTAGATATTAAAAAATATATTTTATTTAGATATTAGTATTCAGACCTATTTAAACTTCAGAAAAATTCAGACCTATTCAGATTTTAGATAAAAAAAATAAATGCTAGCTTAGCTACTTACTAAAAACTAGTAGCAGCTCCAATGGCGATAGATGTGTTCAAGACTTAGGCAGCATTTGTTTTTTTTGTCTGAAATCTAAATAGATCTGAATTTTTCTAAAGTCTGAATGGGTCTGAATACAAAAATCTAAATGACATGTTTGTTTTTCTTTTCTTAATATCTGAATATATGTGGCATCTTATTTGTTTTTACAATTAAAAAATCTTAAATTTAGTTATTTGACATTTATGTCTTTGTAAATTAAACCAAAAAAAGAGGATTAGATTTTATAGTTTAGGAAATAAGTTATTTTATAAAGATATTTTTAGAATATAAAATTTACTTGTCATTCAGACATTTTTCTATTCAAATAAAAGTCATAAAAGTTTACTTTTCTATTCATATGTAAATGTCTGAAAATCATATATAAGTTTCAAAAAACAAACAAGTTTTAAAAAATGTCTGAAATTAATAAAATTTTATATTTCAAACATTTAACAAACAACCTCTCAATATTTCAATCGTTTGGGGCTGCATATTGTTCCTCTTCCGTTGAATCTGGGGCGGACAATGAATGGAACCCGCATTTTTTCACCTTCACCCCGCAACGCTCCAAACTGTGAGAAGAAGCAAAATTCTGAAAATAGAATTGGACTGCCACTGCCTCCGTAACGCAATTGTACTCACGGAAACCATTCAAATCCTCATCACCGAACAAGTAGTACCCCAAAACTAAGTGATCTGACTCTACATATCTAATTAGCGCAATATTGCATTTCTCCAAGGCATGATGCGGCCGACATTCCTGGGATTTGACTTGGAGTTCACAGAAGAATTCAAACCAACCGTCACAATAATCTACACGATGTTCTCCAAATGCTACGATAGCGCTAAATGTAAAACCCAGGACTCTGTTTTTATTGCTAAAGCAACCTGGTAGTGGTGTTGCATCTCCAAGGTTATAGAAGAAGAAGATCCCACACTTTGAAACTTAAACCACTTCGGAATTTCATTCCCAGGAAAAGTGACATAACCACACTTTTCCAGGAAATAACCCTGTAAAACCAAAAAAATCATATAAGATTTAAAACAAATGTCAATTGTTAACGTTAATTAATTTAAACGAGAAAAAAAAAAAGGATGATATAGCTACACTTTTCCAGGAAATAACCCTGTAAAACTAAAAAAATCATATTTTATTTAAAAAAAATATTAGTTGTTAACTTTAATTAATTTAAAGAGAAAAAAAGCTAACGTTGTACAGATTAGGAGACAGATAATTAATTAAAGGCACACCTCCTCTCGTACTTGTTTCCAACCTGCAGCCGCCATAAGCTGAATATCTTGCAGAGCATCTTCGAAAATTCCTCTAACCTCTTTCCGGTCCAATTTAAAATTACCGCTCAGGTCAAAATGCTGCGTAGAAGATTCATAAATTATTGAGAATAAACCTGATGATGGTAATGATTCCAGTGCTGTGCATTGATGTGCAAACAACCATTCCAGATTGCATGGAAGTTTCGATAAGGATTGAAGCCTCTCACAATAACTTATATTGAGATACTTCAAATTAGAAAGTTGTACGATGCTTTCTGGCATGCTCTTAAAATTGTTTTTCTCTAGATCCAATTCTACTAGCGAGCATAACTGACCTAGACTTTCAGGTAACCCCGTGATGCCACAGTCAGTTAGATATAAACACGTTAGATCAGTCATGTGCAAGCCATCTATAGATAATGTGATAGGCAATAATAAACCCATCTGCTTATCACCCCTCCTGCTTCTATCCGAGCTTAATTCATAAAGCTTATTGTTCAAACGAACAACGGATGACGGCACTTCTGTTGTAGCAATTCCTTTAGCGTACAAACTATTCAAAGCTTCTAAATTTCCAAGTTCATGGGGCAATTTCTGAATATTTGAGCAACCATCGAGATTAAGAACTTTCAGAGATTTCAACTTACATATGCTGCTTGGGAGACACTTAAGCCTTTTACAACCGCTGAGGTATAAGTTTAACAACCGAGAGAGACAACCGATGGAGGGGGGCAGTTCTTCAATTGCAGTTCCATCTAACCATATCTCTTCTATATTACCAGCTGATGAGAACTCTGGAAGCCTCTTCAGTTTTGAACAGCCCGAAAGATTAAGCTTTTTAAGAGATTCCAAATTACTAATTTCAGCTGGAAGACTTTTTAGGCTTTTGCAGCCGCTTAGGTCGAGCATAACAAGCTTGTTCAGAGGTGGAACAAACGAGGGGTTTGGAGTTTTAGTAAAAATATTGCAGGCTCCAACGATTTTCTGCTTTAACTTGCCATGATGCTACTCCGACATAACACAGGCCAAGAAAAATCATTAATTAGCATGTATGATAGTAAACATCATTACTTGAAAAGAATATATATCTGGCTAATATCAAGAGCAACATGTTTATGTATATATGGCAAGAATCATTGTCATTATAATATGGATATATACGGTAAGAAATCATAGTCACTATGAATTATATATTTAAAAGATGAATCTCTGATTTATGACGATTGAATACTTGCTTTTTAATCATTGAACATTATGTATAAATTTGCATTAGAGCCATTTGAAGTCAATAAAAATGAGTTTCATCTTCTGTTATTTAAATCTTTAGTTCTTTGACATTGCATATATATTAAGTAGAGACGACAAAAAAGACCGAGCTAATTCGGCCCATTACCATGGGCTTTGGTTCAAACTTTGCACATGAGGGTCTGGATAAGGATTTTAAAAAAAGTTCAGCCCAAACCCAAGCTCTCTATTTTAAAAAAAAAATTATGAATTAGAATAATAAATTTGTAAAATAATGAAAAATAAAAAAGTGAGCTTAAATTCCTAATTTATTATCAATAGTGAATCAAAAAACTTAAAATTATAATACTAAACTCTGTTTTAAGTGTTAATTAGTTAAAAGAGTGCTTGAATTACAAAATTCAGTATTAAAAAATTAAATCTTTAAACTTTTACTTACTTTATTTTATTTATTTAAAATTTTATTTTGAGATATTTATTTCTTTTAATTTATTATTAATTATAAAAACTTAACTATTATTAACTAATTTCATGTTTACAACAATTTTTAAAAAATTCTCGAAAAAATAAGTAAAAACCTAAACTCGGTCCAAACCCAACCCAAATCTGTAGTGGGGGCAGCTCAGGCCTAACCCTTAATTTACCAATCATAATATTAAGGGGTGAGTTGGGTAGAGCCCCCTATTTTTAAGCAATATTCCATAACAAAAGTTTAGATTTTCAATTGGAGCCACACGTTTCAAAGTTTAAGATGAGTACTTGCATAGACAGCTATTTTTAAGAAAATTATTATTTCTGAAAGACAATGAGCCTAACTGAAACTTGTTCATCCTTTTCTCCTAACATATCATTATTTTTACATTTGCAGTAAAAACATGGCAAGTAGAAAAAACTTTCACCTTTAAGCATATATTCTTTGTAAAATTGATTAATTAGATTATAAATCCCACTTATAGGGTATGTTAATGGCATTCTCAAATCTCACACTCTATGATGGAGAGTCCGTGAAGGGGAAGAAAAAATAAGAAAAGGATAGATACGAGGGAAAATTAATCATATTTCCATATTTATTTTTTGGGAAAAGGACAATGAGCCCCTTAACATTTGTGGAAATGGACATAAAACTCCTTAATGTTTCAAAAAAGACATATAACCCTTATTTTAGTTAATAATTTTCATTTGTTTTAATGGTAAATTATATTTACTTTACAATTACAATTATGTACCTATAATAAATAAATCAGTTTATTAACCTATGACATGGCATCAATGATGTGTATAATGAAATCATTAATTTTTTTATTTAAAACTTAAAATTAAAATGTAATTATCTTTTACCCAAATTATTCACTCTATATTATGACTATACTCTTTCCAATGATAAGATGATAAAAATGGTGAATAATAAATAAAATTAAATTTATTTTCTTCTAGAACAAATAGGCCATAAACTTATATGTAGATAAAAGATTGATTGGGCAAATAGGAAGTAAAAATTGGGGGCTCATTGTCTTAATTCAATATATTGATTTATTTTTTATAGAAACATAATAGTAATTATAAATTAAAATAAATTTACTATAAAATAAATGAAATTTACTAAAAAAAAGGTATTTATGTGTTTTTTTGAAACGTTAAGGGGTTTTTTATGTCCCTTTTCACAAATGTTAGCGGGCCCACTATCCTTTTCCCTTATTTTTTAAATTTAAAATGGAATCGTGTCAGTATTAATATCAGCAATTAGGTAAATTCTAGGATTTGGTGTTAAATTGTGTGTAAAAAGAAATGATCAACTCTTAAATGTCCTCTTATATCAAGATACGAATGTATACATACCTGGACACCTTTCCAAAGTTGTTGAATATTGCTATGGGGCATTTCAAGTAAAACAAGTTTTTCCAAATGAATATTTGAAGGCAATGATTTCAATGGATATCCATGCCAGTGAAGGTATCTCAATTCAGCAAATCCAGGACCTTGGAAATCAGATATCTTGCATTTGTTCTCTCCGTTGATTGATGAGCTATAGAATTTCAAAAATCTCAATTTACGCATCTTTGTGAAAGCATTAGGATTTAAATAAATTTCTTTCACTTTAGACACATCCAAGCAGATGCCCTCAATTTTTTCAATCCCCTAATAATTAATAAAAAAGCAATAAGTTAAAATCCAATTTATATAATTCAAATATATATTTATGGTTACAAATAAACAAAATGATACAAGTATATTAGTAGTATTAAACAAATAAACTATGAATTGACATGCCATTTACGAAAGTTTACCTACAAATGGACATGACATTTACTAGCATCCAGTTTTCATTTTTGTTAATTAGTAAATCTATCTATTTTCTCTTTCAAAAATAAATATTATATTGCTATTAGTTTCTGTTGAGCTACTAGCAAATATAGAATAGAAAAATTAAAGAAAATGTTTAATGTCCAAATTGTAATATTACCTTACAACATCACAACAAATTATTTTTATTTACAGGTTGCCATGCAACCATAACCCCCATCAAACTTTGATTTTTTGAAAATTTGATCTAAATTATAACCCCAACATAATATTACATATATGCTTTATTTGCATGATGCCATGCCATTATAACCCCATCACTGGACATTAATTTTTGAAAATTTTATTATTAGTTACAGGATTTATTTTTAGCTCCTACTACTTCAAATCAATTGACTTGTCAAATAACTCTACTTTAAGATCACTCAATCAAGCCTCCAATTAATTGCTTATTTAGTTACAGAATCTTAAAAGTAAAGAGATTATATAGTGATGTAAAAAATATTATTGCTGAAAGTACGAAAAATTATTAGTAGAATGTTTATTAAAAGTGAGGAAATTAATTGTCTACGGGAGAGCAAATCTGAAAAACTCCCTAATTTTCTATAGATTTTTAACGAGGCTAAAAGAATTAATAAATATGGATAATGGTTAATTTATTCCTAAAAGATAGTTCCAGTGGCTTAACTCTTGCAGCAGATGCAATAGGTCACCGGTTTAAGCCTAACAGCATACATTTAATTTAGGGTGGGAGTGCATACATTTAATATACGTGCAAGTATTTGTCTACTTATACTCACGTTAACATTTTCACCAGCTTATCGATTGAAAGAAACTCCCAGGCTTCTAGGCCTACCCAAATTAAGCTGGGACTCCTCCTTCCCTTCTCAATTATATAATAATTGAGCATAGTTCCCAATTGAATACTAATTATAAATATATCAATTAAATTGAACCATATTAAAAAAAAATCCAATTTGGAAGCACTTAAATATCGTTTAATATCTTATGACTTCCTCTCTCATCGATGCTTTTAGAAAGTTTTTGTTTCTAAGTTTCTTTCTACAAGAACCCAAATAAAATAGTTACCTTTGTGAACAATAAATACTAATCTAACTCTAACATAAAAAAAGTAAGAACTAAGCCGGGTACATTATCGATTTAACTAAATCATTTTTTTTTTACAGATTTTCCTTTATATTCATTCTTCCATTAATTCTAAACCGTATTAGTTCTACTTTTATTCAAAAAGAAAAGAATTAGACAAAATACTAATCTAAATCTGACATGAAAAAGATAGAATTGAGAACCTGTTGTTGCTCACCATATTTTTTGTCAGAACTTCATAAATATCCTTGTGATACCACAATCGACTACGCTGTCCTGGATAATGGATTGATTCTTTTCGGATAATTTCTCTTCCCATATCTTGTAGCAAGTCATGCATTGTTATTGTGTTGGAGTGTGATATCGTTATTAGAGACTTATCGATAAGAACGCGTAATCCTATTTCTGCAAAGAAGCCACAGGCATCTAGAAAACTTAATACTTGATCTCTACGCTCTTCTTTCAAGAAACATGCAATATCCAAAAAAATATTCTGCTCATGGTCATCCAAACCATCAAAACTTATTTTTAAAGCTGCCTGGATCTCTATGTGGGGAACGTTTTCTAATTTCCTTATTGCACTTTCCCATTCCTCTTTTCTCCTTTTGAATAGTAACGAACCCAAAACTTTAAGAACCAATGGAACTCCCTGAGCATATTTTACTATCTCCTTCGTCAGCTCTACATAACTTGCGTCAAGATGGTCTCTTCCAAAAGCAAATCGGCTAAAAAGCTTAAGTCCATCAACACCTCTTAATTCCTTCACCTGGTATATTTGATTGACCCAACAACTTGATAGCACTTGTTTATCTCTTTTTGTTATTATTATGCGACTCCCAGATGCAAACCAATCAAGATGTCCAATTAAGAATTCTATTTGTCTTAGATTATTCACATCATCAAAAACTATTAGAACCTTCCTGCGAGTAAGCCTTTTACTTTGAAAGTTGAGCCCAGTATTTGGAATGTTCTTCACATTTTCACCACCTAATAATGCAGAAAGGAGCTCCTGTCGCAAGTGAGGTAATCGACCGGTTTGATCTGCATCTCTAACATTATGAGCAAAGTGAGAACCTTCAAAATGTCTTGAGATTTTGTTAAAAATAGCACCAGCGATTGCTGTTTTGCCTATACCACCAATGCCCCAAATCCCTAATTTGTAAACATCCGTCGACCCTGTGCCTAATAATGCTTCAATTTCTTTAATGCGAGGTTCTACTCCAACCAGGTCTTTGCTTTCGCTTTGAAATGTATCATCTAGCCCCTCCAAAACTTCATTGGCGATTTCCTCAATTAGATGAGATTCAGGCCTAGCAGAAAATAATAGAATAAGTTCAAGTATTTGAAAAGGATACAAATTAATAGAATATGTTTTCAGTTGTGTCCATGCAGTGTTAGCTAATTTTACGCGGAGGTTAACGTTGCTGTAACTTAATCAAACAAAACATAGTAACATGAAGAAACCCCATCTTATTTTAATAAATTAATCAGTTTCCCAACTTGTTTTGAAAAATTGTTACTTTATTCATGAATTTATCACTGGTGAGGTAAATCACTCCACTGATAGATTTTGAAACATGTGAGGAAAATTATTCAAATCCACCAAAAAAAAAAACAGAGAGTTTTGATTATTTTGTCTTAAAATATCCAAGGCAACGACCTGATATTAATGGAAAAATAATATTAGAATTATTTATTTGTTCTATTAAATTAATTATTGATAATAATTAATTAATATCTCAGTTAATGTACTAGAAATTGACATTCCAATTTATAGCCAAACTATCACACCAAAAAATCTAACAAGTTGGCAACAACTTTCTTCCTTTTTGACAAATTCATCATGCGGTTCAAAATTGGCATTTTCCTTGTCAAAGTCCAGCTACCAATTTGAATGCAATCAATGTGTTCCCATTTGACTCTTCTTTTTTTTTTTAATCAATTTCAACACTTGGGAGCTCATGAGTGACGTTTACTATAAGTTACTGATGATGTAACTTAGCAAGACCATATATATAGAGGGGGGGGGGGGGCAGGGGAGAGAATTATTGTTACCTAACGACATGAGAATCAAAGCCAGAAAGATTGGCTGCTTCCGTCAATGCAATCCTCCAAGTTTGCATCCTGTCTGGAAATTGTTCTTCCAGTTTCGAAAATGAATCCCCAAAATTCCCACTTTGCTTTCTCACATGTGACGGATCCACGCGATAGAAGACCGGTATCACAATCTGTCCGTAATTGGTCTTGCATTCCAGGATCCTCAAAAGTTCATCGAGACACCAACTTGAGGAAGCATAGCTTTCTGAGAAAATAATAATTGAGATGCTTGATGCTTCAATTGCATCCACAAGAGACTGTGAAATTTCATCTCCTCTCTGTAGATCGTTGTCAATGAAAGTTTCAATACCTTTTTGAGACAAAGCTGAATAGAGATGGCTAGTAAAGTTATCACGGGTGTCCTCTCCTTTGAAACTAAGGAAAACATCATATTTATTGTTTCGAGGATGAGATGAAGAAGAAGCCATAGCAGTTCAATAGACGAGAGATTTTGATCAGATAAAAATATGGGATGTGAAAATAGTAGAATGTGTCACTAAAGTGTGTGTGCATATATATATATATATATATATGCGCTTTAGAATTGATGTAGGTTAGACTTAGCTTAAACACATAATATCTCATTTTAAGAGATATTGACTTTAATTAGTTGAAAGTAGCAGACTGTTATTTGTTTCTTTATATTATGTATTTACACTACGTCTAACTAAGTCAATTTGATACGATCATTACGTTATTTTATTTATATTTTAGTTTTATTTGTATTAGTTATTCTATTTAATTAGTATAAAATATTATCTAGGAGAGGGTTAGTGGTTGTGGTTGAATGCGAATTATATACGAGGATTGGGATCAGTCTAGTTGCTTATATTTAAGAATTCTTGAATTATTATATTTTTATTGCAACTTGAGCTGTACGCATGAGTTCATTGGTTTCTCGAATAGCTAATATTTTATGGCGTAATAATGCTATACGTATTTAGTTAGGATACTTAGTTTGTATTCCAATTGATGTGGCAAATGATTTATCACTATTTAATTGGTTCAAGTGATAAATAATTATAAGTCTTATAATTTTTAATTTAAATAGTAAAATTATATTGGTGACATATTAGTTGGGATACAAACCAAGTATTCCACCTAAGCATACCATCACTCTTTTTGAAAGTCTGAATTTCTTTGAATTAACCCTATTTATTCATTTGATTTCTTGTTACAAACATTTGTGTCAGCATCATTTTGAATATTCATATCATTTTCGTATAGAGCAAGGAAACGAAGGAACAAATACTTGCAATAGAGAGCAGTCACTAGAAGGGATGCATAAATTAAAGGAGACTATGATTCTTGAACGAAAAGAATTTTCAAAGAAATTGTCGTGCATGATGGGTAATTTAAGTGTCCGTAATGTCAAATATTAAAATAAAATTCTCCTTCTTTGATTGAAAATCAAGATCTCCAACAGTACTGTGACATGTTGATCTTAGAAAATTTCTTTGTAGTCCATAATATAGCGACATCTTTGGTTAAAATTCAAAAGACTTCGATATTTTGCATGATCATTAAAAATTCAAGTTCAGCGATCGTTGATCGTTGAAATTCAAGATCTCGAATTTCAACGAAAGATGAAGAATTTTCTTCTACATGTTTGACATTACGAACAGTTGAAGATGATGTTTCACCTAATTTAATTGATATTTCACCCATCGTGCACGATAATTTCTTTGAAAATTCTTTTTGTTCAAGAATCATAGCCTCAATCAATTATGTATACTTTTCAGTCGCTTCATTTTAACGATTTTCTCCTTCATTGTCTCGTTCAGATACCAAAATGATACAAACACAATAACAAGAAGAAACCAAATGAAATAGCAAACATAGACTATAAATGGGGCTAATTCTAGGAAAGTCACACCTTCAAACGGTATTGATTAATTATGCAAGAAACTAATAAATTCCCACAGGCAATCAAGTTGCAATAAAATTATAATCGTTCAATATTTTTTCACTATGAGTTAGAGATATCTATATAAAATATCATAGTCCAACTATCTTATGAAAATAAGCAACTAACTAATCACAATCCCCACAAATAATTCCCACTGAGCCACAAACAGCTAACACACTATTAGAAAATATTTTATACTACTCAAAATAAAATAAAACTAAAAATAAATAAACTAAAGTACCAATTGTATCACAATTCTATTACATTATAGATGGAAATAATAAGATTAGAACTTGCACCCTCGTTCTTAAGGCGCAGGTTTTGCCACGGAATAAGAATTCTCTCTTTGTCCTATTTAATTTTTTTCCTCTCTTCTTGCTTCTCCTAATCTAATGAGTGGACGAGAATTTTGTTTCATTGCCGTAATGAAAATTACGCCGTCAATACCGTGATTGACATAAATATTGTATATTACACAGAGTTAGTAAACGTAAAGTAAAACCAGTAAATTCAGACAAGATTATTAATTATTCAAAAAATTAACATTGTTTCTATAGAATTTTAGTGAAAAATATTTTGTTCATGTACAAAAAAATATTTTCTTTAATTAAACAAAAAATTTATACTAAAAAAAGTGGAATAAGTTCTATTGAATTGGTTACCATAAATTTTATATTTATTCTAGGACATTTGTATACCTTTTTTCCTCATTTTCTATAATGATATCTATTTATTACACATGTTAATTAAGCGCACTTATTTATCTTGATGTGGATCAAGTAAAAACAAAATTAAAAAAAATCCGTTATTACTAGACACATATATGATATATCAATAAAATTATATCTAATTTTGAGTATTATGCATATTTTATATAGTTTCAAACTTTTTACTTCTATTTGAAGACCATTTAAAGTTGTTGTTGAAAAGTGCAGAAAGATGCAAAATAACTTTATGTTATAACAACTATGAAAGATATTAAAATAATTTTTTTCCAAACTCCGATTTTGAGCATAAATTTCATCCTTAATAAAAGCATCACATGTATTATATAATACAAAACTAACGTTATTCAATTTAAATATAAAAAATTAATAAATATTATAACGAGTTTTAATTTTACAATTGTGAATTTTTTTTTTACAGTAACTATTAATTTGCTTATTTTATATTTTATTCTTATGTTTTAGGCATAATCTACAAGCTTTTATGTTTTATTTTGCATTTAATGTTGATTTACTTGTTTTATGTTATATTTATACGTTTTTATTTTATTTACCAGTAATACATTAATTTATCAGTTTTATAGTGATTTACTTATTTTATCTTCCTTTTACAATTCTTATGTTTCATTTTCAAAATTTATGTTTTATTTTATAGTTATTGTTGATTTACTAGTTTTATGTTACATTTGCAAGTTGTTGTTTTGTTTACCACTATTTCATTAATTTACTTGTTTATATTAATTTATTTGCTTTGCATTGCATTTACAAGTCTTATGTTCCATTTTCAAAATTTATGTTTTATTTTGCACTTAATGTTGATATACTTGTTTTATGTAATATTTATAAGTTTTCATTTTATTTACTAGTAATACATTAATTTACTAGTTTTCTAATAATTTACTTATTTTACCTTCTTTTTGCAAGCCTTATGTTTTATTTCTAAAATTTATGTTTTATTTTATAGTTAGTGTTGATTTACAAGTTTCATGTTATATTTGCAAGTTTTTGTCTTATTTACCAGTAATACATTAATTTACTAGTTTATATTAATTTACTTATTTTACCTTCCTTTTGCAAGTCTTATGTTCCATTTCCAAAATTTATATTTTATTTTGCGCTTAATGTTGATTTACTAGTTTTATGTTATATTTGTAAACTTTTGTTTTACTTACCAATAATACATCAATTTATCAGTTTTATAGTATTTTACTTGTTTTATCTTTTATTTACAAGTCTTTTGTTTCATTTTCAAAATTTATGTTTTATTTTACAATTAATATTAATTTACTTTTTTAAAGTTATATTTTTAAATTTTAGTTTTGTTTACTAACAATACATTAATTTACTAGTTTTATATCAGTTTAATTGTTTTATTTTCTATTTACAAATCTTATGTTTAATTTCTAAACTTTTTGTTTTATTTTGTACTTAATGTTTAATTATGAGTTTTATGTTATATTTGTAATTTTTTTGTTTTATTTACTAATAATAAATCAATTTACTAGTTTTATATTAATTAACTCATTTTACTTTACATTTACAAGTCTTATGTTTAATTTCTAAAATTTATGTTTTATTTTACAATTAGTGTTGATGTATAAGTTTTATATTAAATTTACAAATTTTATGTTTAATTACAATATTGATACCGTAACTTTAATCACGATATCATAGAATGATCCCCCAACCTAACCTATTAAGCCTTTTTTTTTCAGTTTTTCATAATTAAGCTAACTTTTTTTTTTTACTCGATTATGAAGACAAACAGTAAAGAGAGACAAGGAAGAAAAAAAAAAGATTGGATTTTGAATCAGCTGATGTGTCAGATTGCAGTGTAAGCTAGACGCTTAGCCAAATGCCATGCTGGCAGGCTGTTATGCAAAGCACTATTAGCATATTGAGTTGGTTATTTTTCCCGCCAATCAAGTTGTTGTGCTCCGCTAATTTAAAGCTCACAATTTAGATGCTTATAGAAGAATCTAGATGATACTATAAATACTCTTGTAATTTTCAGATTGATTTGAAAATTTTTCTCTCTCGCTTGAACATTTTCTTTCCCTTTCCTTTAATTTCTCACCAAACAAACCGAGACTTATACTTTAACTGAAGATTAATTTATTGAAAAGTACCAGTTGCAATGAATGTCTTCAACACTCACGAGTATTTCAAGGTTAAAACTTGCAGTTGGATCTTCCATTGATTCCGCAAAACCTCTCCGTTACCTTGTCCCCGATAACTCTCCTTCACTAATTAAGTTCACCCCAAAACCCATTAATTTCATGCCAATTAAAAAGAAAAAGAGAGAGAATAACTAACAAATATTAAAGAGGATTAAAAAAAAAGTCAATGGACATAGAGGCGCCCTGTGTGGAAATGTTAAAGAGGATTATGAAGCCCCCAAGAGGCCTGCGTGGCGTGGCATTGCACCTCATCATTTTTTTAATGCTAATCTGTAGAGCGGCCCAAAATGCCGGCACAATACAGAGTGGTGATATTTGACCCCCTCATTATATCTCACTAACCTCCACTAATTACTTTTATATTAATACTTATTTTATCCTTATATGAAATTACTTAAAAGGATAAATAGTTTTTAAGTATACTCCCATAATTATTTTTATTAATAATTAATAAAACTAGTCTAATTTTTTAAACCCTAATTTCTTTTAACTTTTTATTTTTTTTGGGTGAGAATTGATTAAACCCTAATTATAATGATCAATAATATTCTTAGCCAACAATTGCTTTGTTAAACGTTCAAACAAAACATCTTCGAACAATCCTTGAGAAATAGAAATTCCCTACAGCCATTATAGGTGAAACAAAAAGCCATAAGGATAGTCCTTCTATTACATGATTATTGGTTTAGCGGTATTTATTGTGAGTTACAATAGCTGCTTTTGAACCTATTTCTACTTTGATAGATTCATAATGCATGCTTATTTTAGAAGTTTGGTCACTTGGGTGGTCAAAATCTGCTCAATAGTTGCAAAACTTCATATATTATACATAGAACAAAAAAACAGTAATGATCATTTTTATAGAGAATGAAACTAATAATTTTATTCATTCAGTAAAAATGACAAACTCTTGGAAGACTATTTACAACTATGATGAAATACATAAGTTCTCCAATTTGTAAACAAAAAAAAAAATCAGCCAAGATACTCAAAGAACTGGAAAAGCCAATGCAAATTGAAACAAAGTATAATTTTTAAATATATAATTTCTCGAATTTGTAAGCACCACACATCCCCATGCTGAAGAAGGTTATAGAAAGTACTTATTAATATTGACACACCACAATGGAATCCATGAATTGCAATTGTAAAGAATGAATTCCACAGCTACGCTTGTAGGAAATTCTAACCAGAATTATCATGTCTGCCCCCTTGGCTAAATTCTTGTATTTCTATACTCACCCTTCGCTTAATAGACTTTGATTTTTCAGGGTTGGCTTGGCATGGTTCGTGGTCGAATCCTTACTGGAACTATTAAATTCTTTTCCATCGTTTTGATGGCGATTATGAGAATTAAAAAAAAATTATAAGTCTTATAGGTGGGGGCATGAAATATGATAAAAATTATAATAAGGGTAAATTAGGAATTTAGTGGGGTACATTAAGAGATAAAAATTAATTTAAATTTTTTAATAGGGTTAATTGATAAATGGGGGTTGGTGAGATATAATAAGGGATTTAAATATCACATCTCCACAATATATAGTTGGCAACGCCCACCCAAGCCCAACTTTTTGGGCCAACATATCATAAATTAATACAAACATAAAATGCATTGTACAACGCAGACGAAGATGCTTTGTGCAAAGATGTGTTTCCTTTATGGGTCTAACTATATTGGTATTGCTCTAAGGTAGAGTATCATTTCATAACTACATTATCAAAGTCATAAGGAGTTTTTTTATTATTTATTACTTTGCATGTGTGATTGAGATTTGTGATCCACCATATATCAGCTCCAACATAGCAGTAGCCTTCTGATAGAGGATTCTCCTCCATGATTATAGGAGTTTACCTTTTCAAAGCATTTTGAATGTAAATATATATTCAGTTGTAACAAACCAATAATATAGGAAGCTGTTGCACTCTTTGCTGTATATATTGGTACGTGTACATCAATGAAATTCATTAAGCCTTCTCATCGTTTACTCTTAAGTTATTATGGTATCAGAGCACTACAGGCTCTCCCTTTCTCTCCTTATTTCTGGAAAGAAAATCCTGCAATGGCCACCACCATCAGAAACACTAATGACCTCAACAACACTTTAATCACCATTAATGTAGCTGTGCAAACTCCTCTCAAGCTCACATCAACCAATTATTTATCATGGAAATTGCAGTTTCAAACTCTCTTCGTAGGCTATGATCTTCTTGGCTACATAGATGGTTCTAAACCTTGTCCTATCGCTACAATAATAGACAACAACACTACTACCTCGAATCCAGCTCATTTACTTTGGGTTCGCCAGGATCAATTGATCCTCAATGCCATAATTGGCTCCATCTCACCCAACATCATTCCGTTTGTGGCCACTGCCAGAACGTCTAAAGAAGCATGGATAACGCTTGTCAACACCTATGCAAAACCTTCCAGAGGACAAATTAAGCAAGTTAAAAGCCAGATTAAACAAATGACCAGAGGGTCGGCATCCATTACAGAATTTCTCCAAAATATTAAGGCTCGAGCAGATGAACTTGCGCTTCTTGGTGCACCTTATGACGAAGATGATTTTACAGACAAAATTCTCGAGGCTGTCAGAGATGACTATAAAGAGCTGGCCTGAGCTGTACAAGCCAGGGACACCCTTATCACATTTGAAGAACTTCATGAGAAGTTGCTCAATTTTGAGGCATGTCTAAACACTTCAAAACCTAACACAATGTTCCCAATCACAGCCCATGTGACAACTCGTACTAACAACAATTGGCGTATCAACAACGAAACCAACCAAAACTCCTTCAACCCAAACCGCAACACAAGCATGACCCAAAACAACAATTCCACTCAACGCCAACAATATCCATACCTTGGCTACTGCCAACTCTGTCGCATTCAAGGGCACACTACCAAGAAATGTCCATCCTAGAAATTGCAACCTGTGCAATTAAACAATAACCACTCATCCACCCCATGGTAGCCAAAAGCAAATTATGCAGCCACAATAAACAACAATCAAACCTGGCTCCTAGATAGTGGAGCATCGCATCATGTAACTGCTGATCTAAAAAATCTCTCTTTACATAACCCGTACAGAGGAGGTGATGATATGATGATAGGGGATGGATCTGAGTTACAAATAACGCACTCTGGTTCAACAACTTTATACTCTCCTCATAAGTCTTTTATTCTACACAATGTCCTATGTGTTCCAAGCATGAAAAGAAATCTTATTTCTATTTATCAATTTTGCAATTCTAACAATGCTTCCATAGAATTCTTACCAGATACTTTTCTTGTAAAGGAACTCAGCACAGAGACAACACTTTTGAAGGTTCAAGCTAAAGGTGGCGTATATGAGTGGCCAGACTCCACCCCAATTATTTCCTTTTCAAGTGTCACAACCTTGTCTTCTACTTGGCATCATAGGCTAGGAAATCCTGTCATTCCAATTTTAAAATAAATTTTGTCTTCCAATAAACTCAGTGTAATGTCTTCTATGCTGTCTGATGTCAATTGTAATGCGTGTTTGTCAAATAAAAGTCATAAGTTATCGTTTTCAAAATCTACAATATCATCTTCACATCCTCTTGACATTATATACACTGATGTATGGACGTCCCCTGTGGTCTCTGTTGATGGATACAAATATTATGTTATTTTTTTCGATCACTACACAAAATATATTTGGTTTTACCCATTGAAAAACAAATCTGATGTCAAAGAAGTTTTTATAAAATACAAGGCCATTGTTGATAAACGATTTGAAAAACCCATCAAAACCTTGTACTCTCACAACGGTGGTGAATTCATTGCACTAACCAATTTTCTTTCTATAAATGGAATTTCTCATCTCACCACTCCCCCACACACCCCAGAACACAATGGTATGTCTGAGCATCGCCATCTGCATGTTGTCGAAACTGGTCTTGCACTTTTGTCCTATGCATCAATACCTTCGCAATATTGGCCATATTCTTTTGCCACCGTCGTTTACCTCATAAACCGAATGCCCACACCAACCCTCCAATACTATTCACCCTATGAGAAAATTTTTGAGGCAAAACCCAATTATACCAAACTCAAAATTTTTTGGTGTCTTTGCTATCCGTGGCTCAAACCTTATAAATTTCACAAACTAGAGTCCAATTCTAAACCATGTTTATTTCTTGGTTATTCGACTAGTCAGAGTGCATTTTTATGTCTTGATACAAGTTCCTCCAAAGTTTACATTTCTAGACATGTCAAGTTTGTAGAGCCTATATTCCCATTCGTCCACCAAAAACCACAAAAGTTCATAAACCACTCAAACACAATCGCCACTTGGTTTCCTCCTCCCCTCCAAATACCTATCTCTACAACTACGCCGCCACTCACTACGTCATCTGCGGCCGAAGCTCTTCAAATACAACATTGTGCGTCTCAACATACCTCAATCACTACCCTAGAACCATCAATGCCACCCACTCACACCATCGTCACCAGATCTAAAAATAATATTCATAAACCTCTTCGCAGAATGAATCTCCTTGCTCAACTTGCCACAACTGCTGAAATTAAACCAACCACGGTAACTCAAGCGTTAAAAGACTCCAAGTGGAGACAAGCAATGTCTGATGAATTTAATGCTTTAATTAAGAATGGGACATAGGCTCTTGTTCCACCATCTCCACATCATAATCTTGTTGGGTGTAAATGGATTTTTCGAATAAAAAGAAATTCTGATGGCTTTGTTGCCAGGTACAAAGCCCGCTTGGTGGCCAAAGGATTCCATCAAAGACCAGGGGTCGATTTCTATGATACTTTCAGTCCGATTGTAAAGCCAACAACAGTTCGTATTGTTCTTAGCATTGCAGTCAGTCATGGATGGGAGCTATGCCAACTAGACATAAATAATGCATTCCTTCAAGGGCACTTGTATGAGAATGTATACAAGGCTCAACCTCACGGATTCATAGATGGTGACAAACCTAACTATGTCTGCAAGCTCCCCGCGCCTGGTATAATGAACTACGATCATTTCTTATTCACTTCGGGTTCAAAAATTCTATGGCCGATACATCGCTATTTGTATATAATAATGGCACACATATTTTATATCTCATTGTGTATGTTGATGATCTCATAATCACGGGGGGGGGGGGGGGACAAGCCTGTCAAGATCAATGAATTTATATCTTGGAAAATTGGCATATTTTCTGGGCATTGAAGTTGTACCAAATGACCAGGGGTTGATCTTGTCTCAAAGAAGATATATACTGGAGTTATTAAATCGAGCAAACATGACGGCAGCAAAATCGATACTCACTCCTCTTGCAACTATTGCACAGATGACGTCCCAATCTGGCACTCCCCTAGATGATGCCATTGAGTATCGTGCTATGTTGGGCAGTCTCCAATATCTTTTAATCACCAAACCAAACATAGCTTTCGTGGTTAATCGCTTATCACAATATATGCATTGTCCGACAACTGACCACTGGACCTGTGTTAATCGACTTCTTCGATATTTGGCAGGTATTGTTAATGAGGGTCTTCAACTATATCATCATTCTTCTACCAGTATACATGCCTTTTCTGATGCCGACTGGGTAGGCAACAAAGATGATTTTTCATCGACAGGTGCGTACTTGGTATATCTTGGTCGAAACTTAGTATCCTGGTGTTCGAAGAAACAACGCACAGTGGCACGATCCTCCACCGAAGCTGAGTATCGCTCCGTTGCCAATACAGCAGCCGAGCTTACTTGGATATGTTCACTATTAATAGACCTGCATATTAGAGTACTTGTCCAGTTATTTACGGCGATAATGTGGGAGCAACTCAGTTGTGTTCTAATCCAATCTTTCACTCAAAGATGAAACATACTGCCATTGATTTTCATTTTATTAGGGAGCAAGTTCAAAACAGTTCCTTATGGGTTGCACATGTATCATCTAACGATCAGCTAGCTGATGCTCTTACAAAAGCT
Source organism: Citrus glauca (assembly GCA_029633175.1). Lineage (NCBI taxonomy): Eukaryota > Viridiplantae > Streptophyta > Magnoliopsida > Sapindales > Rutaceae > Citrus > Citrus glauca. Next base: position 37,514,665 of record JAQOOD010000003.1, read on the forward strand.
CTCCCACGACCACGTTTCCTTCAACTTCGATGCAAGATCGGACTACTTTCAAGAAGTCCATCTTGAGGGGGCATTATAGAGGATTCTCCTCCATGATTATAGGAGTTTACCTTTTCAAAGCATTTTGAATGTAAAGATATATTCAGTTGTAACAAACCAATAATATAGGAAGCTGTTGCACTCTTTGCTGTATATATTGGTACGTGTACATCAATGAAATTCATTAAGCCTTCTCATCGTTTACTCTTACGTTATTACTTTCTTTTATTGCTCATCATCTTTAGCAAACAATTATTGGCTTTGGATGTTGCTACAATTTATTTTTCATAATTGACAAGTATAGTCGATGTGCATAATGTTGGAAATTTTATTATAATATATCAAAATAAGTAATAATTGTTTAACTATATTAATGCTGGATTAATTTGACGAATTATGAGATGACAGTAGGCATTATATTTTAGAGGAAAAATTAAATATAACAACCTAAAAAGTAGGGATAATCTCTTAACCAAACTAAAGATGTAAGACATCTAAAAGTAAATTTAGCTAATGTGTAGTACAATTACAACATCTTAGAATATGTCAAAACTTGAAGTGTTGCCGTGTTAAAATAAGTTCCTATACTTTTGAAATGATGTAAAATAATTCTGGATATGTATGAGATGTACTGAAAACAAATTAAATGACCCACAATATATATGAAACGACCACCAAAAGAGACACACTATTCTCACTAGGTAGTTGTAACAAGAGCAAAATACTTTAACCTATATCTACATGCACTACTAGAAAAAAAGGCCTTTATGACAGGTATTACCTATCATCTATCATTTTGCACGACAATTGAGTGACCGTCATTGATTTTGGTGTCAAGAAAATAAGATGACTGTTTACATACGTCATTTTATGTATGACATATTATTTGTCACTATTTTGGTCATAACTGTTTTGATGAAAAATTTCGCGTATGATTAATACTTGTCATAATCACTTCCATGCATGACTAATATATGTCATAAGATAATGACATATACAAATAAATTTGGTGGGATTTCAAAATTTTAAATGAATTTTGTTGCGAATTTCAAAATTTAGTGGATATTAATATTTTTTATTATTCCATTAATTTATTTCATTAGTTATTATTTGTATTTAATTCAATTTTAATTTTGATTTTTATAAATATATTTTATGAATTATATTCAATTTAATTTTGCCAATTTTAATATATATATATAGCCATTAAAACTAAAAAAGAATGTGAATTTAAAATTAATATGAAAAAGCCAAAAGTAATTTCATAATTTGGTATAATTTATAAACAAAATATGTCTTCTTTAGATATACAATCCTTAACAATCATCATATATTTTATAAATGTGATGGAATTACATGGATAGGGAATTACATTTTCATGTGTAATTCCAAGAGTTATGATGGTTATGTTTTTTAATGGTGCTCTCCATATTTGAATTAGTTTAAAAACTAAAGATTTTGTTTAAATTGTTGCAGAAATTTGTTCCCGGTTACTCAAATTGGTAAATAGGCTGTTGGACTTTGAAAAAAAAAATTAATGCATACGGATAAAATTGTACTTTAAATCACTAATATGATATATATGGGAATATAGTTATCTTTTTATGTTTAAATTAACGTTTTCACTAACTTTTATGACGAAAGAATTAGGTAAATAATCTGAAAGACATAAATTTATTAGGGATGGTAAAAATCTCCATGGAGACGGGTACCCTCGGGGATTTTTCCCATTTGGGGAGGGTACAGGGATAATTTTATACCCAATTTTTTATTCGGAGAGGGGACGGGGATGAGGTGGAATCCCCGTCCCCTACCCATTTCCCCATTTTAATTTTTAATTTTATTTTTATTTTTAAAATTATTAATAAATAAATAACAAAATTATAAATACTGTTAAAAATAATAAATATCAAAATATTTATATTATTAAACTTTTAAATTTAATTAACTAATTAAAGTCTTAAATTTTTAATCCAAACCACAATGATAAGGAGAGAGCTGCCTAATTATAATTTACAACAGTCCTAATCCTAATTCGTATCGGACAGGACAATGAACGCAATACCACATTGGTAAACCTACTCTTGTTCGGAAAGAATTTTTTTTCTTTTTATTGTAGGATTATGAGGATTGAGTCATTGACAAATATAATCATTTTAATAATTTATATTTTGAACGTGACTTTGTAATGGATCAATATTAATGTAATATATATTTTGAACTTTATTTTTATTTGAATTTTTATTTTAAAATGATTAATTTAAAATCAAAAATAAAAAATGTATTAGACTATTAGTTATTCGGGGATCGGGGACCCTCGGGGATCCCCTATTATTATTCGGGGAGGGGATGTGGATTTTTTCAAGCAATTCTGACGGGGACAAAGAGGGGATGGGGACATACGCAAAATATCGGGGATGAGTATGGGGAGATTGGTCCCCTCCCCTCCCCATTGCCATCCCTAAAATTTGTATTTAAAAGGGTTTAATTGATTAATTTTATAAAGCTTTGGTCTTTGAATTTTTTTCTATAAATAATAAGGACTCAATTAAAGATTACCCTCTTTATTATTGACTGTTTAAAAAAACAAAAGAGATCCCTAGAGATCACTTTGAATATAACGTGGGTCATACTGGTTGTTCCTATAATGGCATGTCGAATTTGGGATGACTATTACGTTGAGGACTTGAGGTGGGATTTCTTTCAGCTTAAATAAAATAAAATAAAAGAAAATAAAAAGTATGCCGCCAAAAATTTGCTTAAAAAGTTAAATGTACCTCTGTCAAAGGACCATCTCACCTCTTGCCATTAACTTCTACCGTTAAATCTGGTATATTTAACCAGTTTTGACTAGGATTGGCAGAAAAGTCCGGGCCGGTCCAGGCCCGCAGGCTTAAAATTATGGATACAGGCTTATCATTAACAAAGCCCGTAATATATGAGCTCGGTCAAGGGCCTGAATGAAAAGCCCGGATTTAAGCCCGGGCTTTATAATAAATATATATATTTTTAAAAAAATTATATAATATAATAATAATATATCATAAAATTAAAATAAAAAAGTAAATAACTCATTCCCGTAATTGTGATAAAATCCCTCATTACTTTGACAATCAAAATCCCTAACTTGTTCCCGTGATAAAATCTCACTCCCATGACAAAATCCCAGCCACCGTCCAGCAGCAGCAGCACCAGCCACCGCCCAGCAGCAGCAGCAGCATCAGCCACCGCCAAGCGTGCTTGTTACAGAGGTTTGTTTCTTCATAATTAATTTGTATGAGAGGCTTGTCATTTTCTGCAAAATTGATCGGGATTCAGAGGATTATATACGTAAACGTGATGGTTAAAAAATTCGACAACAAACAAGATAGAGTTTAATGGGGCCATAATAGTTGGACAAAGTTCACGAAGACGCGAACAGCTAATATAAAAAGTTAAAAACCCCATTTGATTAATTCTTGTATACAGTATACGCTAACTATTTTGGGAAAGTGCAAGTGTGAAGGCAAAGGAGTCGGCATACTTGCAAGTTTTTTACATACAACATCAAAAAGTTAAAATTTTATATAGTTCTTTATTGAATAAAATCTCGAGAATAGGAGGAAACTAAAAATATTATTCAAATCAATCTTGCTCGTATATATTTGACATATTGAATTTAATTAGCCATTGCTTTCTTTATTGCGGTCAGATTTAGTTTGCTAAAATTATTAAAATCAACTAATATTGATTTATTTGGATAAATTGCTATCATGAAGAGACGTATTGCACTGTCAATCAATATGAAAACAAGAAAGAACCAAAAAATTAATGCCAAAGAGTTAATGGTTGTTTGAATAACCACGTTTCTATCATGCTCCCTTTCTTAATACCAATTTTTTCATAACCAATTATTGTCCTTATGTCCTTGTAATTTGTAAATGTAGTATGCGTTTACTGCATTTACACTTAGCTTAGCTTAATTAATTCATTAATTTAATATTTTATCTCTTTAATTTTGTATAGGTTTATTATGGAAAATGTTTCTGAATCTTCTAATTTGCCTTCAAATCCATCTGTGGAGTCGGAAAATGTTCAACAAGAAATACGGAGTGATAAAAAAAGAAAATAGAGGGTTGTTTCAAATTGTTGGGACCATTTCACAAAACTAAATATTGATGGTGTAGTAAAGGCAAAATGCAATCATTGTGGAACGGTTCTTTCTTGTGGATCGGGAACCGGTCATTTGAATAGACATACTAGACAAATTCATGGTTTTAATCAACCAACAATTGAAGAAGCTTTTGAGAATAAGCAACACTTGGTGAAAACTGAATGTGGTGAGCTTGGAATTCAGAAATTTGATCCATTGGTTGCACGTCAAAAACTTACAATAGTTATTGTTAAACACGAGCTTCCTCTTAGATTTACGGAGTATGAGTCATTTAGAGATTTTGTTGATTATTGCAATCCACTGGTGAAGCATATGTCCAGAAACACTTTAAAGAGTGAGATATTTAAAATATATAATATTCAAAAGGGGAAGGCAATGAATTTGTTGGAGATTACTAATAGTAGGGTGGCAATTACTACAGACATGTGGACGGCTTGTAATCAAAAGAAAGGTTATATGGTTGTTACAGGACATTTCATTGACAACTCTTGGCATTTGCAAAGTCGAATTCTAAGGTATTTTTCTTTATTAAATATTTAAGTTTTGTATTTAAATTTGTACAGTATAGGCACTATATTAAATTTAAAATTTTTTCATTTAAATTTGAACAGATTTATATATATGCAAGCCCCACATACAGCTGATTGCATTTCCCAAATTTTGGTGAAGTATTTGATGGATTGGAATCTAGATAGAAAGCTATCCACAGTAACTTTGGATAATTGTTCAACTAATGATGCGATGGTTGCAAGATTGAAGGGATTGTTGTCCATTGAGTCAATGATATTGAGCGGTAATTTTTTTCATATGAGGTGTGCTGCTCATATTTTGAATTTAATTGTGAATGATGGATTGTTGGTGATTGAGAGTGGTATTACACGTGTTAAAGACAGTGTGTCTTACTGGAGTTCATTGCCAAAACGGGTGGAAAAGTTTGAGTTGGCATGTCATCAAACACAAATAGATGTGAAAAAGTTGGGGCTTGATTGTCCAACTAGATGGAATTCGACTTTTACGATGCTTGAACTTGCAGTGAAGTACAAAAGTGTTTTTTCTCGACTGCAAACACTTGAGCCACAATACAAGTGTTTGCCTAGTAATGAGGAATGGGAGTTGGCTAAGCAAATGCTAGATTATTTGAGATCTTTTTCAAAGTTGACTGAGATGTTTTCGGGTACAACATACCCCACTGCTAATCTTTTTTTTTCCATTGGTTTGTAAAATGAGGATTGCATTGAAGGGGTGGCAAACATCTAATGTTCTTGCAGTTAAGAATATGGCGGATAACATGATCGAAAAAATTTTAAAGTATTGGGATGAGATTAGTGGGGTATTGGTCATGGCTGTTATTTTTTATCCGAGATACAAAATGATGTTGATTAATTATTATTATCCGAAGATTTATGTAGTCGGCCTTGAAAATCAACTTAAGAGAGTGCGGGAGCTTTGTGATGAAATGATGAATTATTATAAGGCCAAATCTGCAACTACGAGATACAGTGTTGTTGGTGAGTCTTCTACCGCATTTGTTGTTCCTTCCGACCAATCTCATATTAATTTTGATGATATAGATGATATGAGTGATTTTGATGCATATGCAACTCAAAATAGTCAACCTATTAATTCGAAGTCCGACTTAGATAGGTATTTGGAGGATCCTTTAGTCAAAAGAACTCCAGATTTGATGTTTTACAATGGTGGAAGATGAACAAAGGTAAATATCCTATTTTGGCGGAGATGGCCAAGGATTTGCTAGCCATACCTGTGACAACTGTTGCCTCAGAGTCGGCTTTTAGTACGGCGGATAGAACATTGAGTCCACATCAAAGTAGACTACATCCAGACACGTTGGAAGCTATCATGTGCTCTCAGCATTGGTTATGGGCTACTAACAGTAGAGGTATAAAAACATTTTTTTACAAAATTAATTACTAATTATTTTACTTTATTATTTATTTTAACACTTTTTTTATTAGGTGGAGTTCCTAAAGAAGAAATTTTTACTGGCGAGGAATTAAAGGATGAAGACGAAGATGGCCCGCAAATATTGGATTAGTTTTTTTTTTAATATTAGAGGTTGATTGCTTGATTTGTATGTTATTTATGGTACTTGTAATGTTAGTATTTTTATATTTTGTGTTGGCTAATTATATATTAGAGAATTACCTTTAAGTTTTTAGCCTATTGTAGTATTATGTATTGGATAATTATGTTTTAAAAATTTATAATTTTATTAAAATAATTTTTATTGAAAATTCGTAAAAACCCAAGCCCGACCTAGGCCCCCCAAAGCCCGTCAAAGCCCGACCCGTCCAAAGCCCGCCTAATTTGGATGGGCTTTATAAGGGCCTGGACTTTTTAAACAAAATATGGGCCTGGTCCTAGGCCTGATAAAGCCTGACCCAGTCCCTTAAACTGCCAACCCTAGTTTTGACCTATGTAATGATTTTTTCTTATAAGTTGTGTCATGAGTGGAAGCTCTTTTCTAAAAATAAAAGGGTAAATTTGTTTTTTTTTTTTTTGGGGGTAGGAGATGGAAGTGGTTTTCTAAAAGGAAAGAGATGAACTTGTTCTTTTCTTAAAAGTTTTGCGGCTAGAAGTCTCTTAACCTAAAGTTATAATTATAATTGCACTAATAATACAATAAATTTTTTATAAATAAATATTTAAGAAATTAATAACTTTGGGTAAATAACAAACTTCTCTCCCCCCCCCCCCAACTTGCACCATATTAAATTGATAATTTCATTAAATGCATATGATAATATTTTTTTAAATTCATTAAGGCCCAATGAAAATATAAATTAATAATTAACCGAATATAAAAATCAATAACTACTAAAATATAAAATTTATATCATTAAAGAATTTTGTTTTTCTTACAACTTCAATTATCTAAATTAAACTCTTTGCAAATATATGCATATAGAGTTGTTTGCTTTTTTTTTTTATTCCTAAATTGAATTCAATCTCCTCTCTTAATTTTTCTTTTTATTGTAGAGCATGCGCCACATTTAGTAAATATATAATATTTTTTTGCTTCATGTTTTAGAAAGTAGTTATTTAAGATTATTATTGCTTGAAAGACTTCTTTTGCAGAAACATTTGTTAAAACACAATTATCATATGAATCGTGACTGTCATCAGCACAGTTATCCAATACCCTTTTAATAATCTAATTGAATCAGTGAGTGATTCCATCACTACATCTATGCTATCATGTATAGTAGTTATCAGAGGAGATATTGTTGACATGAGGAAGTACAATATGTGTTTATATATAAGTAAAAATATTGATAAAACTCTTCCTAAAAACAAAAGAACAAAATTATGTTTCTAAATTACTAAATATTCATTGATCAATAAATTAATAAATTATTAAAATTTATAAATAAATAACTTCTCTAAAATAACATTTTTTCTTAGTCCTAGCAAGTCGCAATATTATTTTATAGAGGTTTTTTTAGTAATAACAATAATATAATAATAATTATTATTATGATTATATATAATAATTAATTATAATATTTACTATTATGATAGTTCATAGTTATCATTATAATTGTTATTATAATTATTATTTATTATTATCAATTATCACTATCATTATTATTAGTTCTTTTACTATTTATTATTATTATTATCATAGTAGTAATATATTATGTCGCTATTAATATTACTATTAATTTTTTAATTTTATAAAAGGGGCAAATTTCAAATTTTAAAAACTGTGAGAAGAATTTCATTATTTCCATTAGTTTCATTTTCATATATATACAATCAATTATTCACATTTTCCTATCCCACAAATAAATACTGTAAATTATTATTTTTTTAAAAGAAAAACATCAAAAACCGCGTGGGTCCCAGCATGAGCCTTCAAACCAACCTGCTCCCTGCTCCCTGACATACACGAAAGGTGACTTTCCTCTCTTCCCTTTTTTATTAAATGCTGATTTTTTTAATCTGATTTTTTTTTTATCTATTTTTTCAATCATATGATCGACAAGCCAAAATTAGTTATTTTTTTTAATCAAATTTCTTATTATAAATGCAGGAAAAGTTCCTTATAGTAATAAATTATATAAGAATAATATCTATATAATTATAAAAAAAATTTGGTTCTAATTTTAATCAGTTATTAATAAAAATAAGATTTACATCGTAATAAATCATTATTTTCTATATTTCATTTTAAGAAATTTATCTCTATAGTAATAACTATTTGTAAATTGTAAAAAATATATACGCTTACATTAAAGGTTAAGCTAAAAGCAAAATACTTTTATAAAGTTGTTTGGAGTACTAATTTATTTTATAGACTTTTAAAATTACTTTAAATATTCCAAACATTACATAAATATATAAAATAATTTTTTAAAAATAGGATAACCAAATTAAAATAATAATTTTTATAACTACACTCTTGTTATAACCTCCTTGTAATAATAAAGTTAATTTAGTCCCAATATTATGACTACTGAAAGGTTTTATTGTATTTCTATTTATAATTGTTATTAATTCATTCAATCATTAAGTTGTTCATGAACAAGCAACATAATCTTAAAATTTCTCTCAAGTTTTCTCATATTTAGAAATTGGAAAATGTTTTTATTAAGAAAAAAACAAAGCAAAACGTAGAAGTAGGAGCAAGCAGGCCGCGGGCCAAAACCTTGAGGGTACCACCGTACGACTTCTAACCTCCCTCCCTGCTTTTACTTCTGGGCTTGTCCTTTCCTGGGGTAAAATTAAAGTGCAGCATGCAGGCATCGTGGTAAAAGTAAAGTTCCCCAAGGATAAAAAGGAGATTTTAATAGTCTTGTAGTTCACTTTTCTCAGTGCAAAGTTGATTATCTCCCTTTCTTTTGGGAGAGATACAGCAGGAGAAATGAAAAATATTAGGAAATTGGTGGTGAAAGCAGACACGCAGCTAAAGTAAAATTGTAATAAAATAAAAAACAAATGTAAAAGAAGATACTAGAAATTACGTGGTTCGGCTTTTAGCCTACGTCCACGGGCGAAGACAAAAGGAAATATTTTACTAGTAAAAAAGAGTTACAAATATTGTGGTTTTTTAGCTCACTTCCCAAAACCTCAATACACCCAAACTCTCTAAATCACTAATAACATGAGCTTATAAATTCAAGCTCAAAACTCTCTCACAATTCTCCAATTCTCTCTCAAATGGAATTGATTCCTCTGGAATTGAATGCATAAATGAGGGCGAGAACCCCTCTTTAAATAGCCAAGGTTTTGACACTATTCATCAATTGTTTATTATTTTTTTCTTGACAAAACCATGCCGTGCTTCTTTCTTCTTTGAATCAAATTCGGTTGCTGAATTCTTCATTCTTCTATTTTGAAATATTGATTGCTGACCATCTAGATGGTTAGACCACCTAGATGGCCGACAGAAAAAACCGTGAGATTTGGATTAGTATGTGGAGTTGGAGGAGGAGGAGAAGCAAGTAGCAGCAGGTTTCCGAAGAGACAAAGGAGCAGTCAACAAGATCTTGATGAGTCTGAATATTCTGAAGAAGTAGGAGACGAAGAATTTCCTACTGTACAACGTCAAGCAGGTTCACAAGAAACCAGAGCTGCTGATAAAGGCGATGGCAGCAAAGGAAACAAGACGGCTGATCCTGGGAAACGTAGTAACAATGGGCCGGTTTCTGTGACACTAAACGATCCAGAGGTTCTTGATTGCCCCGTTTGCTATGAGCCTTTGACTATTCCTGTCTATCAGGTACGTTTCCTCTTGAAAGTTCTTTCCTTTATGAAGAATTGAAGATAATGTCATTTGGTTATGCTTGGTATGCATGAAATGAAGCTGATTTTCATTCGTCTCTTTGATTTTTTGGGGTTTTCAATTTTATTGTGGTGTTTCTTCTTGTGCTTTGAATTTTTCTAGCGAGAGCGACATCCCCTCTTTCGTTCAACTGTTGCCAGCCGTGATTAATATAGAATTCTATGTCTTCCTTCCCCCTCCCCCCTTTTCAAGTGCCAACAATTTTGAAATATTAATTGATTCCCACTGGTGGAGATAACGTTCATTAATGGTCTACTATTGCAACAGTCTTAGGACTTTGGTAGAGGAAGATCAAATTTCAGACATCAATAGTTGCCGTGGGTACACCTCTGTTCTTGAGCAGTTACAGATTATTCCTTGTCCATCTCTGACATCCTTATGGTCAAAAAGTGAGCTACCCGCCACGCTTGAAAATATTTATGTTGATCGTTGCTCGAAGCTTGCTTTCTTGTCATTGAGAGGCAATCTATCGAAGGCTCTTAAGCACCTTTATATTAGTTGCTCAAGCCTGGAGTCCATAGCAGAAGGGTTGGACGACAACACATGTCTTGAAACTATGGAAATTTTTATTTGTCAAAATCTGTAAGTTTTACCCGATAACTTGCACAAGGCCCGCCATCTTCGACTATTGAGGATAAATGAATGTCCAAACCTTGTTTCCTTTCCAGAAGGAGGGCTGGCGCCTTTTAGGAAACTGACTATGCTTGAGATATTTAATTGTAAGATCCCTCAAGTCAAGAGATTTTAGGCACAATGGAAGTGCTGGTAACGACTGAAGGTTCAAGCAGCCATGAAGAAAAAGATCAACCAAGATCTCAATTTACAAAACCTAGTTGAAATCCTCTTCAGCCGTTTGCAATCCCTCAAATCCAACACTTCAAGATCAGTTAGGCACTCTATTGATGATGGACCTTCTTCTATTGCAGACTGGCCTAAGTATAGCGGTGTAATTTTCCCAGAAATCTGTGGAAACTCTATGAGATTAACACAAGAGGATAAATTAATAGTTACTGGACAAACAAAACGAAGGTTGCTGGAAAAGACCTAAGACTTTTGCAACCCTCAAAAGACAACGCACTGAGATACTTGAAATTCTGGATAGATGAGTGAACACAAGCCAAGTTTGTATAACCCAAAAGATATGTTTCAAGATTTGGGGCTGATAGGTATGACATGTCAATGAAATGTCGACAATGGCTGAGGTTAATAGATTTTAACTTGAAAGCTTCCTGCAATAAAAGATATATAAATACTATATTAATTAAAAAAGCAACATTGAATTCAACCATTAATTGCATGTATATTTAAAGAAAGAAAAAATTAATATTTTAGTTTTAGTAAAAAATTTACCTTTTTTCCTTCCCAAAGTTGCTCAACTTTACTAAAATGCAAATTCAGTTCAACAAGGTTCTCTGGCTTGAAATTTGATGGCAGTGTCCTTAATGGATATTTGTCCCAATGAAGATATCTCAATTTTTTAGAAAGATAATCTAGGCCATCTGGAAGTAGCACTTTAGAGTCTGAAAGTTGCTCTTCAATGCTCATACTTAGTAACCTAGGTACATAAAATTTGAGCAATCTCAGAGATATTTGTGAAGGCTCCTGAGTCTAAATTGATGCCTTTTATTTTGGATAAATCCAGAGATATGCCTTCAATTGCATCGATCCCCTTATAAAGAAAAACAAAGAATGAGTAAGCCTAAAATTCAAAAGAAACATTTGTAAACTTTATTAACTAATAGCTCCTTGAACAAAAACAAATTCTGCAATCTTTGATTTTTTTAGTACATTAAATATCTATATGCGAGAAAAGAAAATTTTGGGGACCATCGCAAAATTAAACTAACTGAAAAAAATCAAAAGTTCTTTAATTTACAAACCTGTTATCTTAATATCTAGAAGTTGAGAAGACGGGACCTATTTGATTGGTATAAAATCTCGATTTTTTTTAGTCGATAGAATCCAAAATGTTAATTCAAAATTTGGGAAAAACTGAAAAAGATTTTCCACTAGCTATAATTGTATCCAAGTCAAATTAAGATAGACCCTTTGCGAAAGGATTTAACCATCTTATAGCCTCCTTAAGGTACATTTAAGCTAAATGGAGTGATTGGAGGCAAAACTAGGTGGGCCAATCAATCCATTTTATTAGCAACTGTTGCTTAAAAAAAATTATATGCTAAAATACACTTACATTTTTGAAAAAAAAAATATAATTACATTGAAGTAGAACCAGGTGGACCAATCCTCATGGCACTCACTTTATTCTGACACTCTTCACTAAATTTGAAGAAAAACAAAATTACACTCTTCACACTCTTATTCAACATTCCAAAATTTATAAAATCTAGAGTTTTCTTTAAAAATTTAAAATTTGAAGACTACCCTCAGTCATTAATTTTACCTAATTATGGTTTTTATGATTTTGGTTGTTTCGTTCATAAAAGTGATTTTACTAAAGGATGTTCTGGTAATAATAAAATTTATAAAAAAAACATGGGTGTGCTAGTATGATTAGAAAAATATGAGTGCATAACTCCAAACAAATAAAAGATATATAAAACAAATGGAGGATTCTTACCTTATTATGCTTGAGTACGCGTCAGATTTCCTTAGGATCGCACAACCTGCTGCGTTTGCCAGGCTCTTTCTCAAATTCTTGGCGAACAATCCGTCGCCCCATTTCTTACCTTATCATGCTTGATATGAGTGACTTATCAATAAGGACATCTCAGAATCATCAAGAATCCTTGCCACAAAATCGTTATCCTCTCCCTCAAAGAAACACGCAATATCTAGAAATATGCTCTGCACCCTGGGCATTAATTCATCAAAAGTAATCTTTGATTTCTTATAAATATCCAACAGTGAGGAAGAACATGCTGAACATCTATCTTAATTCAAGGTACTAACCTATAAACACGGGTTAGCACTATCAGAACATAAGATGCAGATAGGGCTCAATGAGGTAGATTTCTCAGGATTACACATAAAGCAGGGATTCATCATTCCTTAGCCACACATTGCTGAAAAAATATCCCAATTTCTGGATCAGCTGTCAACCAGAAAGTAAATCCAGTAGTTCCTCGGGATAATCAATTATGTGAAGGACAACATTTGTCCATGAGGTTCCTAATAACGCAACTATTGCGCAGTAAAATTAAAACAGATGGCGGAAGCTCTAGAAACCTCGGATCGACTTCATTCAAAAACGAAAATCAAGAGGAAAGAATGAAGTTTAATTACCTCACTTGTAGTTTCAGAAACAACTTCGTGAAGTAGGAGAAAACGACTGAAAACAGCAAGCTCCGAACACTGTCCAGAAAAATAGCTCTGCACGAACAGCTTCTGTTTTGCCACGATCTGAGATCCTTTAAGCATCCCAATTGTGATGCCTCTAATCAGTCCACACTTAGAAATGTTCTAGGAGTTCAGAGGATTTGGAATCTCGAAATTTCATTAAGAAATGAGAGAGATAATGAAGGAACATGAATGCTAGCTCATGTTGATTCCTTCCACCAAATAAAGCCACCATTATGTCTAATAATGGCACCAAACATTATCATGTGCTAGACCCACCCACTTAGCCATTATTTATTGAAATTGATCTCATCACTTCAATAAACCATTTAATTAAATAAATAAATAGCTAATATTAATTAATTTCGGAATTAATCATTTAACCCCATTTTGATCACATCAAATGGTTAAATGTGGGCTTCTCTTGTGACATGTTCTAATGCTTTCTCTTAATCTATATTGGATCCAATAAAAGCCCATAATTCTAAACCCAAAATTGGTCTAGAAGTCCATAATCATATATGAACCCGAACATGTCTAAACTGGTCATTTTACGTGCTCGACATTCCATAATGTTTAATTGAGGATTTATGAAATTTATTTTGTTCCTTAAACTATTTATGGAACATCTAAATTTCTATCTTAAATCATATTTAAGATATATTTATATTTATATTCATTCTCAATGAATTATAATATAAATATTGATTTTCCTAAAATTAGGAAATCTAACTTCTCATTTTCTAGTAACTCCTTTTTCATTTCTATATTGTGTGTGACCTTTTAGGTTCTTAGTTATGAGGTAGTAGAACTATTTTAATGATAACTCTTTATTCATTAAATGATGCTAAACTCTTTAGTCATCAATTAGAACCTTTCTAATGACCTTAAGATGCATTGGTAATACGCTTTACCAATATTGATCATAAGGTTTCTACAAGTCATGAGTGACACCTAGCAGTATATCACGACTATCCAAATAACAAGAATTGTTGGATCTAAAGAACCTATTCCATTGTATCTCAATGTCTTGGTCTCTTCATCATCCATGTCCAGAGAAAAGCACAGCTTATGGTTTATTATGTTAAGCAGTTGTGCTTTATCTCAAAATAAATATAAATGAACTTGGCATGATAATATAATTTGAACTCCTTCAAATATATTTCACCTTGGCCAAGGATTTCTCATGCCAATTCATATTATCTCATAGGGACATCCTATTTGTATATTACAAAGTGATGAATTCCATATTGGCCATCAACTTGTCTTCATACATAGCCAACCATGACAGCTATTGCTAGATCTCTTCCGTGATTAGGAATCAATCGTTATGCATTCACATATCAGAGATGTCTATGTATAAGACATCTGTTATGCCTCAGGTCTAAAGACCATTACTAAACATAGTGTCTGTTACAATGTATAATAAGCCATTAACACTCACGACCATATGGCTTACTATATTCGGTCAAGTTCAGTAAACTCGTTCTCTTAACAAGTACCTATGTGTTTGACTTAACAGCTCATGTCAATGATATGAAACTCACCATCCATTTTAGTATCACATACCATAAGGAGTCATAACACATACTAGTGTTTATAGGAATTTATAATGTCCAATCATAAATCCACCACTAGGAACTATTTTAGAAGTATAGTACAAAGGATACACGTTTCATATTCTCGACATACTCGAGAATGTGTTCCTTAACTATTTTACTTCTTGGACTTTATTCATTAAATTAATATATGAATATTGATAACTTTGCCATATAAATATCAAAATGCTATTCAAATACAATTATTCCCTAAACAATCAAATCACCATTCGATTGGCCTTTAGGGCATATTACTAACATTATGCAGTAGACCATGTGCTGGATCTGTCCAAAATGACGAGTCAGATTTCCAAGCACCTAAAGAAAGGTGCCTCACAATGGTCAGAAGAAGCATCAACAGCTGTGAAAGAACTAAAGCAAAAGTGCTAGTCACTTCCGCTTTTAAAGATTCCTGACACAGGACAGCTCATCCTCCAGACGGATGCAAGTGACCATTATTAGGGAGCACTGTTGATAGAAGAATCCAAGGGAAACAAGAGAGTCTGTGGTTATAAATCTTGCCAATTCAACGACGCTCAAAGTCACTACCCCTCCTCCAAGAAAGAAGTCCTTGCAGTAGTCAAAGGGATCAAGAAATTCCAATTCTTTCTGTCACTCACTCCCTTCATCATTGAAACTGACTACAAATACCTCCAAGGACTCCTTAGACGAAAGGAAGGAGAAATTCCAGACCCTCAATTGGCACGGTGGTCCGAATCTCTTTCCAGGTTTAAATTCGAAGTCAGACACATCAAGGGAGAATCCAATACTGTTGCAGACTTTCTCTCTCGACCTGTCAATATGATTAAGAGAAAGAGCCTCCCCAAAAGATGGGAAGAAGGAAGCTCCAGTGCTCATGAAGCAAGAACACATTTCCTCCAAGATCTCAACACCTTTATCGCTTGGCTTCCTACAGAAGTCTAAGACATGATTTTTTAAAAGGTTATCTAACACAAAAGAGATCTCGAAGATCAAGCCCTAACATGGCGAGTCTGGCAGCTGATGGCCATGCAGGAACACCAACCTACTCACAACAAAAAGGCCCAGAGATGTCTATGTATAAGACATCTGTTATGCATTCACATATCAGAGATGTCTATGTATAAGACATCTGTTATGCCTCAGGTCTAAAGACCATTACTAAATATAGTGTCTGTTACAATGTATAATAAGCCATTAACACTCACGACCATATGGCTTACTATATTCGATCAAGTTCAGTAAACTCGTTCTCTTAACAAGTACCTATGTGTTTGACTTAACATCTCATGTCAATGATATGAAACTCACCATCCATCTTAGTATCACATACCATAAGGAGTCATAACACATACTAGTGTTTATAGGAATTTATAATGTCCAATCATAAATCCACCACTAGGAACTATTTTAGAAGTATAGTACAAAGGATACACGTTTCATATTCTCGACATACTTGAGAATGTGTTCCTTAACTATTTTACTTCTTGGACTATATTCATTAAATTAATATATGAATATTGATAACTTTGCCATATAAATATCAAAATGCTATTCAAATACAATTATTCCCTAAACAATTAAATCACCATTCGATTGACCTTTAGGGCATATTACTAACAATCTCCCACTTGCACTAAAGCCAATTGCTATGGTATCTCATACCCATTTTCTCAAGATGACGATTTAACTGCTGTTGAGTAAGTGCTTTAGGCAGAAGATCCGCAGTGTTATCAGCGGAGGCTATTTTCGGTATAATGATATCACTCATTCCAATGATTCCTTAATAATGTTATATCTTCTCTCAATGTGTTTGGACTTCTGGTGAGACCTTGGTTCCTTAGCTTGTGCTATAGCTCCATTGTTGTCATGAGATTGACAACGCAATGGTTGGAACCACTTGAAGTTATTGAATAAACTTCCGTATCCAAACAACATCTTTTGCTGCATCTAATGCAGCTATATATTCCGCTTCAATGGTAGAATCTGCAGTAGTTGCTTGCTTGGAACTTTTCCAGCTTACTGCTCCACCATTGATAGTGAATAAAAATCCTGATGTAGATTTTCTGTCATCTACATCTGACTGGAAATCTGAATCTGTGAAGCCTTCAATTTTTAGCTCACCCTCTCCATATATTAAGAATAAATCTTTAGTTCTTCTTAAGTACTTAAAGATATTCTTAACTGCGGTCTAATGTTCCTCACCCGGATTACTCTGGTATCTGCTAGTGACACTCACTGCATGAGCTATATCCGGTCTAGTACATAGCATAGCATACATAAGACTTCCAATTGCAGAAGCATATGGAATCTTATTCATACGCTCTCTCTCATCGTAAGTTTTTGGACTCATGCTTTTAGAGAGATGAATTCCATGTCTGAAGGGTATAAAACCCCTTTTGGAATCCCACATATTAAATTTCTTTAATATCTTTTCTATGTACTTAGCTTGACATAGATCTATTAATCTTCTGGATCTATCTCTATAAATCCTGATTCCCAAGATATACATTGCATCTCCTAGGTCTTTCATGGAGAAGTTTTGAGAAAGCCAAATTTTGACAGAAGACATTTGTCCAATGTCATTTCCTATAAGCAATATGTCATCTACATATAGCACAAGGAAAGTTATTGCACTCCCACTGACCCTTTTGTAAACACATGGTTCATCCTCATTCTTGATGAAACCAAATGATTTGATTGCATCATTGAATCAGATGTTCCAACTCCTGGAGGCTTGTTTTAGCCCATAAATGGACCTTTTTAGCTTGCATACTTTATGAGGATTTGTCTTAGATTCAAAACCACAAGGTTGCATCATATAGATATCTTCCTCAATGTATCCATTAAGAAATGCAGTTTTGACATCCATTTGCCAAATCTCATAGTCATAATATGCTGCTATAGCCAATAAGATTCTGATGGACTTTAGCATGGCTACTGGTGAAAAGGTTTCCTCATAGTCAATTCCTTGTATTTGACGATAACCTTTAGCTACCAACCTTGCTTTATAGGTCTCTACCTTTCCATCTAAGCCTATCTTTCTCTTGAAGATCCACTTGCATCCAATAGGTACAATACCTTCGGGTGGATCCACTAGAGTCCAGACTTGGTTGGTTCTCATAGAGTCCATCTCTAAATCAATGGCTTCAAGCCATTTCTTAGAGTCAATATCTGATATTGCCTCTTCGTAACTAGTAGGATCATCTCTATGATCCGTATCACCCAATAAAAATATATCATTCATCTGATGAAGAAAACCATATCTTTCTGGTGGGTGAATTATCCTACTAGATCTACGGAGTTGTTGTGTTCCTTGTGTTTGTACTTGAACAGACTCTTCATTGGATTTATCCTCATTAGAATTCTCAATAAATTCTAATTTTCTTCCTTGTCCACCTTCTTGAATAAACTCTTTTTCAAGAAATATGGCATTTCTACTGACCAATACCCTTTGATCAGATTGGATGTAAAAGTAATAACCCAAAGTTTCCTTTGGGTATCCAATGAACCTCCCACTATCCGCTTTAGCTTCAAGTTTCTCACTCTTGAGTCTCTTGATAAAAGCAGGACATCCCCAAATCCTAAGATGATTTAGGCTTGGTTGTTTACCATACCATATCTCATATGGTATTTTAGGTACAGACTTGGAAGGTACTCTGTTTAATACATATGTTGCAGTAAGGAGAGCATATCCCCAAAGAGAAATTGGTAAGTCTGTATAACTCACCATTGATCGCACCATGTTTAACAGTGTGCGATTTCTCCTCTCAGATACTCCATTAAGCTCTGGTGTACCTGGAGGTGTCCATTGTGAAACAATACCATTTTCTTTAAGATAAGACTGGAATTCTCCACTGAGATATTCACTACCTCGATCTGATCGTAGGGTTTTAATAAATTTTCCAGTCTGTTTCTCTACTTCATTTCGGTATTCTTTGAACTTTTCAAAGGCTTCAGATTTATACTTCATTAAGTATACTGAACAATACCTTGAGTGATCGTCGATAAAAGTTATGAAGTAGTAATATCCACCCCTTGCCATTTCATTAAATGGCCCACATACATCAGTATGTATAAGTTCAAGTAAATCAGTGGCTCTTGTACTTCGTCCAACGAAGGGTGCCCTGGTCATTTTTCCTTGAAGACATGATTCACAGGTTGGATAAGGTTCTAAACCAAATGGACCGATTAGTCCATCTTTAGCCAATTTTGTGACTCTATCTTCTCCAATATGACCTAGCCTTAAATGCCATTTATATTTGGGGCTTATTTCTTCTCTTTCACGTTTATGTGTTATGGTATTTACATTCACAACATGCTCATTATTTTCTTTCATGTTTAGTACATAAAGATCATTATCTAAAGTACCATGTGCAACATATTTATTCTCATAATAAATATTATAAATTTTATTTCTAAAATAAAATTCATAATTGTCTTTGCATAAACATGAAATTGAAACTATGTTCCTTACAGCAAAAGGAACAAATAAACAATCATTCAAACTTATAACATGCCCAGATGTCATTTTTAAGAAAAATGTCCCTATAGCTAAGGCAGCAACCATTGCTCCATTTCCCACTCTAAGAGACATTTCTCCTTGTTTAAGTCTTCTACTTCTTTTCAGATCCTGCATTGACATACAAATATGTGCGGTTGCAGCAGAATCTAAAATCCAAGAAGTAGATTGAATAATTGAAATATTAGTTTCAATAATGAGCATACCTTCACAAGGATTCTCTTTAGGCTTGACTTTCAAGCTGTTGAGGTAAGCTTTGCAATTCCTCTTCCAATACTCATCCTTACCGCAATGGAAACATTTTCCCTTGTCATTGGGCTTATTAGCTTTCCCTTTTTTAATCCCACCTTTAGCCTTGGGTTGAAACTTTTTCTTTTTACCCTTTTTAGTTGAGGGCGCTTCTATAGCCATAACATCTTTTGGCTTCTTTATGCAAGTTTCAGCAGTATTAAGCATCTTTAGCAGTTCAGCAAGACTGCACTCAATTTTATTCATGTTAAAATTCATGATAAATTGAGAGAATGAGTCTGGCAAGGATTGTAGGATAAGATCGATAGCTAATTCCCCATCCATTGAGAAATTAAGAGCTTCTAGCTGCTCTATGTAGTCAATCATTTTGAGTACATGCTCATTGACCGATCCTTCAGTCATTCTCATTCTGAACAGTTTCTTAGATATCTCATATCTAACTGTTCTGCTTTGTTCACTATACAACTCTTGTAGATGAAGTATCATGGAACTTGCATCAGGCATATTTTCATCCTGCCTTTGTAGCTCATTGGACATCGATGCCAATATATAGCTTTTAGCAGTGAGGTCATCATCTTGCCACTTCTGATAAGTGACACGTTCTTCCTCACTTGCTCCCTAAGGAATTTCATTTGGCTTAGGTGTATCAAGAACATAGCTAATTTTCTCATAATTAAGAACAATTCTTAAATTCCTTAACCAATCAACGTAATTGGGTCCCGTCAAACGGTAGTTTTCCAGAATTCGTGCTAGCGGATTATTCATTATTAAATATTTCTGCAGAAAGTATAAATTAAATTATTAGCATTTTTTTTTATAATCTATTTGATTTTGGTCTTTAAACCAAATAGTACCTCCCACTATTTTATCATTTCAATACACTCCCATATGTAAGAAACGAAAACTCTGATTGGTAAAAGTTTCTAGTAGGAATCGGATTCTCATTAGTATAAGTTTGCCTCACCTAACAGTTCTTGGCTTACTTATTATAATGAGTAGGTAACTCTTTACCAAATGCATCTCATGCATGTACTGATTATCCTTCGGCCTCTAAATCATTAATACCTCACCTAACAGTTCTTGGTATAAATGATTTAGTTAAGTTTACCCTAATACCCTTGCACATTTTCAAAACATCTTACTAACCTCACCTAACAGTTCTTGGTAGCTTAATGTATGAATTATGCATCATCGCATGATATATGGTTTATTTTCAACATTTTAATGAATGAGTAGCCCATGTATCCATGACAACTAGCCCAAGCATAAAATATTTTAAATATTCCATTGGTATTAGTAGGCCATGATGAATATTCTCAATATCCATCATTACAACTTAACAATAATTATGTTAATTTAATAAGGGAGTATTTGGGCATTATTATGGTCTCACTTTTTAGCATGTTATTCCATTTACAATATTTAAATATGTCTAAGCACCCTAATATACATCTCATGCATATTATAGACAAACCAACCAAGGATGATCATGGAATTTTCTAATAAAACCAATTTGAGCCAAAATTGGTTTTAAGGTCCACCTAGGTATCAAGCAAACAATAATGATTATGAGACATCTTATGCCTCAAATTATTACAAATATTGATTTCTATTTGAGAGGCCAAAATTACATTGCAAGTGCTGCAACGATCCATGAAGTCTTCTTGCTCCAATTGTCCAACGCATCGTAAATACGCCGTCCCTCCTTTGGCAATCATCTCACTTTGTAGTAATTACATATTTAGAAAAATTGGGGTACAAATCTCAGGGGTAATGAGATACAATCAGATCTTAATAGAAGGAGGAACATGCAAGTCCCTATTTAAAAATATTACAACCATTTAAGCCTTTAGAAATCGGCCAAATCAACAAATGAATCATTAGCTCATTCAATCATGCATATATTCAATCATCACATGACATAAATATATCTAGGTCTTTCCATGATCATCCTTCATGCTATTATAAATGGAAATAACATAAATCATGCTTCAAAAATTCGAAATTGAATGAAGATGGCTCTGATACCACTTGAAGGACAACATTTGTCCATGAGGTTCCTAATAACGCAACTATTGCGCAGTAAAATTAAAACAGATGGCGGAAGCTCTAGAAACCTCGGATCGACTTCATTCAAAAACGAAAATCAAGAGGAAAGATTGAAGTTTAATTACCTCACTTGTAGTTTCAGAAACAACTTCGTGAAGTAGGAGAAAACGACTGAAAACAGCAAGCTCCGAACACTGTCCAGAAAAATAGCTCTGCACGAACAGCTTCTGTTTTGCCACGATCTGAGATCCTTTAAGCACCCCAATTGTGATGCCTCTAATCAGTCCACACTTAGAAATGTTCTAGGAGTTCAGAGGATTTGGAATCTCGAAATTTCATTAAGAAATGAGAGAGATAATGAAGGAACATGAATGCTAGCTCATGTTGATTCCTTCCACCAAATAAAGCCACCATTATGTCTAATAATGGCACCAAACATTATCATGTGCTAGACCCACCCACTTAGCCATTATTTATTGAAATTGATCTCATCACTTCAATAAACCATTTAATTAAATAAATAAATAGCTAATATTAATTAATTTCGGAATTAATCATTTAACCCCATTTTGATCACATCAAATGGTTAAATGTGGGCTTCTCTTGTGACATGTTCTAATGCTTTCTCTTAATCCATATTGGATCCAATAAAAGCCCATAATTCTAAACCCAAAATTGGTCTAGAAGTCCATAATCATATATGAACCCGAACATGTCCAAAGTGGTCATTTTACGTGCTCGACATTCCATAATGTTTAATTGAGGATTTATGAAATTTATTTTGTTCCTTAAACTATTTATGGAACATCTAAATTTCTATTTTAAATCACATTTAAGATATATTTATATTTATATTCATTCTCAATGAATTATAATATAAATATTGATTTTCCTAAAATTAGGAAATCTAACTTCTCATTTTCTAGTAACTCCTTTTTCATTTCTATATTGTGTGTGACCTTTTAGGTTCTTAGTTATGAGGTAGTAGAACTATTTTAATGATAACTCTTTATTCATTAAATGATGCTAAACTCTTTAGTCATCAATTAGAACCTTTCTAATGACCTTAAGATGCATTGGTAATACGCTTTACCAATATTGATCATAAGGTTTCTACAAGTCATGAGTGACACCTAGCAGTATATCACGACTATCCAAATAACAAGAATTGTTGGATCTAAAGAACCTATTCCATTGTATCTCAATGTCTTGGTCTCTTCATCATCCATGTCCAGAGAAAAGCACAGCTTATGGTTTATTATGTTAAGCAGTTGTGCTTTATCTCAAAATAAATATAAATGAACTTGGCATGATAATATAATTTGAACTCCTTCAAATATATTTCACCTTGGCCAAGGATTTCTCATGCCAATTCATATTATCTCATAGGGACATCCTATTTGTATATTACAAAGTGATGAATTCCATATTGGCCATCAACTTGTCTTCATACATAGCCAACCATGACAGCTATTGCTAGATCTCTTCCGTGATTAGGAATCAATCGTTATGCATTCACATATCAGAGATGTCTATGTATAAGACATCTGTTATGCCTCAGGTCTAAAGACCATTACTAAACATAGTGTCTGTTACAATGTATAATAAGCCATTAACACTCACGACCATATGGCTTACTATATTCGGTCAAGTTCAGTAAACTCGTTCTCTTAACAAGTACCTATGTGTTTGACTTAACAGCTCATGTCAATGATATGAAACTCACCATCCATTTTAGTATCACATACCATAAGGAGTCATAACACATACTAGTGTTTATAGGAATTTATAATGTCCAATCATAAATCCACCACTAGGAACTATTTTAGAAGTATAGTACAAAGGATACACGTTTCATATTCTCGACATACTCGAGAATGTGTTCCTTAACTATTTTACTTCTTGGACTTTATTCATTAAATTAATATATGAATATTGATAACTTTGCCATATAAATATCAAAATGCTATTCAAATACAATTATTCCCTAAACAATCAAATCACCATTCGATTGGCCTTTAGGGCATATTACTAACATTATGCAGTAGACCATGTGCTGGATCTGTCCAAAATGACGAGTCAGATTTCCAAGCACCTAAAGAAAGGTGCCTCACAATGGTCAGAAGAAGCATCAACAGCTGTGAAAGAACTAAAGCAAAAGTGCTAGTCACTTCCGCTTTTAAAGATTCCTGACACAGGACAGCTCATCCTCCAGACGGATGCAAGTGACCATTATTAGGGAGCACTGTTGATAGAAGAATCCAAGGGAAACAAGAGAGTCTGTGGTTATAAATCTTGCCAATTCAACGACGCTCAAAGTCACTACCCCTCCTCCAAGAAAGAAGTCCTTGCAGTAGTCAAAGGGATCAAGAAATTCCAATTCTTTCTGTCACTCACTCCCTTCATCATTGAAACTGACTACAAATACCTCCAAGGACTCCTTAGACGAAAGGAAGGAGAAATTCCAGACCCTCAATTGGCACGGTGGTCCGAATCTCTTTCCAGGTTTAAATTCGAAGTCAGACACATCAAGGGAGAATCCAATACTGTTGCAGACTTTCTCTCTCGACCTGTCAATATGATTAAGAGAAAGAGCCTCCCCAAAAGATGGGAAGAAGGAAGCTCCAGTGCTCATGAAGCAAGAACACATTTCCTCCAAGATCTCAACACCTTTATCGCTTGGCTTCCTACAGAAGTCTAAGACATGATTTTTTAAAAGGTTATCTAACACAAAAGAGATCTCGAAGATCAAGCCCTAACATGGCGAGTCTGGCAGCTGATGGCCATGCAGGAACACCAACCTACTCACAACAAAAAGGCCCAGAGAGCATTTCATCTACATCCAAACCCAGATCAGATGGACGAAACCATCTTCACAGTTGGAACCAACTTCCATTATGTAATGGACGAAAATACCAACTGGGGGACATTATGTCATTTGTGACATCACCCCGCAAGCCTATTACATAACATGGTACTGGCTCAATATTTATCTGGTAGTAATTCTGTTCGAGCATGGTAAAATCCATACTAGCAGACGATACGGAAAAGGCAGGTGGTTCGATAGGATGTTTGCTCCTATCTTTAAAGACCTCCTGACCCTAAAACTTATCGATGGGTATCACATCACTCATCCAACGATAGTGATTGTGAAACTCACAGATATCTGGGGAAGGTACAAGAGGCCCCTTGTACATGTTGTCCAGCACAACCATTCTCAAGATGATGGGGACTCCATGTGGACAGGCTACTTTAGTGCTAGGAAAGCACTAGCAGAGATATATGGGACTGTTCCTTCGTACATCACTCACAGTCCTGTATCACCTCAAGTTTGCAGTACTCCTGATCTATTCTACAGGGAAGAAATCAGGAACTTGAAGCTCCATGGAGAAGATGATGAAGCCTCGGATCTACAGCACAAATACAACGACTACTTGACAAGGCATGGCAGGCCAACAGAAGTCACATATTTGGATGAGACTCCAGATATCAACCGATGGAGGAACGAGCTTGAAGACCTTGCCCATTGGTTAGATCTAGAAACAGAATGGGCCCAACCAGAACTGGACCCACAGGTAGACAACATTGAAGACCCCATCCGGCCAACCATGGATGAAGACGTAAAGGCTGCATCAGCCTTTTTGACATTTATCATCTAGCCTCTCCGAAACTTCATTGGCAATTTCCTTTATAAGTTTAGATTTAGGCCCAATGAAAAAGTAACAATAACTAAGTTCAAATATATGAAAACGAGACCGAGATCATGTGTATTTAGTTCCAATATAAAATAGCTAATTCAATGTGAACAACAAACAATTTCATCGAATAAAATAGATTATTCATAAATTAAATTCATTCTTATAATGTCGTTTAATACTTGTACTAGATGGATTAACTAATACTAAGAATAAGATAGAAAATTATTCCTGCTTGGTAACACGAGAATCAAAGCCAGAGAGATAGGATGCTTCGGTCAAAGCATTCCTCCAACTACGCATCTTATTTGTTCCCACTTGAAATCCGAGCTTCGAAAACAAATTCCCCAAAATCCTAATTTGCTTTCTCACATGCGACAGATCCAAGCAAAAGAAGACAGGGATCACAATCTGTCCATAATAAGCACTGTTCTTGCAATCGAGGATCTTTAAAAGTTCATCGGGGCACCATCTTGAAGCAGCATAAGCAGATGCTTGGTGCCTCAATCGCATGCAAGAGAGATTGCGATGTTTCATCTCCTCTCTTAAGATTGTTGAATAAAAGTTTCAATGCTTTTTTCGCACAAATCTGAATAGAGATGGCTAGTAAAGTTGTGACACGTGTCCACTCCTCTGAAACTTTAAAAAATAAAACATTGAACTTGGTGCTTCAAGGAGGGATGGGACTATATAGACTCTAAAAATTATTCTATACACTTATATTTTACAAAAAAATTTATTACAAAAATATCTGTAATATAAATTATTATTAAAGACATTTTATTATTATGATTTTACAAGCTTCTTATACACATATTTTGAAACAAATAGTGCCAAAAACACAAGAAAATTAACATAATTAGAATTAAGCTTATATATATACTACAATTAGCGTTATTGCCATCGAGTCTTGGTAGCTTGACAACCTGCATGGTGTTCGGACTATGAGATGCGAGTTTCAAGAAATTTTGCAATAAAAACTAAAGCTTTTCTATCAATTCGAGGCTCAGCAACCCAATAAGCACCTGCAATTTTTTCTTGTTGTGCTTCCTACATCATCCCACAGATCTTCCCCTCTTCTATTAGTCCTCCATGATTTGAACATGGTGCGTAGAGAGGAAGAAGATTTCTTTTGCTTGTTTCCAGCCATAATGAATTTTAATCAACCTTTTTCTTCTCTTCCACCCTAATTTCTTGAGTTTAAATTACGGATAGCAGAGTTTGTTGTTTAACTTCAAATATCTCACGAGAACAATGTCTTTATCATGGGAAGAACCAGCAATTGATTTATTTGTTTTACTATAGCTTTTTCATGAGTGTGTAGAGTAAGTAAAGATAATTAATTTAAAAAGGATTAAGTGAAGACTTTTTTGGTATTTTAAAAATTGTACAAAGTATAATTTATTTTTAAAAAATGAATAGATGAGTATACATAGTAATAGAGTACTCAGAATAACTTCTAGAGTGCATATAGCCCTATCTTTCGAGGGGTCATCAAGCTAGCCAGTCGCAGAGTGAAAATTGCATAAACCAAAGTCAAAGGTCGTCCTAAAAAACAGACGTGGCATTCACAAGAGCCTCCACTTGTCAGCCTAGCACTGGATAAAATTGTTAGCACAAAATTGCCCTTTATTGTTTGACTTGTTCATGAAGGAAATTAATTTGACTAACGTGTTGTTTGCTTCTTAGTCTGAAGTCTGAACTTAATTTTTTTTAGACATTTATTTATTTGAAGTTATTTTTTTAACTTATTACTTATTATTAGACAATTTTATCTGAATAGAAAAAATAAAAAAGTCCACTTTTATATGAAGTCTGAAGTCTAAATAAAAAATTTTAATTTCAAATTTCAAAAATACCCTTAACAATTCATATATTTTGAATATTATTTATAAACTTAATATTTTTGTATTATTCTTGAAGTTCTTTTTTTAATTGTTTTAAATTTTTATTCACATGATAATATTAACTAAACTGAAATATTGAACAAATCAAACTATGTCCATTGTGATGAATAAAACATAAAACAATAATTGTTGACTTTATGATAAAAGTTGATGTTATAATTACATCTTTTATTACAAAATTAAATTAAGATCAACAATGATAGTATTTTTTTTAATGGTACCAAACTAATCAACCGGTGAAAATTATAAATTGTGACAAACAAATAAATGCACCACTTAAAAGGATATTTATTACAAACTATTGACTTTAAAATTTTTCTCTTCAAATGTTAAAAAAGAAAAAAAATGTCATTCAAATATTTTCATTCAGACTACAACTAAATTCAAATATATTCAAATTTCAAATACAGAAACAAACACAACCTAAGTCAATTTCCCTGCGAGTCGCCCTTATTTTTTTCTTTTTTATAACTTTATTGAATTAATCTAAAAAATCCTTAATTACATCATTGAAAAACATTATTCAAAATATTTCTATCTAATTAATTTATTTTCATCCTTTACCTATACAAAAATCACAAATTAACATTATTGTTTACTAAAATTAAACTTTTTTAATTAGCATTATATTATCCATCTTTATAAGTTCTAAAAGTATAATAGTAGTGGTCTTATTTTTATATTTTTATTTTCTTCAAATTTGTATTATTTATCTTCACAACTTTTATGAATATTTTTCCTATAAAAACAAAAAATTTAATATTTATTTTTAAAAATTCAAATTTAGACATCCAGCTAATTACAATTCAAAATAATTTAAGTTTATTGAAATTTCTGACCCAAAAAAAAGGGCGTAAAATGCAATTCAATGTCCAAAAACCTATAATCGCAAAAGCAAGGGCAAGTGGGTGTATTTGTTGGCTGTCTCTACTGACAAACAGTAGTTGCATTTGCGTCAGTGGTACTAGTTCTTGCAGTGACAACTTCATTCTTATTTAGGATCTCTTTAGGAAGGAGAACTCTGAAAACGGCATAGTGATGATTCAAGCTTTTCATCCTTTGTAGTCTGTGAACGCTGCCCAAGGCGCCCTCGTTGGGGTTTGGGAAAGCATAAAATATACGTCTAACTCTTTGGTGAACAAGTGCCATCGCACACCTGAAACATTAAAATTGGAAATATGAAAATAACAGAGCTTTCTATGTTACAGACAGCATGCATATTCACATCTCGATTTGACGTTTATAGCATGTGACACAGGTTGTTGTATAATGCAAGTGAAAAATCACAAAACACTATTTCATGCTGTACCTTTTGTAAGTAAATTCCAAAAATGCTTATAAGCAAAAAACCCCATTCATAAATAGGTGGTTTAATATGCTTAAGCTGGTACAAGGAAATTGGATGGTCGAATCACATATTCCTAGTAATAACAGGCACTCCCAAAGAAAAGCAACAAATCGATACTAAAGAAGGGGAGTAATCAAAATAATTATTATGAACAATTCTGGGCACACAGAGCAGCTAACTTCAAGTATTTCACAACATAAGGGATTAGGTTAAGAGCAGTGCCAATTTACATCTCCGACACTGACATCTTTACTTGGGCAGCCACTACTGGCAACTCTTGAGTATGAGAGCTTCCTATCAGCTATACACAAAACATAGCGACCAATAGGTAATGGCATTTCATCATGCATACATATCCAACCATAGTGTTGACAGACATACATTACACAAGGCTCCCAAACTAGATAGATGTCATAACCAGTGCATAGATAAGGTCTGGCTGATTCTGGATGAAAACCTTCAGCACCAGCATCCGGTTCCTCACTGTTCTCAACCTGAAATAGCACAAGGATGAGGACGACAATTTTCAGTCCTAGCAGACAAACGGGAGAAAAGGAAACAATTGCTGGTAAAAGCTAGGATGGCTGAACTCAAGAACGGACACAATTTAAATATACTCAAGGCCACTAATTCAAACTACAGGGGAAAAAAAGGTTGGTTGAGAAATCAAGTAATTCAAATTTCATTCATTTGCTTTTTCAGAGTATAATCAATTGACCATTCCAAGCTTGACATGATTCTTCGTATACCTGGTTCCAAAATTCAAGTCTTTTTCGGTAGAAATGTCATATTTTAGGTTTATTATAGCTGAAGAAAGAAAATTGAAAAGAAATCTTTAAAATTGGAATGGGTTACAGAAGATTGGAATGGGTTAAAATTGAAAAGAAATCTTTGTACAAATTTGACTTCAGTAAGTTCAAGAAACAAAAACAACTTTACAAACCCATCCTTTAGTGTCGGTGACCATAATTTCTTAAAGCCCTTCATCAGCATCCAATGCAAGATCCAAATAGAACTATGGGCATCAGTTAGTCCATAAAAAAAATAAAATAAAAATAAAAATGCTCAATTGCTCATGTAAATTGACAGCATTTGGTTCTTAACTGTTGTGCAACTTAAAAGCGGAAAGTAACAGATGAACAGATAAATCCAAATGAACTGCCAAATATAAATTGATTTCACTTTACGCAATGTAATAGTAATATGTTTAATTTTTTTGATGCAGCTTAATTATATTTTCGCGGATCTATTTTGGTATATTAAATTTTTTTCGTAATTCTTTTAACTTCTACCTAGTTTTCTTCTAAGTAGCCTAAAAATAAACATATAACATACTTCTGAAAAATGGGAACCTTTTTTGAAAATTGAACGAAAAAAATTTCCCGTTGAATCATTCGGAGAAAGATAAATAGAAGTGACACGAAACCATTGCTTCACTATAACCACAGAAGTCAAAAATCAATTCCCCCGTTAATTAGATTAAATAATGTACGTGTCATGTGTTTGTACTTGCTAGTTTGTGTATATAGTTTTTTAGAATTTGGATTCACAACTGACCACTCTGTGGAGCTTTACATGATGTTGTTATTGGTAGCTATTAGATAAAAAATAATACATAATTAAATTTTAATCATGCATTGTTATAAATGCATGAGTGGCAAAATCTAATAAAAAGAACAGCACAACTCAACTCAGTGTTGAGAATTCAGAGTATGAAGATGAGTCAGCCGTTGATCCCAAGGCCATGTTGGCATGCCACTTGAGTAGCCATATCCAGCAGCCAGCTGATGTAGAAGCTGAGGTGTATTCAATGAGCTGGCAAAACTATTATGTAGGGGAATATTTACACGTGAACACTACAAGCTGGAG
The DNA here is from genome assembly GCA_029633175.1 of Citrus glauca. NCBI lineage: Eukaryota > Viridiplantae > Streptophyta > Magnoliopsida > Sapindales > Rutaceae > Citrus > Citrus glauca. The sequence continues at coordinate 37,545,182 of JAQOOD010000003.1, forward strand.
GTTCTAGAATGTTTTCAATGATTGGCTAAGTGCAGCTGTAAACTTTTGTTTTATTCATTTTTGCTTCCTTTTGAGCAAGCTACCATGTCTCACGTTGAGTATAAATATGTGAAGAATATGTATATCTCATTCATTCAAGTAATCATAATACAAAGGCATTGTTTGTTTTCTGCTCTGTTGCTTGCATACTAAAAGCAATTCATAAGAATTTAAGTTGGTATCAAAGCCAAACTTTTGAGCTATGGAAAGCAGCAGAAATTCACAAACAAACATGAATCAAACACTGGAAAATCCAAATGATCAACCAAATGATTTGAATCAAAACCAACCTGAAAATATCGACAATCAAAATCAAAATAATGGCACCAGAAATGTGACCATAATGAACCCTTCTTCTACCCAACATATCACCAGCAACACATATGTGTTCACCACTCCCATCAAGTTAACACAGAACAATTTCATGCTCTAGAGATCACAAGTGGTCCAGCATACGAGCAAATGAACTTGAAGGCTTCATAAATGGAAGCTATACCTGTCCCCCCATTTATTTCACTAGCCCTGGACTTAACCAAGCTATTGTCACTCACCAAAATCCAAAATATCAAATCTGGAAGAAACAGGACCACATCCTTTTGAGCTGGTTGCTCTCATCTCTTAGTGAGGCTGTCCTAGGCACTGTGGTGGATTGTTCTACTTCCCATGAAGTTTGGACAACTCTCACCAATCAGTATAGTGCAAGAACAAGAGCTAAAATCTTATATTTGAGGACACAGATTCAAACCATTAAAAAGGGCTCTCTTACAATCCATGATTATTACTCCAGAATGAAAGCTATCCTAAATACACTTAGAGCAACTGGAAATAATATGAGTGATGAGGATTTCATTATGTGTGTCTTGGCTAGAGTAGGATCTGAATATGACTCTGTTGTCACTACCATTAACTCTATGCTAGAAACCCCTTCATTGTCAGAGGTCTATAGCATGCTCCCTAGCCAAAAAACAAGAACTGAGCAAAATCTCAGCCCAGGGACCCTTGAGGCTAACTTCACACATATGAGAAATGGTAGAAGGAACTGGGGCAATGGTGAAAGATTTGACAATCAGCAACAACCTGAGATAGTCTTCAGAAATCCTGGTGGTGGAACTGGAAATGGTAGTAATGGTGGTCCTGGTCAGGGAAGTCAAAATGTTCAAGACAAAGGAAAAGGCAAAGCTGCTGCAGAAGGTGAAGGTTCTGAATCAAAGGCTCCATACCAAATCTGCTTCAAAATGGGGCACACAGCTACTGAATGCTGGCATAAGTTTAAGAAAAATTATGTGCCACAACTAAATAGGAGGAGAGGAGCCTACATGGCCACAACAGAAGGACAAAGCAGCACTGCTTAATACCTGGACAGTGGTGCCACAAATCATATGACCAATGCCATTGAAAATATAAACTTGAACTCAGAGTATCAAGGTAATGACAAGTTCACTATTGGTAATGGTAACACACTTCACAGCTCTCAGATTGGTTATTCTACATTGCCCACTTACAATCCACACAAACACATCAAATTAAATCATATTTTGTGTGTACCTGATATTACCAAAAATCTCATTAGTGTTTCCAAATTGCTTTATGATAATGATATTGATGTTGAATTTCAAAAATCTGTTTGATTCATTAAGGACAAGAGCCAAGGGAGAATTCTGGTGAAAGGAGTGGATAGAGATGGACTATATGAACTGCTATGCATGCCAACTCATTTGAGTGGCAACAAGGTCACATATGCTGTTGAGTTATTTGCATTTCCAGTACCTGAGTCAATAAGTTACATTAACAATCCAATGTCCATAGCATGTTTTAATTTTAAAACTGATAGTAATGAGTCTTTAGGTGTCAGTGTTGTCAAGTCCAGTAAAGCTAACACAAGCAATAGGGATTTTAGAACAAATGAAATGGATCTTTGACACCTTAGGCTGGGGCATCCAAATGAGTCAGTTCTGAAAAATACTCTATCATCTTGTAATTAGCTCAACTTAAATAAAAGCATTTTTCCTTCATTTTTTGTAATGCTTGTCTGTATGGAAAGTAATCAAAACTGAACTTTAAAAGCATTGAAACCAAGACCAACACAGCCTTAGAACTAATACATAGTGATCTCTGGGGACCAGCACCTATTCCATCTACCCATGGACACGGATATTACATATCCTTTGTAGATGACGACAAGATACTCATGGTTTTTTCCCTTAACAACAAAATCACAAGCCCTTGACATATTCATTGTATTTAAGAACCAAGTAAAAAATCAGCTAAATTTAAGAATTAAGGCTTTACAAACAAACATGGGTGGGGAGTTTAAAACTTTCGAACCTTTTCTCAAGAAAGAAGGAATAGCTCTAAGACACTCATGCACTTATTCACATGAGCAAAATGGAAAAGTGGAAAAAAAGCACATACACGTTATGGAAACTGGCCTAACATTACTAGCTCAAGCAAAAATGCCTTTGAGATATTGGCAAGAAGCTTTCAGCTGTGCCACCTACATCATAAATAGATTAACCTCACCTATCCTTGAAAATACAACTCCATTTGAGCTGTTATATCTCACCAAACTAGATTATTCCCAAAATTAAAGTTTTTAGTTGTGAATACTATCCATACTTAAGACCCTACAACAAGTATAAGTTTGATTTTCACACCTCCAAATGCACACTACTAGGTATTAGTATCAATCACAAAGGCTACATTTGCATGCATCATTCAGGGAGGATCTACATTTCAGCTAGTGTCAAATTTAATGAACACTCTTTTCCTTTTCAAAATGACTCAATTTCTACAAGCATGGGCTCACTGATCAAAATGAGTCACCCTTAGTTCTTGAAAAATTTCAAGTTGTGTCTTTCTCCACTAGTGTTCCTCCTGAATCAACACAGCAAAATGCAGCTCATAGTCAATTGCAAGCTACTGCTGGAAAATCAGAACAGCTCCCAAGGTTTAGTCAAGATGAAGCTTGTCAGAATTTGAACCTCAATTCTATATCAAACAGCCACTCACCAGTTGAACTCTCACCAAACACCTTAGTAGAAAACTGCATCTTGCCCCCCATAATAGAACCAAACACTCAAGCCTCCTTACATCCCATGATCACAAGGTCAAAAGCAGGGATTTTCAAACCAAAGGTTATCAAACAGCCACTCAATCTCAAACTTCCTTACCCCCTGACTCCACTGTTGCAATGAAAGATCTTAAATGGAGAAGAGCAATGGAGGAGTAATATTATACTTTAGTCGAAAACCAAACCTGGACCCTAATACCACATAACCAGAAGTACAAGCTCATTGACACTAAATGGGTATACAAAGTAAAGGAGAATCCAGATGGCACCATAAATAGATACAAAGCTAGACTTGTCGTGAAAGGGTTTCTGCGGCACCAGGACTTGACTTTAATGAAACCTTCAGTCCTGTGATCAAAGTTTCAACAATCAAAATCATTTTAACCTTGGTTGTAAGTAACGATTGGCTGTTGAGGCAGGTTGACATAAATAATGCATTTTTGAATGGAGACTTGACAGAGACTGTGTACATGCCACAACCTGAGGGATTTAAGGATAAGAGAAGACCAAACCACATATGCAAGCTCAAGAAAGCTCTCTATGGACTGAGACAAGCACCCAGAGCATGGTTTGACAAATTAAAGAATGCTATGTGCTCTTGGGGATTCAACAACTCCAAGTGTGATACTTCTCTATTCTTCAAGAGAAGCAGCGCTGAAATAATCATTGTACTGGTGTATATAGATGACATAATTATGACTGGAAAAAATAGCAAGGGTATTGAGGAAGTGATAGGAAAACTAAGTGGAGCCTTCGCACTGAAAGATCTTGGAAACTTAAGCTACTTCCTTGAGATACAGGTTATAAGAAATCAGAACTCCATTATGCTCTCTCAAGCTAAATATGTTTAAGACCTATTAGCTAAAACAAAGATGAAAAATTGCAAGGGAATAGAGTCACCATTCAGCACAGCAGAGAAATTAAAGAAGAGTGAAGGCACCAAACTTGACAACCCCTCATTCTATAGGAGTGTTATAGGAAGCCTACAGTATACTGTTTTAACGAGACCAAAGCTTGCATATTCTGCTAACAAGTTTAGCCAATACATGTCTGACCCAATACAATCTCACTGGACAGCTTGCAAACGAGTGTTGAGGTACCTAAAGAGCACTGCAAACATGTGCTTAAAATTCCAGAAGTCAAAACACCTAGATTTGATAGCCTATACTGATGTTGACTGGGCTAGTGATCCAGATGACAGAAGATCAGTAAATGGATATTGTGTGTTTTTGGGAGATAATTTAGTGGCTTGGAGCTCAAGAAAACAAGGCATGGTGGCAAGATCTACAACTGAGTCCGAGTACAAGGCCATAGCTTTGTGTACTATTGAAATCACCTAGATAAAGTCTCTGTTTGGTGAACTAGAAATCGAGATGCAAAGAGTTCTTATGATCCTAAGTGATAGTACGAGTGTAGCAGCTATAGCCACAAATCCAGTGTATCATTCAAGGACAAAGCATTTTGAGATAGATCTTCATTTCATTAGAGACAAAGTCACTCAAGGAGAACTGGAAATCAGTTTTGTAGCCGGCAGAAATCAAGTTGCAAACATATTAACCAAGCCATTGCCTTATTACAAGTTCAATCAATTTAGAAGCAAACTTCACGTCTTTTACGAGACCTTAAATTTGAGAGAGGGTGTTGAGAATTCAGAGTATGAAGATGAGTCAGCAGTTGATCCCAAGGCCATGTTGGCATGCCCCTTGAGTAGCCATATCTAGCAGCCATCTGATGTAGAAGCTGAGGTGTATTCAATGAGCTGGCAAAACTGTTATGCAGGGGAATATTTACACGTGAACACTACAAGCTAGAGGTTCTAGAATGTTTTCAATGATTGGCTAAGTGCAGCTGTAATCTTTTGTTTTATTCATTTTTGTTTCCTTTTGAGCAAGCTACCATGTCTCACGTTGAGTATAAATATGTGAAGAATGTGTATATCTCATTCATTCAAGTAATCATAATACAAAGGCATTGTTTGTTTTCTGCTCTGCTGCGTGCATACTAAAGCAATTCGTAAGAATTTAAGTCTCAGTACTAAATTCAAATTCATTATTCAAATTATAAAGCTCTGTCTTAGGAAATCAAACTTATTGATCACATTTATCGTTTTCAGAGCTTTTCTACCCAATCAAGCAGATGATCGTCAATTTATTGAAAAGATTTGAAGCAATTTATAAATTTACAGCAATCCGAGCATAATTTTTGAAAATCCATTCATTTTTTAATATAATTTGATGTATTTCAAAATCCTGATGCACATTTCCGATCCATGTAAGAGATGGACAAATAATTGGGTATATCAATGCTCATTAATTTAGTCCCTACAACTTGAGTCAATTAACCTGTTAGGTACTATATTTTTAAGGACCACTCAAAACACCTGTGAGCTATTAGATTTTCACTTTCTCAATGATAAATTAGTATGATAAAATTTAAAATTCAAACAGATATAATATGTTACATGTAAAAATTAAATATATATTCAACAAAGACCTTTGAATAGCTTTTAAAAATGCATAGATTAACCGGATAATTTGCTCAATCTGTAGAAACTTATGGAACATTTACCCAATTAGTAGCATGAGAAGATCGAAATAGACATAGAACAAATGAACAAATTAATGAAGTAATATCTTGGCTTTCCAGCTGAAGATCAGTGACATATATAATAAATATATGTATTGTGGAGGACTTGACATGAATTCTTCAATCTCGAAGGATTCTCTATTCTCTATTTCATCTTACGAGAACGGCATTGTACTTCAGCACTGCATCCTCTTTCGTACTCATTACTTTGTTGGTGAGCACATAATTCGGGATGCTCTTTGCTACATTCATTATTAATATCCGCAGCAATGGCTCCGTAGCTAATTTCATTTGCATTTGCAGCTCTTCCTGACAAACCGCATGTTAACAGCATTATGGTAAGCCCGAAAACTATCATTCCCTTTGTCGTCATCTTGATAAGAAATCTCACCCCTTAAACACCAGACCGCAGATGCAGTGTGTATCCACGACGAGCCTAGCCACAACCTGTAGGACAGCCTATGGGAATGAGGCAACTTAAGAAGTAGTGAGTGACTTAATTCTTATGTTTTTGCGAATGGCAATGATGATATCATTTTTTATATGAAGAAGTTGTGGTCTAATTATAGCATATTTATGTCGTTATTTCTTGGAAGTTCGAGTTAAGCTGGCCTTAGTTTTTCGGTTCTTCAAACCCAGTTATGCAACAGTTTTGCTAGCTAAAAAAATGAAAAATCAGTAGATTTGGTACATCGTGCTGGTTTATTTTCATTTCTCCTACTGAAAATTTTCTGTCTTCAGAGGCTATTATTAATTGTTGTTGTTTATCAGTTCCTTGAAGGTGTATTTCAAGGCTGTAATATTTGTCCACGAATTTGGTAATTTTGGGAAAGATGTCAAAGACCAAACAACTTTGATATTTTGTACAAAAAAAGAAATTCCGTTTGAATACATTTTGATGGACTACGCAAATGCTGTTGATGAACTTAAATACCGGCCCTTGACTCTTTTATTATTTTCCGAATCCTAGTGACGCACAATAGAACCTTTTTTTTTTTTAATAGTCTTAGCTAACAAGTTATGACGTACAATAATACTTTTCCCCCCTTTACTACGGTCATCTGTCTTTTTTGTCTATTTTTTAATATTGTTTAATATACCATTAATAAAATTACATGAAAACATGTCTGACGAATGCCTTCGATATTTTAACGTTTTCAATTACATAGAACTTCAGTAAATTAATATTCGATAAATTGATAATTTCAATTAGATAATAGTCTTTATCAATCTCTACTTAAGGCCAATGTGATAATTTCATAATTTCATAAATTTATTAAATATTAAAACCTAAAAAAAAAATCCTATTTTCCTATAGTACCTACTTACCATAAAAATTAATAATTCCTAATTCAAAATTAAAATTCATATGATTTGTCTTTGCGGCTTCTAAGCAACCTGTATGTTCTTATTGTTTTTCTCGTAATTGATTTGACTTGGATCTCATCTCTACCTTCTTTTTTTTAATATGAAATTCTTGTTAATCGTGTCAGTTTGTAACAAATACTTATCCAATATTAGTATTATGTACTAATTTGCACGAGAGGGGATATATATATATGTGTGTGTGTCATGTTTAACATATAAAAAAATTGTATTATAATCTTATTACTACCAATGTAAGGCAACCAAATATTATTTGTTTGGGGTATTCCAGCGAGACCCGAACGAACGAGCAGGATTGGACGAGCAGAAAGCTAGGAGTAAGGCTCGCTGGGACAAAGATGAACAGAGTACACACGCAACCACCTACCACCGCAGTCAGGAGGATACACGCAACTACCCATCATCGCAGTCATGGTGATACACACAATCGCCTACTACCGCAGCAATCGAGGTACACGCAACCACCTGCCACAGCAGTGATGAGAAGGTAAAAGGGTTGGACTTTTTATGATTCAAAGGGACTAGAAAAACAGAGAACTGTGAACTGATAAAAAACCTAAGGCCAAGAGATTCACGGCCAATCTTTTCCCAAATAAAAACCTTCTTATCTGACTTGAGCGTCGGAGGGATTACGCCGGGAAAACACCCGGCGCACTCTGACTTGTTCTGTGAGTGCAGGAAACCCATAAAAGCAACTGGGCGAGGAGAAGTTCTGGTCGACATAAAGTTGAACGAGCAGGAAGCCTGGTCTCAGAAGAGCACGACCAGAATTTTGCATCAACATTTTGGCGCCGTCTGTGGGGATCCGAACGAAAAGCTTTTCTTGGCGACAGGGATGGGGATCACTTAAGAGGAGAACACCATGGAGACTGGGGGAGGTAATGTGCCAGGGGGAGCCGCAACGCTGAGTGACCCCATGTTTGGCCGGATGGAGAGGATGGAAAGGCAGATGGAGGCCCTCGCGTCCATTCTCGACGAATTACGTAATGAACGGAGGGAGAGTCGGGAAGAGAGGGCGAGAGCTGGTAGACCGACCCCAGCCTACGATGCTACAAGACGGGATGACACTGCCAGGAGACTTGGTGGCGAGGGCGGTTGCTGCTCTATGCGGGAAGATGTTCATAGGAGGGAAGGCCAATCCCTAGGAGGACCAAATTTCAATGAGGACCCCGGAATGGCGAATTCCGAGGAAACCGAACTCCGACAACCACTGCACGAAGTTGATCAGCGACGGGAAGAGGTTGCAGCCCGCCTTCCTGGTCGGGAAATGCAACTGGAAGAAGAAGTGCGCAGGCTAGCACAGGTGGTCGATGACTTGCAGGGCACGAGACGAGCTCCTGGCTGGCGAATCATGTTGGACGGAGAATCGCCTCTCGCGGCGGAGATCATGCGGGCGAACATCCCGAAAGACTTTCGCCTTCCCGACCTTAGATACTCAGGGCGAACTGATCCGTTGGTGCACGTCGAGTGTTTCAACGACATGACGAGGATACAGGGACTATCTCCAGCTCAGAGGTGCAGGGTGTTCCCATTATCTTTGGAGGGACGTGCATGCGAGTGGTACAGGAAGCTTCCTCGCGGTAGTATCCGAACTTTCGAGCAGATGTGCCAGGAGTTCGCGGAGCAGTTTCGAGGAGCAATGGCACCGGAGGACGATATGATGGAGTTAAAAGGCATGAGACAAGGGGAGCAAGAAGCCTTGCGAGACTTCATTAAACGGTATCACCGAGCGGTCCTGGATTTAGGTGCCTTCAACCATCCTCAGGCGTTAAGAGGATTGAGAGAGGGGGTGAGAATAGGCAGGCTGTGGTACAACTTGAGGAGCCCGCTCATCAAAACTTACGGGACCGCGTACGAGCAGGCCAAACGAGACATGGAGATCGAAGAGGAGAAGGCAGCTCGACTCCGAACAAACCAGCTGGAAGAATTGGGGAAAGAGAAGAGGGCGGCACCAGGAAGTGGGCCGATGAGATGGAAGGATCACCCAATACTTGGTCGTAGTGCGGCAGGTCGAGCTGCCACTTACCAACCTCATCAGAGGCCGCCACAACCCCAGCGCAGTGGAGCACCGCTTCCTCGGTCACCAATGAGGGAACCTTGGAGACGAAACGAGGCAGCCCATGGCAATCGTTATCCCCAGCCCCACAACACTAGAGAAAGCAGAGGAGACGTTCTGCCACAACCGCCGATTCGGAGTGGTGCCTACGAGACGAGGGCCGTGCATAGGATAGACCTGAATCAGGACTACGGTCGCTACACCACTTTGAAGGTTCCCCTGGACGAGGTGTACGAGGCCATAAGGGATCGAGGGTTGCTGCATCCCCCTGCTCCCATAACTAAGTTAGCCAGCAGACGAGACAGGGGACGTTATTGCAAGTTTCATGAGACTCACGGGCATACCACTGTGGGATGCAGAGATCTCAAGACCCAGGTTGAGGATTTGGTGAGAAATCGCTACCTGGATGAATTTGTAGATGGGGATTTTCCCAGGGAGACCTCGACATATGAGGACGAACAGGGTAGCAGAAGCTCGAGGAGCGAGCAGCCTCACATAAGGGTGATAGCTGGGGGGCCAACATTGGCCGGAGACTCTAACAGAGCAAGGAAGAACTACGCGAGGTACGCCCTGACTAGCAAAGAGGTGCTCTTCAATACCCCGGCGGCGAAGCGGATGAAAGTCAGGCAGGTCCCGATCATGTGGACCGATAAGGACGAAGAAGGGGTTCTATACCCCCACCAGGATGCCCTGGTCGTAAAAGCCACCGTTGCGAGCAAAGGGCTCGATAGGATATTGGTCGACACAGGGAGTTCGGTGGATGTGTTGTTCAAATCCACTCTGGAGGAAATGGGGTTAGCAGACCTGAAGCTGGACCATACCAACACATCCCTAAAGGGGTTTGGAGGAGGGAAGCTGGTCCCTCTGGGCACGGTTGAGCTGCTGGTCACAATCGGGAACGCTCCGACAGAGCTGACAACAATGCTGGACTTCGTGGTAGTGGACGAGGAAGGCCCTTACCAGGTGATTCTGGGCCGACCATTTCTGAGGACGACCAAAGCGGTACTATCCAACCATTACCTGGCCCTGAAGTATAGAGTAAATGGGCTTATGGGAGTGGTACGAGGAGACCAAAGAACTGCGCGTAGCTGTTATTCCGCGGCAGCAAAAGAGACCATGCAAATTACATCCCCCGATAACCGAGTGGAGAGCAAGAAAGGCAAACAAGAGCCGGTCGAAGAGTTGACGGCGATAAGGTTGGGACCAGAGAACTCGGATAGAACGATCAAGATCGGGTCAAGGCTACCAGAGGAACAAAAGAGGGAGTTGGTGCAGTGTCTATAGGCCTACGCCGATGTCTTTGCATGGACGCATGAAGACATGCCCGGGATTGACCCAGAGATCGCATGCCACAAACTGGCAATAAAGAAAGGGGCGAAGGCAGTAAGGCAGAAAAGAAGATGCTTCAACCAAGAGAGATATGACGCCATCAATGGTGAGGTTGAGAAGCTCCTAAAGGCAGGTTTCATCCGGGAAGTCAATTACCCGGAATGGCTGTCCAACGTAGTGTTGGTGAAAAAGGCGAATGGTAAATAGAGGATGTGTGTGGATTTTACGGACCTGAATAAGGCTTGCCCGAAAGATAGCTTCCCTTTGCCAAAGATCGACCAGCTCGTAGACTCAACAGCCGGGCATGGTCTGCTCAGCTTCATGGATGCGTTCTCCGGATATAATCAGATTCCGATGTTCGGGCAGGACGAGGAAAGCACGGCAGTCATTACCAACCAGGGGCTGTTCTGCTACAAAGTGATGTCGTTCGGATTGAAAAATGCGGGGGCCACATACCAGAGGCTGGTGAACAAGATTTTCAAGCCGTTGATCGGGAGGATAATGGAGGTGTATGTAGATGACATGATCACCAAGTCGAAACTCCCAGAAGAGCATGTCAAGCACCTCGCGGAGACATTCTTACTCCTGAGGAAATACAAGATGAAGCTCAACCCGGAGAAGTGTGCCTTTGGAGTAGAATCTGGGAAATTCCTCGGGTTCATGGTAAGCCACAGGGGAATCGAGGCGAACCCCGAGATAATCCAAGCGATCGTACAGATGAAGTCTCCTCGCAACCTTAAGGAAGTGCAGAGCCTAACAGGAAGGATCGCAGCCTTGAACCGGTTCATCTCCAAAGCCACAGATAAATGTCAGCCATTCTTCCAAGTAATAAAGAAAGGAAAGAGAACAGAGTGGACCCCGGAGTGCGAGGAGGCCTTTCAGAGCTTAAAGCTGTACTTGCAGCGAGCACCTCTGCTATCGACACCAAGAGAGGGAGACAAGTTGTTATTGTACTTGGCGGTGTCTACCCAAGCCACGAGCTCCGTCCTTGTGAGGGAAGAAGATGCCATTCAATACCCGATATACTATACGAGCAAGGCCCTGCTTGACGCCGAGACCAGATATCAGCAGTTGGAGAAGTGGGCCCTCGCCCTCGTGGTCGCTGCCCGCAAGCTGAGACCGTATTTCCAAGCTTTCCCTATCTCGGTAGTCACAAACCAACCATTACGCCAAACCCTGCATAAACCGGACTCCTCTGGTAGGCTCGTGAAGTGGGCTATGGAGCTGAGTGAGTTCGACATAGACTACAAGCCGCGAGCAGCAATCAAGGCACAGGCCATGGCAGATATCATAGTAGAGTTCGCAGAGCCTGAGGCTTGGTCGGAGCAGTCTGAAGGAACATCGGACAGCGGTAAAACCCGAGTCTGGCAGGTGTTTGTCGACGGTTCATCAAGGGAGCAGGGATCAGGAGCCGGAGTTGTTCTGGAAGGGCCTGAAGGGGAAGAGGTCTCTTATGCTGTGAAATTAGACTTCGCGGCGACAAACAATCAAGCTGAGTATGAAGCTCTGATAGCGGGTTTGGAGCTAGCCAAGGCCATGAAGGCGAAAAGGGTGAGCATTAGAACTGACTCGCAGTTGGTCGCGAATCACGTCAGTGAAAAATTCCAACCGAGGGAGGAAAAAATGGAACGGTACCTGAGAGTAGTGAAACAGATGATGAAAAGATTTGAGGCAGTAGAGGTGGTACAGATTCCCAGAGAGCAAAATAGCCGAGCAGACATCCTGACTCGGATGGCAGCGGTAACAGACCCAAAAATGCCCAAGTCAATCCCCCTGGAGGTGAATCCAATCCGAGCATTGAGCCCAAGTTAGAGGTGTTAAGATTAGAGCAGGATAGCTCGTGGATGGATCCCCTGGTTTCATATCTCAAAGATGGGGTTTTATCACCAGAAAAGCTGCAAGCTCGGAAAATCAGGGCCCAGGCTTCGAGGTACACGTTGATCGATGGGGTGTTATACCGACGAGGATACACTCTCCCTTTCCTTCGGTGCTTGAATGAGGACGACGCGGATTACGTGCTGAGAGAAATACATGAAGGGATTTGCGGGAATCACTCTGGTGAGAGATCCCTGGCCCACAAAGTTTTGAGGCAGGGGTATTTCTGGCCAACGATGCATAGGGATGCACAAGCGAAGACCAGGACCTGCACCAATTGCCAAAGTTTTGCAAGTTTCCCCAACCAGCCACCCGAGAGGCTTACTTCAATGGCATCCCCTTGGCCATTTGCGCAGTGGGGAATAGACCTAATTGGTCCAATGCCGAAGGGGCGAGGAGCGGCGACGCATGCCATAGTTGCGATTGATTACTTCACAAAGTGGATAGAAGTAGAGGCCCTCAGCAGCATTACGGAGAAAAAGACAACTGATTTTGTGTGGAGGAATCTAATCTACCGGTATGGAATCCCTCATGCCTTGATAACGGATAATGGTAGACAGTTTGACAACCAGGGCTTCAGGAGTTTTTGCCAGGACCTCGGCATAGAATTGAGGTATTGTTCGCCTGCTCATCCACAGTCCAATGGGCAAGTAGAAGCAGCCAATAAGACGATCAAGAAGCTCCTCAAAACCAGATTGGAAGCAAAAAAGGGAGCTTGGGTTGATGAACTGCCGGGTGTACTATGGGCATACAGAACAACCTATAAGACAGCAACTGGGGAGACTCCATTTGCGCTGACCTTCGGGCACGGAGCAGTTGTGCCGGCCGAAATAGGAACGGCCATGCATCGAACAGAATATTTCAACGAGCAAGAAAATGAGGACCAGATGTGCTTGAATCTGGACCTGCTAGACGAGAAGAGGGAGCAAGCATCGATGCGGGTAGGCGTTTACCAACGAAGAGTTGCTCGGTATTACAACCAGAAGGTAAATTTGCGGCAATTCAAAGTTGGAGATTGGGTACTGAGGAGAGTGAATCAAAGCACAAAAGATCCAACTCATGGGGTACTTGGTCCCAACTGGGAAGGGCCGTACAGGGTCAAGCAGCTGGTTGGACCTGGAGCCTACAGGCTTGTCCGAGCGGATGGCCATGAGGTGAAGCGGCCATGGAATGCGGTACACCTTAGGAAGTATTTTCAATAAGATCAGTAAGCACCAACACATATTTCCATTCATGATTGTTGCTCCATGTTTTATGCTTTATTTCCTCTGTATCAAACAATATCATGAAAGCCGACTGTAATGAAAGAGGAAATTTGAAAAATCGTCTAAGGCGTGTAAAGGCTCACGTCTCAAAGCCTGTTTTATGGCGAGGCCGAAGCCAAGCATGCCAGGATCTGCTCGACCGAGAGAAGGCGAGCAGAATCCCAAATTCAGAAAAAATTGTCTAAGGCGTGTAAAGGCTCACGTCTCAAAGCCTGTTTTATGGCGAGGCCGAAGCCAAGCATGCCAGGATCTGCCCGACCGAGAGAAGGCGAGCAGAATCCCAAATTCAGAAAAAATTGTCTAAGGCGTGTAAAGGCTCACGTCTCAAAGCCTGTTTTATGGCGAGGCCGAAGCCAAGCATGCCAGGATCTGCTCGACCAAGCGAAGGCGAGCAGAATCCCAAATTCAGAAAAAATTGTCTAAGGCGTGTAAAGGCTCACGTCTCAAAGCCTGTTTTACGGCGAGGCCGAAGCCAAGCATGCCAGGATCTGCTCGACCAAGCGAAGGCGAGCAGATTAAAATTGAGGGATGAAGCGCAATAAAAAGTTGAGAAAGTGACCAATAACAATTTCGATATACGAAAAGGCATGAAAAATTGAGGTACGAAAATTTTACACGCCTTAAAATTGATTAAAATCGGTTAAAATTTTAATCAATTTTAAAATTGATTAAAATTGAGGTACGAAAATGCAGATTTCGATATACGAAGCGCAATAAAAAATTTGTTAAGGCATGAAAATTTTACAGCCACACTCTAACATGAGAAAGTGATCAATAACATATCTTATTAAAATTGAGGTAAGTTGCAAAGCTGCTGCATGCGAAAAGAAAAGTCATTACAACTCAGATCAGAATTTAAACAGAAGGCGGGTCAGTAGGCTGGGCAGTCTCCTCGACAAGCTGTGCCGCTGGAGGGGTGCTCGCCTCACCGGGTGCAGCAGGATCAGCACGAGGGGGGATGCTGGGCTCACCAGCCGCTGCAGGATCGACATGGAGGGAGGGACTCTCCTCGACCGCAATCAGTTCCGCCTCCTCGGCGTCCTCCTTCGCCTCCTCTTCATCCATATACTGGGCAACAGCTTCAGCAAAGCCATCCATGTTGAGACCCGGATGCTGCTTCTCAAGGACGGCCATGATGCTGCGGTAAGAATGTCGAAGCCCCTGGTTGTATCGGAGTTCCGCTTCGTTCTCTAGATCTTCGAGCTGGATCCGGTGAGATTCGCAGAGTGACTCAAGCTGAGCCTCATACGTGGCCTTCTGTCTTCGCGATTCTTCCTGCACCCTGATCAGCTCATCATCAAGAGTAGCGGCTTTGGCTTTAGCAAGGGCCTCCTTCTCCTGCAACTTTAGATTCTTGAGGTTCAACTCTCCAGCTCTCTTCTCGGCCTTGTCGGCTCTGGAGACCGCCGCCTTATTCTCCTCCTTCATCTTTTTCTCCTGCCGGTTCGACTTGGCCTGGTAGTACGCGAGCATGCAGCTGAGATGGATAGCACTGAACTGCATGGCCTCCATTAGGTCGGGCAGGGTCAATCCGGAAAACTCCTCTACATCCTTCTTGCTCACGTGTACGGAAAGGTCGTTCATGAAGGAGACCAGGTGGTCTGGAATGCGGGGAGTGGGCTTCCTCGAAGCAGAGGAGGAACCTGGCTCGGTGGCTGCTCGGCTACTCTCCGCAGCAACCGCAGGAGGAGGTGGCAGGGTTTTCAGAGGAGAGGACTGCTCTGCTGCAAGGGCTCGCTTCGCAGCGGGAGCCTCCTTGTCCTCACCTTTCTTGGAAGTCTGGGAGCGGGTACGCTTCTTAGTCAAAGCGGCAATCACGGCATCTTCCATCGGAGGCTCGGGGAATACCAGACCAGATTCGATCAGGTTGGCGAAGCTTAACAGTTCGCGGTAGGAGCAAGACTTAGCCAACACAGACTCCACCCGCTTCAACGGTCCAGGCTCAAGAGGGAAATGAACACCCCAAGAAACTGCAAAACGAGCAGACAGTTGGTTAAGACCAAAATGACAAAGTGAGAACTACTATGGAGTAAAGACGTCTAAGGCGAGCAGGCAACCTGGGACCATAAATCGAGATGGGACGCGGTAGTCCTTCCCGTCAACCCATGCAACTTGACTCCAAGGACCCCCAGCAAAGAAAAACTTGCTCTTCCAAGACCTACCTCCCCCCATCGGAAGCCCTTTCACGGGTTCCCTGCCTTTTGAACTAGATTGAAAGTAGTACCACCCGGGATCTTTGGGGCTGCTCTTTAACTGATATAGATGACGCAGATCGTCAATGGTGGGCTCGCTCTTACAACACCTATGCCACAAGACGAACAGACCAGATAGCACCCTCCATCCGTTGGGGTTCAACTGACCAAGAGCTAGATGCAACTCGCTAAATATCCGGGCAAAGTAGGGATGCAAGGGGCACCTCAACCCATGTTTGAAGCTCTCCAGAAACAACGTGACGTAACCCTTAGGAGGTCGACTAGGGGTGTCCTTTTTCCCGGGGACCCTAAAGGATATAGCATCGGGGATCCCATATTGATCCTGAAGAGCTTCAAGCTCGTCTACCGTGGTCGTACAAGTGATCAGATCAATCGAGTAATGGTACGACTGTGCCCTACCCCCGGCCATACTCCTAGTCTCTGGTTGGGACAACTCTGGTAAGGGCTCCCCCCCTGAATCACCCTTCTGCTCGTCACTTAAGGTGTCTGACGAGCCACATATCCCCACTTCACCACTGTTTCGGCTCGAGGAGGTCGTTTCTAGGGACATCCTTCTAGCCCTAGTTGCGATATCAGGGTTACTAGGCTCTAAAGGGATCCTAGGGTCGAAGGCGGCGTCGGCGAACAGACTAGGTAAGAAGTCTAACTCGTCGTCGTCGTCTATCTCGATGATTTTTTCCTTACCCTTCGACATCTCTCTCAATCTACCACCCTAGCGTCACCACCAACTACTACCCAGACAGAAAAGAAAAAAGAAAAAAGAAAGAAATGTCTACGACTAGTGAGGAACGAGGAATTAGAAGCGATACCTGAAGAATCGGCCGTCGAGGAGGAAGTCCTAGCCGGGATAAGTGTTTTGACTGGAGGGAATTAGGGTCGGAGGTGTACTTGTCAAAATTCGTTCGCCGGAAAACAGAGCAAGCGGTGAATGCGTTGGGTAAAGAAAGTGCTTTGAAATCTCCAAATGAGGGAAAACGTCTGGGCTGCCAGCATTTAAATGGGCCCGAGTCCCGAGGGCTTGCGACTCTTGGTTTGAAATTCAAACGGAAGGCTTGATTTCCGCCACGTCGCTCCACCCACGATTAAATGCGACACGACCCTTGGCAGCTTTTCCCACCCGACGTAAACCGCGACTGTTAAGTTTCTACTGTCGGTTCACTTCGTTACCCAACACCAGAAACTGGGGGACATGTGTTTGGGGTATTCCAGCGAGACCCGAACGAACGAGCAGGATTGGACGAGCAGAAAGCTAGGAGTAAGGCTCGTTGGGACAAAGATGAACAGAGTACACACGCAACCACCTACCACCGCAGTCAGGAGGATACACGCAACTACCCATCATCGCAGTCATGGTGATACACACAATCACCTACTACCGCAGCAATCGAGGTACACGCAACCACCTGCCACAGCAGTGATGAGAACACACGCAACCGCCTGTCACGGGGAAGAGGAAGGATCCTCGGGAGGCCTATAAAAAGGGATCCCGCGAAGGTAAAAGGGTTGGACTTTTTATGATTCAAAGGGACTAGAAAAACAGAGAACTGAGAACTGATAAAAAACCTAAGGCCAAGAGATTCACGGCCAATCTTTTTTCCAAATAAAAACCTTCTTATCTGACTTGAGCGTCGGAGGGTTTACGCTGGGAAAACACCCGGCGCACTCTGACTTGTTCTGTGAGTGCAGGAAACCCATAAAAGCAACTGGGCGAGGAGAAGTTCTGGTCGACATAAAGTTGAACGAGCAGGAAGCCTGGTCTCAGAAGAGCACGACCAGAATTCTGCATCAACATTATTCACATAAAATATAATAAATATCATTAACATAAATCGATGCTGCAGATGTGATTATATTTTCTAAAAGAAGGAACATCTTCCTAAATTAGTAATTTATTAGTTTATCAATTAATTAATGTTTGTTAAATTAATAGATTTTTCGTAGTCTATCAAACCTATTTTCATAAAAAAATTACAAAATCATGTTTGACCCATATTCAAATTTAAAATATTATAAATCAAAAACACCATTCTCATTTTTTTAAAATGATTTGTAAGTACCATTTGAAGAATAATACCCAACCGGCTATTATTAGCATCTAGCACCAACAAGAATATTGGCATTACATGGCATATATGGTTTATAATTTGCAGGCCCCTATCATGTGTTGATATGGTTGATCAAGAGAGATCATTTTGATTCTAACAAATTCCAGATTACTCCCGCCACGCTCAACCGTTAAAGATGAAACTCAAATTTGCGTAGTGGGTTACTAACCATAGACTCCCATGATCTGTTTAAATTAATGTAAACATAGACTCTTTTATTTTTTAAAATGATCACACATATTCTTTTTTAAACAGTTATGGCCATATGAAAAAAGTTAAGCCACTACAGTCAAGGAGATATTCATATATTGGAGCTTCATGCATGCATGAACTCCATTATTAGTGTTAAGTTTATTATTTATAGAGTTGACATCTTATGGTTTTAGTTAAATTAGAATTTTATTGATTGCATATCTTGTAATAGGGATTAATTTATTAATTCCCTAATTTAGTGAGATTCCAATTTACTAGGAATATTTATTTCTGAATTTAATTAGATGTCTAATTTAGCAAGTTAATTGATAATGAGATTCTATAATTGGCGCATGAGATTTATTTAGAGCAAAAAGTTTATTCAAACAAAAAGTTTATTAAATGCCCTACATATTTCTTGGGAGACAAACAAGAAAAGAATATCATATTTATTCCTATTCAGATTTTTAGGAATTATAAGATGAAACAAACTCTTATTTGAAAAATTAATAACTATGAACAGTAACGGTGAACAATATTTTCAAAATCAATTAAGTTGTTAATTCTAGGATTTTAATTGCCTACATCTATTTATAATAGATCTAAATTCCTTTCAATTGACTTTCAAATAAAAAAATATAAAAATCTAATAATATAAAAATCAGCAAGCAACCTCTTTTGTTGTGTTTAGGTACTTAGATTAAAAATGCATAATCTACTATCGTTAACAATCTCGAAGATTAATATTGATTAAGTTGTCAAAATAATTATTGTGTATTGTTTAAGGTTTGCACATTCCTTCTAATCTTCTCTGATCATCTTAGTCCTTTGATACAGCTTAATTGGATTTTCTTGGATTTAATTCGGTGTATTTAATTTGCTTAGTTCTCTTAACTTTTACCTAGTCTTCTTCTAATTAGTAGTTTAAAAATAAACGTATAACATACTTCTGAAAAAATGGATATTTTTTTGAAATTAAAAAAATCATATATTCCCTGTTTATTCATTCAAGAAAGATAAATAGAAGTGACATGAAATCATTGCTTTACTAAAAACACACGAGTCAAAAATCAATTCTATTTATTAAATTAAATATTTGTGTGCCACGTGTTTGTGCTCACTAGTTTAGGCATACAGTTGTTCTGAATGTTGAAGAATTTGAAGGATGATTGATGAAACACTCAAAACACTCTTTTTTTCTTATAAACTTAATACAACTCCTTAGATACAACTCTTTTATAATAAAGAAGCTTGACTATTTCTTGTTGCTTAAATCAACAAAGAAATGGGGTATTTATACTTATGACGACTTAATCACAACCATATATTAATTCAACTACCACACAAATCATAACCACACATCAAACCTAATAACCATACTCAACACTACAAATTCTACTTACCATATTACCATATCTAACACTACAAATCTCAACTACCTAAAGAAATTTCCATGGGCTAGATCAAAGATCATTTTGGACTTCAAAGTTCTATGGATCAAATTTATGATCCAGCACCCTGCTTAAACTTGACCTTGTGACACCAAGCAAATTTCTCAATCTAAAAATGTTTTCTTGTTTCAATGGCTTTGTAAAAATATCAACTACTTGATCTTGTAATTTGACATACTTTATTTGTATATTTTTCTCTCAATGCACTCTCGCATGGAATGCTAACGAGTGTCAGTATGCTTTATTTCGATCATGGAAGATGCAATTCTTAGTTAAGGTAATGACTGACTTGTTGTCAATAAAAATCTTTGAAGGTTCTTCTTGTGACAATCCCAACTCCTTTAATAAATTCCTTAGCCAAATTGCATGACAAATACTTGATGTAGCAGCTACATACTTAGCTTTATAGGTAGAAAGTGTGACAATCAATTGCTTCTTTGACATCCACGGCAAAAACAATATCTCCCATGAAGAACACAAAACCAGTGTACTCCTTCGGTCATCTGTATTTCCACCTTAATTGGTATCACTATATCTAATGAGCTTATAGTTAGTGGATAATGAGTACAACAAGCTAAAATCAATAGTGCCTTTAATGTACCGAATGATTCTTTTTGCAACTTTAAAATGAGTGGTTCTTAGATTTCCATGTATCGACATAGCATAATGGATGTTGGTCTCGTGCATGTCCAATGGCATAAGCTTCCAATCAAACTCTTAAAAAATGTAAGATCTACACCTTTGTCTTCATCATATTTTGATAGCTTGACTCTACATTCGATTAGTGTGTTTATAAGCCCGCAATCATGCATCTTAAACTTCTTCAGTATAACTATTGCATAGCTTTCAGGGAATAAATATTCCTTCTTCCTTTTGTTTAACTATGACACCAAGATAATGTGCCATATTTCGATATTAGTCACCTTGAACTCTTTGGTCATCACTCTCTTGAACTCTTTAAATAAGCTTGGATTACTTCCAGTAATGATAAGATCATCCACGTACAAACATATAATCAAAATATCTTTATTTTTTCGTTGATGTAGAGAGTATGTTTACATGGGCATTTGGTGAAGCTATTCTCTTGAAAAATTTTGTCAATTCTGTTGTTCCATGCCTTGGTGTTTGCTTTAACCCATAAAGGGCTCTCTTTAATCTCAAAACAGTCTTCATGTCCTTTCACGATATAGCCTAATAGTTATTCAATGTAGACTTATTCTTCAAATGGTCTATTCAAGAAGGCACACTTCACATCCATTTGAAAAATCTTTTACTTCTTTTGGGTTGCTAATGAAATAATTAGTCTTATAATTTCCACTCGAGCAACAAGAGCAAATACCTCATCATAGTCAAAGTTGGTTTTTTAACTATAGCCTTTTGCAACTAATCTTACCTTGTGCTTTTCGATTACACATTTAACAATTATTTTCGTCTTGTACAACCATTTGACACTAATGGCTTTGTGGCCTTTAGGGGGAGTGGCAAATTCCCAAGTGTCATTCTTCACAATAATTTTGATTTCTTTATCCATTACTTTTCTCTACATATTATCTTGTATAGCTTCTTGGAAGTTCACTGGCTCACAATTATCGAAGAGGAAAAAGAGAGTAAGAATATCAAGTACTCACAATAGCGTTGAAAACTCAATTACTCCCTCGTTTACAAAGATTTTTTTCAACTGCAAGTACATCTCCTTGAGTCAACCCAACTATTGATTTAGTATGGCTACGACCAAGCCTATTGCCACAACAAATCATGATGATGCTCGCAAAATATAAATTACGACTTTAACAACAGCAAAACTTATTCTAATCACAACAGTAAAGTTTACCGAATCTAAAACCATGCTCTAATACCAACTAAAACGACCCAGTCCAAACCCCCAGGGCAAGTCTACCTAAACTCGTCTAATTGAATTGATAATAAATCTAATATTTAAGGATACTACTAAAAATTTGACAGAATCTCTCTTATAAATTTAAAACATTCCCACTGATGCAAATTATAAAGCTAACACTCTCAAAAATAGCTCAATATTCAACCATCCTCCACAACAACTTCTTCAATCAACATATCAAATATTACCTAAATAATATAATGTCAAAATACAATAGATTATCTTTAATCACAAATATATAATATATTATACAATCCAAAATATCCCAACAGAATATCTATGATTTCTAACATCATCACATGGCCATAAAATGAAATCTAACTATTGTTGCTGGGTCGACTGATACACCTTCAAGTCTCCTATGGGGGAAATATAATAAAAATAGTGTGAGTATAAAACTCAGTGAGTTCAGTGAGTGAATATTAATTTAAAAAAAAATAATTTACTTAAAAATAATTTAATTCTTCTCTAGACAATCTCATCAAAATTTCATAAGACTTTAAATAAGCTATAAATCTTTCCCAAAGACAATTTCATCAAAATATCATAAGAACTTATATAACCTTATTTAATTCAAATCATATACTAGAATGACAATATCTCATAAATCTGCATCAAATCAATGAAATCATAACACTTATAATATGGAACATTGAATACCGAAAATTATCACCAAAAAAGTACCCACGAGAATAATCTCGTCGTACCTAGACCTCGATAGACGAGCAATCAATGAACCATCATCCCCCGAGCTACAACAGGTAGACAGTGAAATATCATCTCATTTTTCATATATCTCATTATATTTGTGCAGCATAATTGGTCACCAAATGATATATCGCCCAAGCACACGGCCCAAAGCCTCTGTGTGTACCCAGACAAGCCCCAAAGACCCATATCACATATTTATCATCATATCTCATATGTATTACCATATCGTATCTGTATCATCATATCTCATCTGTATCATTTGTATCTCAATATATATATCTTTGTGTTGTGCAAATTTTATTGAACTCGCAAGCGCATGAATCTATTGTAGTATAGATTAATGGTGACGAGTGTCGATCCCACGAGGAGGTGGATTTTAATTATATATAGAATTAATTTTGAAAATGGGTGGTTGGATTTGTGGTGGAAATAATTTGACATATGCTAAAACTTAAATTAAAATGATGAGAATAAATTCTAAAATTGAAATTAAAATGGCAGGAATAAATTAAAGAGAATTCTATTGAAATGACATACTTGGGTATCTGGATCCGTATCAATATGCATCATGGGCTAAATATTCCTTATTAATACCAATTAAATCAAGAGTGGGGAATCCACACCTCATGAACCACGCTCTAATAAATATGGTGCTAAGGGCTTATCATGCCAAATAATAATAACCTTATACTAGGGAGTCGGTGAAACCATAACGGTACTAGACAAGATTAGTATTATTTGTCAACGAAAAGTCAAAACATCCACAAAAACTAGAAAGGAAGAGAAAGTAAATTTACCAAATAGAGCCCATGACACATGTTGAGACTTCACCTTCCACCCAAGCTTGAAAGAAAATTAGCCACTCATAGTTGAACTAGGGGCAAAATGGAAATTTATTAAAATACATAGAAAATACAAGATAGAGAGAGAATTACAGAAAATGGATCCCAAAAATGGATTCAGAGGTGCCAAATTAGGGGGGAAGACCTCCTTTTTATAGATACATCGAGTAAATCATGGCTATCGGATTAAAAATAGTTTGGACGCTTAGGATTGTGCCACGTCATCAGTCAACAGTACAGTCAACACACGCGTGAACAGTAACATAGTTTGACAACGGTTTGAACAGCGACACGGTTCGCACATGGTTCGTACAGTAACGTAAACAGTACACGTACATGTAAATAGTACCGTATATGTAAACAGTGTCATTTTTCCTTTTAAGCCCCTCCTAAGGTTTTCGACCGTTCTGAGTTCAAAAATAATGTCCGTTTTGCTATTTGATCTCTCGTTTATTATGAAATGACTATGATGCCCCTAAAATACATAAAATACTTAATTAAAATAAAATACACATAATTAAATTACAAAAAGATAAAACACATAAAAGTAAAGGTTGTTAGTAAGACTTGAAATGTAAAATGATGGTTTTCTCCTTTATAAATATGCATTTTCTAACACTCAACACTTTGCAATCATCATATTGTATGCATACGCCCCCAAAAGGCAATAACGCCCAAAGCCTCTATGCGTGTGTTCAGATAGACCCCAAAGGTCTCTGATCTCATATCATATGCATCATTGTGTCCATCACATATCATCTGTATCCCTGTATCTGAAGGAGAAGGGTACTATTAATGATTTTCCAAACAACCTTTTTATACACATGTACATAAATCTCATTTCCTTTTTATTTAACATATCTCAAGTGCACTCAATTCTATTATCATGCATTTAATCAAAAACTATAATAAAATGATTAACCAAACTTATTTTTAATAACAATAAATAACAGCACGTAGATGAGAAACCCGTTTTCTAGGAGATCATCAAGTCAGAGCATTAAATACTTATTTATCAAAACATGTTGTATTGTATCATAAAATCAGGAAATATTATGAAAATAGATTTCGTATATTCCACCCACAGTGACAAAGTCCATACTCGGTATCAACAATGTCTACAGGTTTATTCTCATTTGCGGATCCTCCGAATTGCCACTGCCACTCAACAGTGACTGGAGTTTAGTCAACAGCAAAAGGGAAGCTTTGGTCCGATAGTTCTGATTTAGGTGAGTCCAATGGTGCCGTTAGTGACCACCCACTCGCAGCAACAGCAGTAAATCGAAGCTTCTAATCCCGTGAGCTTGGTGGCGGTTGATCAATGGAATTCCAGCCATTTAAAACGGTGAGTTTGGTCGGAAATGGAAGCTAGTGACGTGAGGAGTGAAACCCAGTCGATGGTGCAGCCTAATTCCGACAAATCAACGGTGATGGTGATGTGTTTTGGCTGCGGCTTTTCGAGCTTCAAATGGCGGCATTCCAATCGATTTTCGGCGACGAGGATGTTAGGGGAATGACTGGCGTCTCACAAGCTTCAAAACGATACCTGGCTCGGCTAAAGCTATCCACCCGGGTCACGATCACGGGTCGGATCCAGGTTAGGTCGGGTCAACGGGTCAGTTGCTTCTCTCTCTCGCTCTCCATTTCTCTCTCTCCCTTTCTCAATTTATAGAACCGGCTTTTTTTTAGCTTAATACAAATTAAGCTAATACTAGACCCGTGATGAAAATAAAATCTAACTATCGGACCCTTTTATGACGTTTGGTTTGTCTTTATTTATATCGTGACAAATTTAAATTTATTCAAAACATGATCCATTTATTAACTTGACTTAAATCCATTAATTCATGATAAGAAATTAAGTCGCGCCAAGTTTACCCGTAATAATTTGTAACTAATCTGGCGACTTTAAAATTAATACCGAAATGAAAAACACATAATACATTTAATTAGGAAAAATTAAGGTGTATATGTTACAATCCTCCCCCCTTATAAAAATTTCGTCCTCGAAATTTACACATCTGATCAGAACATGTAAGGGTATTAGGCTCGCATTAAGTCTTCACATTCCCAAGTAGCTTCTTTCCTTGTGTGATTCCTCCACAACATTTTTACTAATGGAATGGTTTTAGAATGTAAAACTTGGTGATTCTATTCCAGTATTTCCACTAGTTCCTATTCGTAAGTCAAGTCTTACTTCAACTCAATTGGTTGCCTCGATAACACATGATTGGAATTATACATGTACCTTCGGAGCATCTAGAAATGAAACACATCGTGGATTATGGATAACTCAGGTGGTATAACTAATCGGTAAGCCAACGGACAAACACGCTCCACAATTTCATACAACCCAATGTAACGTGGGTTTAGCTTCTTATGTTTTCCAAAACGAAGTACCTCTTACTAAGAAGATATCTGTATGAAAATTCTATCACTAACTTCGAATTCAAGTCCCCCTGCCTAAACTTGTCTGCATAGCTTTTTTGCCTATTAATAATCCTTTTACAATTCATAAAAATTATAGCCTCAAAATACAAATATATTATGCAAACTGCAGCGGAAGAATTTAAAATTCATGTCAAACCATTTATTTCCTATATTCAAGTTCTCCTCGTCGATTATCATAAATCAATCTTGATTTCTGAGAACTGAATCATAACAAACTATAATGAGTACTAAACTCAATAAGCAAATCAGTTTTTCATATACCAAAATACATATATATACATATGTATATATAATGCAAATGGATGACGTGCCATGGTATTCGAAACATTGTAAAACAAAACATCGAAATCTCATTCTATCATTTTCAAACTTTCACAATCTCTTTCAAACCACTTACTTCAACTTGAGCTACCTTCATTCATCTACTGCTTAGTAGGACACTGCATTAACTTTCATACACTTTGGACTTCTCGCCAACACGTCCCTCGCCTACTTATCTCATAATCATAATATAACATCCAGAGTGCCCTCCTCTAAGCCAGTAACGAAATCAAGCATCCCAACCAAAATTGTAAAACAATCTTTCTTTCTTTAAATTCCGTTTGTAAAAATCTACTTTCTCATTTTACATAAAATATAATGCATTTTCATGGTCATGCCAATGAAATTCCACACATACGAATACCCATGTCCATAAACACACATAACAACACATCCTATCAACTCATCACATACACACATGGGCAAAACATATAAATCTATATCTATATATACCACAGTAGGCTTTTCAAACATGTCAAACATATATATTGTTTATTGTGATTCATTTGGAAATCCAGTTTACTTACCTCCTGGCATTCTCGAGTAATAAAGCATATTGATATCATCGGCCTAATATCAATAAAATACTCTCATAATAATAAAATTAAACATAATCATAAACTCCAATATTCTCAAATTCCTAAATATAATCACATTCCATACTTAACCTCAAATAATTTCAATTTAAATCATAAATCACCAAACTCTTGAACTAATTCGGGACCAAATAATCTCTGCTCACCAACCTCATCCCAACATACTGGAGTTTTATATTTCCTACCATACAAAGCCTCATAAGGTGCCATTTTGATACTAGCTTGATAATTGTTATTGTAAGCTAACTTCATCAAAGGTAAATAAATGTTCCAACTACCCTTAAACTCCAAAACACAAGTTCGCAACATATCCTCCAGTTTCTAAATAGTACCCTCTGACTATCCATCAGTCTGAGGATGAAAATTCGTACTAAAATTCAACTTAGTGCCTAAAGCCTTCTATAAGCAGGCCCAAAACTTAGAAGTGAACCAAGGATCTCTATCGAAAAACAATAGACATAGGTGCTCCGTAAAGACGAACTATCTCAGCCATAAAAATATTCCCTAACTTATCCATCGAATAAGTGGTCTTGAAAGGTAAAAGGTGAGAAAATTTTGTAAATTGATCAATGACCACCCAAACATTATCGTAACCCTTCTGGGTACGTGGAAGTCCTGCTACAAAGTCTATGGTGATGTGTTCCACTTCCACTCAAGAATAGGAAGCTGTTGCGATAACCGTGTAGATCTTTGATGTTCAGCCTTAATCCACTGACAAACTAAACATCGAGATAGAAATTCTGCTATCTCTCTCTTCATGCCTTGTCATCAGTAATGATCCCTCAAAGTGCGGCACATCTTCGTACTACCAGGATGCATCACATAAGCTTAACAATGAGTTTCTTTCATGATCTTATTTTTTTAGCTCTTTAATATCGAGTACACAAAGTCGATTACTCGTAACTAAAACTCCATCATCTTTCATTGCAAAATCAGTTCGTAAGCCTTTCTACACATCCTCTCTCAACTTCAGTAACTACAGATCCTGATCTTGCATCTAATGGACTTTATCAATCAAAGTCGGCCTAACTCAAAAATTAGCTATCAAAGCTCTACAATTATCAGTTTTCAACTCAATTCCTAAAGATTTTAGCTCAATCAACAAGGGCATATATGCCACTTACAAGTGAGTGACAGAGCTGGAGTACATCTTACTTAGCGCATTAACTATCACATTCACCTTCCCCGAATGGTAATCAATAGTACAGTTATAGTTCTTAACCAGCTCAATCTATAGAAACTTCTAACCTCAATAACATTTGTAGGTTGTTCCCAATTCATAATTGCTTTGATCTTTTGCGGATCGACATAAATTTGTTCAGCTAATATCACAAGGCCTGGAAATACTACTTTGGCTAGCCAAAACTCACATTTGTTGAATTTGGCATACAACTGTTATTTCCTTAAAGTCTGTAAAACAGTCTGCAAATGCTCTACATGTTCCTCCTGATTCCAAGAATACATTAAAATACATCAATGACCACAATCACAACAGATCTAGATAAGGATGAAATGCTTTATTACTAAGATTCATAAAAGTTACTGAAGCATTAGTCAACCCAAATGGCATAACCAAGAACTCATAATGTCCATAACAAGTTTTAAACATTGTTTTAGGAACATCGGCCTCTTTACTCTTAAATTGATGATATCCTGAGCATAAATTGATCTTAGAAAACATCTTCCCTTCCGGAAGTTGATCAAACAGATCATCAATACACGGAAGTGGATACTTGTTACGTGTTGTAACTTTGTTTAACTGCCTATAGTCAATATAGAATCTCATAGTATCATCTTTTTTTTCTTAACAAATAAAACTAGAGCTCTCCAATGGGATACACTAGGACTAGTAAACCCTTAGCCACTAATTCTTGTAGTTAAATCTTAAGTTCCCTTAGTTCAGCTGGAGCCATCATGTACGGTGCTACAGACATAGGAGCCGTCCGAGAGACTAAATTGATAGAAAACTCAATCTCTCTGTTAGGTGACATCCCTGAAAGTTCATCTAGAAATACATCTAGAAACTCCTAAACTATTGGAATATCCTATAATCCCAGCTCCTGAGCTTTAGTACCTATCATGTGTGCAAGATAAGTTGAGCACCCTTTTCTTAGTAACCGTCTAGCACCAATAGTCAATGTGACACATGAGGGTAAAACTCTATGTTTGCCAAAAAATTTAACTTCAGTTTTTCCTAATTTATTAAACACAGCTTTCTTTTTGAAACATCCACAGTAGCATGGTGAGATGCAAGCTAGTCTATGCCCAAAATGATATCGAAATCTTGAATGTCTAAAATAATCAAATTTGCCACAAATTCATGTTTGCCCAATCTGATCATACAATCTCGATACACACTGTCGGCAAGCAATAATCCCCGGTAGGTTTACTAACAACTAAACCACATTCTAATGATTCAGGCTCTTATTTTATATGCATGGCAACAGTACGAGAAACAAAACAATGCATGGATCTAGGATTAATAAGAATATGGGCCTAAGTAATTGCAACATGTCCTTGATATTGATATTCTACCGTTTGCCACCAATGATAAGCTCTATCCTCGAGTAGAAAAATGGCAAAAGGAAGTCTATTTTCCTCTGAGCATTTCATCACATCAAAAATATGCTCAACTTTAAAAAACTACGACTCAGCCTCAGATGGCTCTCCAAAACTATTAAAACTTCTTGCTCTTAAACTTCTCACGCGTTCAATAGTATTTGCATGACTACCATGCACATGAGTCAGATTAAGTAACAATACAGTCATAATCTAAGCTTCCCAATTAAATAACTGCTCAATGTTTGAAATATTCCTTAGTGCCCACTGTGCAACCTCATGCGCTAAAGACTCAACTACTCCCTTGTTTACAAGATTATTTTCCCCTGCAGGTACATCTCCTAGAGTCAACCCAGCTATTGATTTAATACGGCTACGGCCACGCCTATTGCTACGACGAATCACGATAGTGCCCACAAAATATCAATTACGACTTTAACAACAACAAAACTTATTCTAATCACAATAGTAAAGTCTACAAAATCTAAAACCATGCTCTGATACCAACTGAAACGACTCGCCCCGAACCCTCAAGCGAGTCTACCAAAACTCATCTAATTAAATTGGTAATAAATCTAATATTTAAGGATTCTACCAAAAATTTGACAGAATCTCTCTTATAAATTTAAAACATTCCCACTAATGCAAATTATAAAATTAACACTCCTAAAAATAGCTAATATTCAACCAACCTCCACAATAACTTCCTCAATCACCATATCGAATATTACCCAAACAATATAATGTCAAAATACAATAGATTATCCTTAATCGCAAATATGTAATATTTTATACAATCCAAAATATCCCAACAGAATATCTATGATTTCAAACACCATCACGCGGCTATAAAATGAAATCTAACTATTGTTGCTGGGTCGACCGATGTATCTCCAAGTCTCTTGTTAGGGGAAATATAATAAAAATAGTGTGAGTATAAAACTTAATGAGTGGATAGTAGTTTTTGAAAAAAAATTACTTAAAAATAATTTAATTTTTCTCTTGACAATCTCATCAAAATTTCAGACGACTTTAAATAAACTATAAATATTTCCCAAAGACAATTTCATTAAAATATCATAAGAACTTACATAAACTTATTTAATTCAAATCATACACAGGAATAACAATATCCTATAAATCTGCATAAAATTAATGAAATCATAGCACTTATAATATCGAACATTGATTACCGAAAACTATCGCCAAACAAGTACCCACGAGAATGATCTCGTCATACCCAGACCTCGACGGACGGGCAATCAAGGAACCATCATGTTCGGAGCTACAACGGGTAGACAGTGAAATGTCATCTCATATGCCTCATATCTCATATCCAGACCTCAACAGATAGGCAATGACGTTCCATCTAAGCATTGTCATGCCCCGGAGCTACACAGATAGACTGGTAAGTATCATCTCATATATCTCATCATGTCTCATATCCGGACCTCAACGAGCAGGCAATGACGTACTATGTAAGTACCATCATGCCCTGGAGCTACACGGATAGATGAGAAAATATCATCTCATATATCATATATCTCATTGTATTCGTGCATGCATAACTGGTCCCCAAAGGTCAAAGCGCCCAAGCACACGACCCAAAGCCTCTGTGTCTACTCAAAAAGGCCCCAAAGGTCTATATCACATCTGTATCATCATGTCTCATATGTATCATCTATATCTCAATATTTGTGTCTCTGTAATCATCATATTGCATACGCCCCCAAAAGGAAAAAACGCCCAAACACACGGCTGATAACTATATGAAATAAGAGTTATTACATCAATTTTAGACTTAAATCAAGATCACTTAGAGAGCAAATGAGGTGTTTTTATTACATTTTGGTTATATTTTTCATAAACATTCATTTTAGTTGAGTCTTAATAAGTTTTGCTTGAATCAAAGTAATTTGTGCTCAAAACATGTGCATAATTGTAGGTTTTCAGAAATTCTTAATTCATGAAGGGATGCTGAGACATTAGACTAGCAAGAGGTGGAAAGAAGATAGCGATAAAAGAAGTAAAGCACAATCAGGAATAGTGCAGTGTTGTAGCTGTTGTTAGAGCAACCATTGCTATAGCAATCCAGGAGCACTAAGGAAGAAAACTTAAGCGCAGGTCAGCTGCAGAATTATGATATGTCTGTTTCCTAATTTAACTCATGCACGCCCATGGACTTTTATTTTACCCTAGTTTACAGTATAAAAGAGGGGTGCGCACTACATAAAATAACAGCGAGGGAATTATTATCAAGACATTAGGGAAAAAATGAGAAGAAGATCATAATTGAAGAGGACAGCTTCAGCAACATTGAGAAATCCTGTAGAGTTATTTGGATTTTCTTTTTTATTGCTCTCAACTTATATTTTTCTTTTTTCTTTGACTGTTCTGATGTATCCCGTGAATAATATATAAATGTTTGTTTTTCTCATTCAGAATATGAACTAGATTTGCTTGTAGTTGAGTGACATATAATCTAATGAGTTCTTGATTGTTCTTATGTGCTGTTATGTCATTGCTGTAGCATTTTGCTCTAGTAGTTATTAATATTATAACTGTTAGTTTGGTTAACCACCCATTTAATGGTTCAAGTTAAGATAGAGCCGCAAAAGGGCATGTCTTAGCGAATAGTATTAGAGTATTACTTTATCGAGTATTACTTTATCTTAATTTAAGTTTCTTGGATTAAGTTATCGTGATTCTCATAAAGACTATACTTGAAGTTAAGATTTGTTACACACTAGACATAGGTACTCACCTTATAGAGTGGAGAGACTAAAAGGTCATAAGGCCTTATCATAAGTAGATTAGCAACTAGTCATTACTAATATATTTAAGGGTATGAGAGTTCCAATATGCGACAGCTGAGGATGCAGATTAATTCTGTCCAGTGCTACAGCAATTGTTGTAACAACTGATGTTAATTTGATGAAAAGCAGTCAGCCCATAAGGAGAGTTTGATCTTTCAACTACCATAGTCTCAATTGAATCTTAGACACATTTAATTTAATTCATTTCATTATGGGATTGTTTTACTTTATTCTCTCACAATCATCAATTTCAATAGAACCTACTTTACGTTTGTTAACTTCGGACTTAAGTTAGATTGCACTATTGTGATTGCGGTAGTATTTCAAGTAACATCAATCCCTATGGAGACGATCTTGAATATTCATCACTTTATTACTTGTTGTGTATACTTGCACATTGGCATTAGTAGCATTTGATTATAAAATTAACCAACAACGGCCCAAAGCCTCATGTGTGTATTCAAACAGGCCCCAAAGGCCTCTCATCTCATATCATTTGTATCATTGTATCCATCACATATCATCTGTATCACTGTATCTGAAGGGGAAGGGTATTGTCTTCCAAACAACCTTTTATACACATGTACATAAATATATAATTACACCTGAAATCTCATTTCCTTTTTATTTAACATATCTCAAGTGCACTTAATTCTATTATCATGCATGTAGTCAAAAACGATAATAAAATCATTATTCAAACTCATTTTTAATAACAATAAATAACAGCGCGTAGAAAAAAATCCATTTTTTAAGAATTCATCAAGTCAAAGCATTAAATACTTATTTATCAAAACATATTGTACTGTATTATAAAATCAAGATATATTATGAAGATAGATTTTGTATATTCCACTCACAGTGACAAAGTTCAGACTCAGTATCAACAACGTCCGCGGGTTGATTCTCATCTGCGGATCCTCCGAATTGCCACGGCCAGTCAACAGTGACCAAAGTTCAGTCAACGGCAAAAGGGAAGCTCCAGTCCGATAGTTCTGATCTGGGTGAGTCCAATGGTACCGTTAATCACCCACGCGCAGCGATGACGGCAGATCCAAGCTCCTAATCCCAAGACCTTGGTGGCAGTCGATCTGTGGAATTCCAGCCGTTTCAAACGACAAGTTTGGTCGAAAATGGAAGTTGGTGACGGGAGGAATGGAACCCAGCCGGTGGCGCAGCCTAATTGCGACGAAATCAACGGCGATGGTGATGGGTTTTGGCTGCAATTTTTCGAGCTTCAAACGGTGGCGTTCCAATCAATTTCCGGCGACGGGATGGTAGGGGTATGACTGGCATCTCACAAGCTTCAAAACGATACTTGGCTTGGCCGATAAAACAAAAGAACAAAATTATGTTTCTAAATTACTAAATATTCATTGATCAATAAATTAATAAATTATTAAAATTTATAAATAAATAACTTCTCTAAAATAACATTTTTTCTTAGTCCTAGCAAGTCGCAATATTATTTTATAGAGGTTTTTTTAGTAATAACAATAATATAATAATAATAATTATTATGATTATATATAATAATTAATTATAATATTTACTATTATGATAGTTCATAGTTATCATTATAATTGTTATTATAATTATTATTTATTATTATCAATTATCACTATCATTATTATTAGTTCTTTTACTATTTATTATTATTGTTATCATAGTAGTAATATATTATGTCGCTATTAATATTACTATTAATTTTTTAATTTTATAAAAGGGGCAAATTTCAAATTTTAAAAACTGTGAGAAGAATTTCATTATTTCCATTAGTTTCATTTTCATATATATACGATCAATTATTCACATTTTCCTATCCCACAAATAAATACTGTAAATTATTATTTTTTTAAAAGAAAAACATCAAAAACCGCGTGGGTCCCAGCATGAGCCTTCTAACCAACCTGCTCCCTGCTCCCTGCTCCCTGACATACACGAAAGGTGACGTTCCTCTCTTCCCTTTTTTATTAAATGCTGATTTTTTTTAATCTGATTTTTTTATCTATTTTTTCAATCATATGATCGACAAGCCAAAATTAGTTATTTTTTTTATCAAATTTCTTATTATAAATGCAGGAAAAGTTCCTTATAGTAATAAATTATATAAGAATAATATCTATATAATTATAAAAAAATTTGGTTCTAATTTTAATCAGTTATTAATAAAAATAAGATTTACATCGTAATAAATCATTATTTTCTATATTTCATTTTAAGAAACTTATCTCCATAGTAATAACTATTTGTAAATTGTAAAAAATATATATGCTTACATTAAAGGTTAAGCTAAAAGCAAAATACTTTTATAAAGTTGTTTGGAGTACTGATTTATTTTATAGACTTTTAAAATTACTTTAAATATTCCAAACATTACATAAATATATAAAATAATTTTTTGAAAATAGGATAACCAAATTAAAATAATAATTTTTATAACTACACTCTTGTTATAACCTCCTTGTAATAATAAAGTTAATTTAGTCCCAATATTATGACTACTGAAAGGTTTTATTGTATTTCTATTTATAATTGTTATTAATTCATTCAATCATTAAGTTGTTCATGAACAAGCAACATAATCTTAAAATTTCTCTCAAGTTTTCTCATATTTAGAAATTGGAAAATGTTTTTATTAAGAAAAAAACAAAGCAAAACGTAGAAGTAGGAGCAAGCAGGCCGCGGGCCAAAACCTTGAGGGTACCACCGTACGACTTCTAACCTCCCTCCCTGCTTTTACTTCTGGGCTTGTCCTTTCCTGGGGTAAAATTAAAGTGCAGCATGCAGGCATCGTGGTAAAAGTAAAGTTCCCCAAGGATAAAAAGGAGATTTTAATAGTCTTGTAGTTCACTTTTCTCAGTGCAAAGTAGATTATCTCCCTTTCTTTTGGGAGAGACGCAGCAGGAGAAATGGAAAAAACCGTGAGATTTGGATTAGTATGTGGAGTTGGAGGAGGAGGAGAAGCGAGTAGCAGTCAGTTTCCGAAGAGACAAAGGAGCAGTCAACAAGATCTTGATGAGTCTGAATATTCTGAAGAAGTAGGAGACGAAGAATTTCCTACTGTACAACGTCAAGCAGGTTCACAAGATACCAGAGCTGCTGATAAAGGCGATGGCAGCAAAGGAAACAAGACGGCTGATCCTGGGAAACGTAGTTACAATGGGCCGGTTTCTGTGACACTAAACGATCCAGAGGTTCTTGATTGCCCCGTTTGCTATGAGCCTTTGACTATTCCTGTCTATCAGGTACGTTTCCTCTTGAAAGTTCTTTCCTTTATGAAGAATTGAAGATAATGTCATTTGGTTATGCTTGGTATGCATGAAATGAAGCTGATTTTCATTCGTCTCTTTGATTTTTTGGGGTTTTCAATTTTATTGTGGTGTTTCTTCTTGTGCTTTGAATTTTTCTAGCGAGAGCGACAGCCCCTCTTTCGTTCAACTGTTGCCAGCCGTGATTAATATAGAATTCTATGTCTTCCTTCCCCCTCCCCCCTTTTCAAGTGCCAACAATTTTGAAATATTAATTGATTCCCACTGGTGGAGATAACGTTCATTAATGGTCTACTATTGCAACAGTCTTAGGACTTTGGTAGAGGAAGATCAAATTTCAGACATCAATAGTTGCCGTGGGTACACCTCTGTTCTTGAGCAGTTACAGATTTTTCCTTGTCCATCTCTGAGATCCTTATGGTCAAAAAGTGAGCTACCCGCCACGCTTGAAAATATTTATGTTGATCGTTGCTCGAAGCTTGCTTTCTTGTCATTGAGAGGCAATCTATCGAAGGCTCTTAAGCACCTTTATATTAGTTGCTCAAGCCTGGAGTCCATAGCAGAAGGGTTGGACGACAACACATCTCTTGAAACTATGGAAATTTTTATTTGTCAAAATCTGTAAGTTTTACCCGATAACTTGCACAAGGCCCGCCATCTTCGACTATTGAGGATAAATGAATGTCCAAACCTTGTTTCCTTTCCAGAAGGAGGGCTGGCGCCTTTTAGGAAACTGACTATGCTTGAGATATTTAATTGTAAGATCCCTCAAGTCAAGAGATTTTAGGCACAATGGAAGTGCTGGTAACGACTGAAGGTTCAAGCAGCCATGAAGAAAAAGATCAACCAAGATCTCAATTTACAAAACCTAGTTGAAATCCTCTTCAGCCGTTTGCAATCCCTCAAATCCAACACTTCAAGATCAGTTAGGCACTCTATTGATGATGGACCTTCTTCTATTGCAGACTGGCCTAAGTATAGCCGCGTAATTTTCCCAGAAATCTGTGGAAACTCTATGAGATTAACACAAGAGGATAAATTAATAGTTACTGGACAAACAAAACGAAGGTTGCTGGAAAAGACCTAAGACTTTTGCAACCCTCAAAAGACAACGCACTGAGATACTTGAAATTCTGGATAGATGAGTGAGCACAAGCCAAGTTTGTATAACCCAAAAGATATGTTTCAAGATTTGGGGCTGATAGGTATGACATGTCAATGAAATGTCGACAATGGCTGAGGTTAATAGATTTTAACTTGAAAGCTTCCTGCAATAAAAGATATATAAATACTATATTAATTAAAAAAGCAACATTGAATTCAACCATTAATTGCATGTATATTTAAAGAAAGAAAAAATTAATATTTTAGTTTTAGTAAAAAATTTACCTTTTTTCCTTCCCAAAGTTGCTCAACTTTACTAAAATGCAAATTCAGTTCAACAAGGTTCTCTGGCTTGAAATTTGATGGCAGTGTCCTTAATGGATATTTGTCCCAATGAAGATATCTCAATTTTTTAGAAAGATAATCTAGGCCATCTGGAAGTAGCACTTTAGAGTCTGAAAGTTGCTCTTCAATGCTCATACTTAGTAACCTAGGTACATAAAATTTGAGCAATCTCAGAGATATTTGTGAAGGCTCCTGAGTCTAAATTGATGCCTTTTATTTTGGATAAATCCAGAGATATGCCTTCAATTGCATCGATCCCCTTATAAAGAAAAACAAAGAATGAGTAAGCCTAAAATTCAAAAGAAACATTTGTAAACTTTATTAACTAATAGCTCCTTGAACAAAAACAAATTCTGCAATCTTTGATTTTTTTAGTACATTAAAATCTATATGCGAGAAAAGAAAATTTTGGGGACCATCGCAAAATTAAACTAACTGAAAAAAATCAAAAGTTCTTTAATTTACAAACCTGTTATCTTAATATCTAGAAGTTGAGAAGACGGGACCTATTTGATTGGTATAAAATCTCGATTTTTTTTAGTCGATAGAATCCAAAATGTTAATTCAAAATTTGGGAAAAACTGAAAAAGATTTTCCGCTAGCTATAATTGTATCCAAGTCAAATTAAGATAGACCCTTTGCGAAAGGATTTAACCATCTTATAGCCTCCTTAAGGTACATTTAAGCTAAATGGAGTGATTGGAGGCAAAACTAGGTGGGCCAATCAATCCATTTTATTAGCAACTGTTGCTTAAAAAAAATTATATGCTAAAATACACTTACTTTTTTGAAAAAAAAATATAATTACATTGAAGTAGAACCAGGTGGGCCAATCCTCATGGCACTCACTTTATTCTGACACTCTTCACTAAATTTGAAGAAAAACAACATTACACTCTTCACACTCTTATTCAACATTCCAAAATTTATAAAATCTGGAGTTTTCTTTAAAAATTTAAAATTTGAAGACTACCCTCAGTCATTAATTTTACCTAATTATGGTTTTTATGATTTTGGTTGTTTCGTTCATAAAAGTGATTTTACTAAAGGATGTTCTGGTAATAATAAAATTTATAAAAAAAAAACATGGGTGTGCTAGTATGATTAGAAAAATATGAGTGCATAACTCCAAACAAATAAAAGATATATAAAACAAATGGAGGATTCTTACCTTATTATGCTTGAGTACGCGTCAGATTTCCTTAGGATCGCACAACCTGATGCGTTTGCCAGGCTCTTTCTCAGATTCTTGGCGAACAATCCGTCGCCCCATTTCTTACCTTATCATGCTTGATATGAGTGACTTATCAATAAGGACATCCAGTCCATCAGACTCAGAATCATCAAGAATCCTTGCCACAAAATCGTTATCCTCTCCCTCAAAGAAACACGCAATATCTAGAAATATGCTCAGCACCCTGGGCATTAATTCATCAAAAGTAATCTTTAATTTCTTATAAATATCCAACAGTGAGGAAGAACATGCTGAACATCTGTCTTAATTCAAGGTACTAACCTATAAACACGGGTTAGCACTATCAGAACAGAAGATGCAGATAGGCCTCGATGAGGTAGATTTCTTAGGATTACACATAAAGCAGGGATTCATCATTCCTCAACCACACATTGTTGAAAAAATATCTCAATTTCTGGATCAGCTGTCAACCAGAAAGCAAATCCAGTAGTTCCTCGGGATAATCAATTATGTAGTAGACCATGTGCTGGATCTGTCCAAAATGACGAGTCAGATTTCCAAGCACCTAAAGAAAGGTGCCTCACAATGGTCAGAAGAAGCATCAACAGCTGTGAAAGAACTAAAGCAAAAGTGCCAGTCACTTCCGCTTTTAAAGATTCCTGACACAGGACAGCTCATCCTCCAGACGGATGCAAGTGACCATTATTGAGGAGCACTGTTGATAGAAGAATCCAAGGGAAACAGGAGAGTCTGTGGTTATAAATCTTGCCAATTCAACGACGCTCAAAGTCACTACCTCTCCTCCAAGAAAGAAGTCCTTGCAGTAGTCAAAGGGATCAAGAAATTCCAATTCTTTCTGTCACTCACTCCCTTCATCATTGAAACTGACTACAAATACCTCCAAGGACTCCTCAGACGAAAGGAACGAGAAATTCCAGACCCTCAATTGGCACGGTGGTCTGAATCTCTTTTCAGGTTTAAATTCGAAATCAGACACATCAAGGGAGAATCCAATACTGTTGTAGACTTTCTCTCTCGACCTGTCAATATGATCAAGAGAAAAAGCCTCCCTAGAAGATGGGAAGAAGGAAGCTCCAGTGCTCATGAAGCAAGAACACATTTCCTCTAGGATCTCAACACCTTTATCGCTTGGCTTCCTACAGAAGTCCAAGACATGATTTTTTAAAAGGTTATCTAACACAAAAGAGATCTCGAAGATCAAGCCCTAACATGGCGAGTCTGGCAGCTAATGGCCATGCAGGAACACCGACCTACCCACAACAAAAAGGCCCAGAGAGCATTTCATCCACATCCAAACCCAGATCAGATGGACGAAACCATCTTCACAGTTGGAACCAACTTCCATTATGTGATGGACGAAAATACCAACTGGGGGACATTATGTCATTTGTGACATCACCCCGCAAGCCTATTACATAACATGGTACTGGCTCAATATTTATTTGGTAGTAATTATGTTCGAGCATGGTAAAATCCATACTAGCAGACGATACGGAAAAGGCAGGTGGTTCGATAGGATGTTTGCTCCTATCTTTAAAGACCTCCTGACCCTAAAACTTATCGATGGGTATCACATCACTCATCCAACGATAGTGATTGTGAAACTCACAAATATCTGGGGAAGGTACAAGAGGCCCCTTGTACATGTTGTCCAGCACAACCATTCTCAAGATGATGGGGACTCCATGTGGACAGGCTACTTTAGTGCTAGGAAAGCACTAGCAGAGATATATGGGACTGTTCCTTCGTACATCATTCACAGTCCTGTATCACCTCAAGTTTGCAGTACTCCTGATCTATTCTACAGGGAAGAAATCAGGAACTTGAAGCTCCATGGAGAAGATGATGAAGCCTCGATAGCACAAATACAACGACTACTTGACAAGGCATGGCAGGCCAACAGAAGTCACATATCTGGATGAGACTCCAGATATCAACCGATGGAGGAACGAGCTCGAAGACCTTGCCCATTGGTTAGATCTAGAAGCAGAATGGCCCCAACCAGAACTGGACCCATAGGTAGACAACATTGAAGACCCCATCCGGCCAACCATGGATGAAGACGTAAAGGCTGCATCAGCCTTTTTGACATTTATCATCTAGCCTCTCCGAAACTTCATTGGCAATTTCCTTTATAAGTTTAGATTTAGGCCCAATGAAAAAGTAACAATAACTAAGTTCAAATATATGAAAACGAGACCGAGATCATGTGTATTTAGTTCCAATATAAAATAGCTAATTCAATGTGAACAACAAACAATTTCATCGAATAAAATAGATTATTCATAAATTAAATTCATTCTTATAATGTCGTTTAATACTTGTACTAGATGGATTAACTAATACTAAGAATAAGATAGAAAATTATTCCTGCTTGGTAACACGAGAATCAAAGCCAGAGAGATAGGATGCTTCGGTCAAAGCATTCCTCCAACTACGCATCTTATGTGTTCCCACTTGAAATCGGAGCTTCGAAAACAAATTCCCCAAAATCCTAATTTGCTTTCTCACATGCGACGGATCCAAGCAAAAGAAGACAGGGATCACAATCTGTCCATAATAAGCACTGTTCTTGCAATCGAGGACCTTTAAAAGTTCATCGGGGCACCATCTTGAAGCAGCATAAGCAGATGCTTGGTGCCTCAATCGCATGCAAGAGAGATTGCGATGTTTCATCTCCTCTATTAAGATTGTTGAATAAAAGTTTCAATGCTTTTTTCGCACAAATCTGAATAGAGATGGCTAGTAAAGTTGTGACGCGTGTCCACTCCTCTGAAACTTTAAAAAATAAAACATTGAACTTGGTGCTTCAAGGAGGGATGGGACTATATACACTCTAAAAATTATTCTATACACTCATATTTTACAAAAAAATTTATTACAAAAATATCTGTAATATAAATTATTATTAAAGACATTTTATTATTATGATTTTACAAGCTTCTTATACACATATTTTGAAACAAATAGTGCCAAAAACACAAGAAAATTAACATAATTAGAATTAAGCTTATATATATACTACAATCAGCGTTATTGCCATCGAGTCTTGGTAGCTTGACAACCTGCATGGTGTTCGGACTATGAGATGCGAGTTTCAAGAAATTTTGCAATAAAAACTAAAGCTTTTCTATCAATTCGAGGCTCAGCAACCCAATAACCACCTGCAATTTTTTCTTGTTGTGCTTCCTACATCATCCCACAGATCTTCCCCTCTTCTATTAGTCCTCCATGATTTGAACATGGTGCGTAGAGAGGAAGAAGATTTCTTTTGCTTGTTTCCAGCCATAATGAATTTTAATCAACCTTTTTCTTCTCTTCCACCCTAATTTCTTGAGTTTAAATTACGGATAGCAGAGTTTGTTGTTTAACTTCAAATATCTCACGAGAACAATGTCTTTATCATGGGAAGAACCAGCAATTGATTTATTTGTTTTACTATAGCTTTTTCATGAGTGTGTAGAGTAAGTAAAGATAATTAGTTTAAAAAGGATTAAGTGAAGACTTTTTTGGTATTTTAAAAATTGTACAAAGTATAATTTATTTTTAAAAAATCAATAGATGAGTATACATAGTAATAGAGTACTCAGAATAACTTCTAGAGTGCATATAGCCCTATCTTTCGAGGGGTCATCAAGCTAGTCGCAGAGTGAAAATTGCATAAACCAAAGTCAAAGGTCGTCCTAAAAAACAGACGTGGCATTCACAAGAGCCTCCACTTGTCAGCCTAGCACTGGATAAAGTTGCTAGCACAAAATTGCCCTTTATTGTTTGACTTGTTCATGAAGGAAATTAATTTGACTAACGTGTTGTTTGCTTTTTAGTCTGAAGTCTGAACTTAATTTTTTTAGACATTTATTTATTTTAAGTTATTTTTTAACTTATTACTTATTATCAGACAATTTTATCTGAATAGAAAAAGTAAAAAAAGTCCACTTTTATATGAAGTCTGAAGTCTAAATAAAAAATTTTAATTTCAAATTTCAAAAATACACTTAACAATTCATGTATTTTGAATATTATTTATAAAGTTAATATTTTTGTATTATTCTTGAAGTTCTTTTTTTAATTGTTTTAAATTTTTATTCACATGATAATATTAACTAAACTGAAATATTGAACAAATCAAACTATGTCCATTGTGATGAATAAAACATAAAACAATAATTGTTGACTTTATGATAAAAGTTGATGTTATAATTACATCTTTTATTACAAAATTAAATTAAGATCAACAATGATAGTATTTTTTTTAATGGTACCAAACTAATCAACCGGTGAAAATTATAAATTGTGACAAACAAATAAATGCACTACTTAAAAGGATATTTATTACAAACTATTGACTTTAAAATTTTTCTCTTCAAATGTTAAAAAAGAAAAAAAATGTCATTCAAATATTTTCATTCAGACCTATTCAGACTACAACTAAATTCAAATATATTCAAATTTCAAATACAGAAACAAACACAACCTAAGTCAATTTCCCTGCGAGTCGCCCTTATTTTTTTCTTTTTTATAACTTTATTGAATTAATCTAAAAAATCCTTAATTACATCATTGAAAAACATTATTCAAAATATTTCTATCTAATTAATTTATTTTCATCCTTTACCTATACAAAACTCACAAATTAACATTATTGTTTACTAAAATTAAACTTTTTTAATTAGCATTATATTATCCATCTTTATAAGTTCTAAAAATATAATAGTAGTGGTCTTATTTTTATATTTTTATTTTCTTCAAATTTGTATTATTTATCTTCACAACTTTTATGAATATTTTTCCTATAAAAACAAACAATTTAAAATTTATTTTTAAAAATTCAAAAAAATTCAAATTTAGACATCCAGCTAATTACAATTCAAAATAATTTAAGTTTATTGAAATTTCTGACCCAAAAAAAAGGGCGTAAAATGCAATTCAATGTCCAAAAACCTATATCGCAAAAGCAAGGGCAAGTGGGTGTATTTGTTGGCTGTCTCTACTGACAAACAGTAGTTGCATTTGCGTCAGTGGTACTAGTTCTTGCAGTGACAACTTCATTCTTATTTAGGATCTCTTTAGGAAGGATAACTCTGAAAACGGCATAATGATGATTCAAGCTTTTCATCCTTTGTAGTCTGTGAACGCTGCCCAAGGCGCCCTCGTTGGGGTTTGGGAAAGCATAAAATATACGTCTAACTCTTTGGTGAACAAGTGCCATCGCACACCTGAAACATTAAAATTGGAAATATGAAAATAACAGAGCTTTCTATGTTACAGACAGCATGCATATTCACATCTCGATTTGAAGTTTATAGCATGTGACACAGGTTGTTGTATAATGCAAGTGAAAAATCACAAAACACTATTTCATGCTGTACCTTTTGTAAGTAAATTCCAAAAATGCTTATAAGCAAAAAACCCCATTCATAAATAGGTGGTTTAATATGCTTAAGCTGGTACAAGGAAATTGGATGGTCGAATCACATATTCCTAGTAATAACAGGCACTCCCAAAGAAAAGCAACAAATCGATACTAAAGAAGGGGAGTAATCAAAATAATTATTATGAACAATTCTGGGCACACAGAGCAGCTAACTTCAAGTATTTCACAACATAAGGGATTAGGTTAAGAGCAGTGCCAATTTACATCTCCGACACTGACATCTTTACTTGGGCAGCCACTACTGGCAACTCTTGAGTATGAGATCTTCCTATCAGCTATACACAAAACATAGCGACCAATAGGTAAAGGCATTTCATCATGCATACATATCCAACCATAGTGTTGACAGACATACATTACACAAGGCTCCCAAACTAGATAGATGTCATAACCAGTGCATAGATAAGGTCTGGCTGATTCTGGATGAAAACCTTCAGCACCAGCATCCGGTTCCTCACTGTTCTCAACCTGAAATAGCACAAGGATGAGGACGACAATTTTCAGTCCTAGCAGACAAACGGGAGAAAAGGAAACAATTGCTGGTAAAAGCTAGGATGGCTGTACTCAAGAACGGACACAATTTAAATATACTCAAGGCCACTAATTCAAACTACAGGGGAAAAAAAGGTTGGTTGAGAAATCAAGTAATTCAAATTTCATTCATTTGCTTTTTCAGAGTATAATCAATTGACCATTCCAAGCTTGACATGATTCTTCGTATACCTGGTTCCAAAATTCAAGTCTTCTTCGGTAGAAATGTCATATTTTAGGTTTATTATAGCTGAAGAAAGAAAATTGAAAAGAAATCTTTAAAATTGGAATGGGTTACAGAACTTAAATTTCCAACATAAAGTGGTTGATTCTGGGGTCGCAATTCATAACAGACCCCCAATTGATTTTGGTTTAAGGCTAACCTAACCAAACTGAACCAAAATTCCAGCCACACACGCAGCTCTGCCTGCAACAGTGCTCTTTATATTTGTTTTTTGAAAATAACAGTGCTATTTATTGATTGGCAATAATAACACAGGAATAAACAGAATTTAACATTTGCTCTCAAAAGAATGCCCAGAACAAACCAATTACAAAATAAGAACACGACATAAAAACTGAGATCTAATAATATCAACTCTTTGACTCTTTCTTTTTTTAGGTTTAAGGGAAAATATACAAATAATTAGGGGACAACAGATGATGTTCCGGTAACCACCACCCTTGACAGACCCAAAACAGCAAATGCAGACAGAAAGAAGCTCGCTTACATTCGCAAGGTCAGTCTTTTGTCTTTTTGCTGGTGTACCTAAGGAAGTAGGCTGTATATTATGAACTCCATTAGGCTTATCTCCCTCATGTCCTGTACCAGGGAACAAGAGTCTGTCCCTTGCGGCAGAAGACTGTATAGCAGCCATAGCTGCATGTCGTAGAGGATGCCAATAACAAGAGATTGTATGTGAGTTTTGCTGAGCCCACTGCCAAGGGTTCAAACACGAAACACCAGAATATGATTTTCTTGTTTCACTAGGAAAATCATTTGGAGGCAAAGATGTACGGTTTGACTCTCCATTTGAAGAAAGGTCAAAGCTTAGTTCTGAGCAACTCTCTAAGCTATTCTGCTCTGTGGAAATGGAGGAACAGCAGATTTGATCACATGCAGTTGCAATCACCTGCTTAACAGAAGGTTCCACTATAACTGCAGCATTTACAATCTGCATAGCACAGCATGAGAGG
Source organism: Citrus glauca (assembly GCA_029633175.1). NCBI lineage: Eukaryota > Viridiplantae > Streptophyta > Magnoliopsida > Sapindales > Rutaceae > Citrus > Citrus glauca. Next base: position 37,590,041 of record JAQOOD010000003.1, read on the forward strand.
CAGCTTCAGTCAAAATCATAAACTATACAAGTGAACCTAAACCAATAAATATTATGATCAACATCTATAAATACAAGGGATACACCCACTTTTGTCTTCTTCTTTTTTTCCTGTAACTTATATTAGATATATGCTCATTTCTGAGAGGTGTACTGTAGATCCAATGCAAAATTTATCACCACAAGACACCATGATGCAGGATGACAGAGAAGTCAAGAAACTTCCTCTTTTTGGATTCTTTGTACAAATTTGACTTCAGTAAGTTCAAGAAACAAAAACAACTTTACAAACCCATCCTTTAGTGTCGGTGACCATAATTTCTTAAAGCCCTTCATCAGCATCCAATGCAAGATCCAAATAGAACTATGGGCATCAGTTAGTCCATAAAAAAAATAAAATAAAAATAAAAATGCTCAATTGCTCATGTAAATTGACAGCATTTGGTTCTTAACTGTTGTGCAACTTAAAAGCGAAAAGTAACAGATGAACAGATAAATCCAAATGAACTGCCAAATATAAATTGATTTCACTTTACGCAATGTAATAGTAATATGTTTAATTTTTTTGATGCAGCTTAATTATATTTTCGCGGATCTATTTTGGTATATTAAATTTTTTTCGTAATTCTTTTAACTTCTACCTAGTTTTCTTCTAAGTAGCCTAAAAATAAACATATAACATACTTCTGAAAAATGGGAACCTTTTTTGAAAATTGAACCAAAAAAATTATATATTTCCCGTTGAATCATTCGGAGAAAGATAAATAGAAGTGACACGAAACCATTGCTTCACTATAACCACAGAAGTCAAAAATCAATTCCCCCGTTAATTAAATTAAATAATGTACGTGTCATGTGTTTGTACTTGCTAGTTTGTGTATATAGTTTTTTAGAATTTGGATTCACAACTGACCACTCTGTGGAGCTTTACATGATGTTGTTATTGGTAGCTATTAGATAAAAAATAGTACATAATTAAATTTTAATCATGCACTGTTATAAATGCATGAGTGGCAAAATCTAATAAAAAGAACAGCACAACTCAACTCAGTGTTGAGAATTCAGAGTATGAAGATGAGTCAGCAGTTGATCCGAAGGCCATGTTGGCATGCCACTTGAGTGGCCATATCCAGTAGCCAGCTGATGTAGAAGTTGAGGTGTATTCAATGAGCTGGCAAAACTATTATGCAGGGGAATATTTACACGTGAACACTGCAAGCTGGAGGTTCTAGAATGTTTTCAATGATTGGCTAAGTGCAGCTGTAAACTTTTGTTTTATTCATTTTTGCTTCCTTTTGAGCAAGCTACCGTGTCTCACATTGAGTATAAATATGTGAAGAATATGTATATCTCATTCATTCAAGTAATCATAATACAAAGGCATTGTTTGTTTTCTGCTCTGTTGCTTGCATACTAAAAGCAATTCATAAGAATTTAAGTTGGTATCAAAGCCAAACTTTTGAGCTATGGAAAGCAGCAGAAATTCACAAACAAACATGAATCAAACACTGGAAAATCCAAATGATCAACCAAATGATTTGAATCAAAACCAACCTGAAAATATCGACAATCAAAATCAAAATAATGGCACCAGAAATGTGACCATAATGAACCCTTCTCCTACCCAACATATCACCAGCAACACATATGTGTTCACCACTCTCATCAAGTTAACACAGAACAATTTCATGCTCTAGAGATCACAAGTGGTCTCCAGCATACGAGCAAATGAACTTGAAGGCTTCATAAATGGAAGCTATACCTGTTCCCCCATTTATTTCACTAGCCCTGGACTTAACCAAGCTATTGTCACTCACCAAAATCCAAAATATCAAATCTGGAAGAAACAGGACCACATCCTTTTGAGCTGGTTGCTCTCATCTCTTAGTGAGGGTGTCCTAGGCACTGTGGTGGATTGTTCTACTTCCCATGAAGTTTGGACAACTCTCACCAATCAGTATAGTGCAAGAACAAGAGCTAGAATCTTATATTTGAGGACACAGATTCAAACCATTAAAAAGGGCTCTCTTACAATCCATGATTATTACTCCAGAATGAAAACTATCCTAAATACACTTAGAGCAACTGGAAATAATATGAGTGATGAGGATTTCATTATGTGTGTCTTGGCTAGAGTAGGATCTGAATATGACTCTGTTGTCACTACCATTAACTCTATGCTAGAAACCCCTTCATTGTCAGAGGTCTATAGCATGCTCCTCAGCCAAGAAACAAGAACTGAGCAAAATCTCAGCCCAGGGACCCTTGAGGCTAACTTCACACATATGAGAAATGGTAGAAGGAACTGGGGCAATGGTGAAAGATTTGACAATCAGCAACAACTTGAGATAGTCTTCAGAAATCCTGGTGGTGGAACTGGAAATGGTAGTAATGGTGGTCCTGGTCAGGGAAGTCAAAATGTTCAAGACAAAGGAAAAGGCAAAGCTGCTGCAGAAGGTGAAGGTTCTGAATCAAAGGGTCCATACCAAATATGCTTCAAAATGGGGCACACAGTTACTGAATGCTGGCATAAGTTTAAGAAAAATTATGTGCCACAACTAAATAGGAGGAGAGGAGCCTACATGGCCACAACAGAAGGACAAAGCAGCAATGCTTGATACCTGGACAGTGGTGCCACAAATCATATGACCAATGCCATTGAAAATATAAACTTGAACTCAGAGTAGCAAGGTAATGACAAGCTCACTATTGGTAATGGTAACACACTTCACATCTCTCAGATTGGTTATTCTATATTGCCCACTTACAATCCACACAAGCACATCAAATTAAATAATATTTTGTGTGTACCTGATATTACCAAAAATCTCATTAGTGTTTCCAAATTGCTTTATGATAATGATATTGATGTTGAATTTCAAAAATCTGTTTGATTCATTAAGGACAAGAGCCAAGGGAGAATTCTGGTGAAAGGAGTGGCTAGAGATGGACTATATGAACTGCAATGCATGCCAACTCATTTGAGTGGCAACAAGGTCACATATGCTGCTGAGTTATTTGCATTTCCAGTACCTGAGTCAATAAGTTACATTAACAATCCAATGTCCACAGCATGTTTTAATTTTAGAACTGATAGTAATGAGTCTTTAGGTGCCAGTGTTGTCAAGTCCAGTAAAGCTAACACAAGCAGTAGGGATTTTAGAACAAATGAAATGGATCTTTGACACCTTAGGCTGGGGCATCCAAATGAGTCAGTTCTGAAAAATACTCTATCATCTTGTAATGAGCTCAACTTAAATAAAAGCATTTTTCTCTCATTTTTTGTAATGCTTGTCAGTATGGAAAGCAATCAAAACTGAACTTTAAAAGCATTGAAACCAAGACCAGCACAGCCTTAGAACTAATACACAATGATCTCTGGGGACCAGCACCTATTCCATCTACCCATGGACACGGATATTACATATCCTTTGTAGATGACGACAAGATACTCATGGTTTTTTCCCTTAACAACAAAATCACAAGCCCTTGACATATTCATTGTATTTAAGAACCAAGTAAAAAATCAGCTAAATTTAAGAATTAAGGCTTTACAAACAAACATGGGTGGGGAGTTTAAAACTTTCGAACCTTTTCTCAAGAAAGAAGGAATAGCTCTAAGACACTCATGCACTTATTCACATGAGCAAAATGGAAAAGTGGAAAGAAAGCACAGACACATCATGGAAACTGGCCTAACATTACTAGTTCAAGCAAAAATGCCTTTGAGATATTGGTAAGAAGCTTTCAGCTATGCCACCTACATCATAAACAGATTAACCTCACCTATCCTTGAAAATACAACTCCATTTGAGCTGTTATATCTCACCAAACTAGATTATTCCCAAAATTAAAGTTTTTAGTTGTGAATACTATCCATACTTAAGACCCTACAACAAGCATAAGTTTGTTTTTCACACCTCCAAATGCACACTACTAGGTATTAGTATCAATCACAAAGGCTACATTTGCATGCATCATTCAGGGAGTATCTACATTTCAGCTAGTGTCAAATTTAATGAACACTCTTTTCTTTTTCAAAATGACTCAATTTCTGCAAGCATGGGCTCACTGATCAAAATGAGTCACCCTTAGTTCTTGAAAAATTTCAAGTTGTGTCTTTCTCCACTAGTGTTCCTCCTGAATCAACACAGCAAAATGCAGCTCATAGTCAATCGCAAGCTACTGGTGGAAAATCAGAACAGCTCCCAAGGTTTAGTCAAGATGAAGCTTGTCAGAATTTGAACCTCAATTCTATATTAAACAACCACTCACCAGTTGAACTCTCACCAAACACCTCAGTAGAAAACTGCATCTTGCCCCCCATAATAGAACCAAACACTCAAGCCTCCTTACATCCCATGATCACAAGGTTAAAAGCAGGGATTTTCAAACCAAAGGTTATCAAACAGCCACTCAATCTCAAACTTCCTTACCCCCTGACTCCACTGTTGCAATGAAAGATCTTAAATGGAGAAGAGCAATGAAGGAGTAATATTATACTTTAGTCGAAAACCAAACCTGGACCTTAATACCACATAACCAGAAGTACAAGCTCATTGACACTAAATGGGTATACAAAGTAAAGGAGAATCCAGATGGCACCATAAATAGATACAAAGCTAGACTTGTCGTGAAGGGGTTTCTGCGGACACCAAGACTTGACTTTAATGAAACCTTCAGTCCTGTGATCAAAGCTGCAACAATCAAAATCATTTTAACATTGGCTATAAGTAACGATTGGCTGTTGAGGCAGGTTGACATAAATAATGCATTTCTGAATGGAGACTTGATAGAGACTGTGTACATGCCACAACCTGAGGGATTTAAGGATAAGAGAAGACCAAACCACATATGCAAGCTCAAGAAAGCTCTCTATGGACTGAGACAAGCACCCAGAGCATGGTTTAACAAATTAAAGAATGATATGTGCTCTTGGGGATTCAACAACTCCAAGTGTGATACTTCTCTATTCTTCAAGAGAAGCAGTGCTGAAATAATCATTGTACTGGTGTATATAGATGACATAATTATGACTGGAAACAATAGCAAGGGTATTGAGGAAGTGATAGGAAAACTAAGTGGAGCCTTCGCACTGAAAGATCTTGGAAACTTGAGCTACTTCCTTGAGATACAGGTTATAAGAAATCAGAACTCCATTATGCTCTCTCAAGCTAAATATGTTTAAGACCTATTAGCTAAAACAAAGATGAAAAATTGCAAGGGAATAGAGTCACCATTCAGCACAGTAGATAAATTAAAGAAGAGTGAAGGCACCAAACTTGACAACCCCTCATTCTATAGGAGTGTTATAGGAAGCCTACAGTATACTGTTTTAACGAGACCAAAGCTTGCATATTCTGTTAACAAGCTTAGCCAATACATGTCTGACCCAATACAATCTCACTGGACAGCTTGCAAACGAGTGTTGAGGTACCTAAAGAGCACTGCAAACATGTGCTTAAAATTCCAGAAGTCAAAACACCTAGATTTGATAGCCTATACTGATGTTGACTGGGCTAGTGATCCAGATGACAGAAGATCAGTAAATGGATATTGTGTATTTTTGGGAGATAATTTAGTGGCTTGGAGCTCAAGAAAACAAGGCATGGTGGCAAGAACTACAACTGAGTCCGAGTACATGGCCATAGCTTTGTGTACTACTGAAATCACCTAGATAAAGTCTCTGTTTGTTGAACTAGAAATCGAGATGCAAAGAGTTCCTATTATCCTAAGTGATAGTACGAGTGTAGCAGCTATAGCCACAAATCCAGTGTATCATTCAAGGACAAAGCATTTTGAGATAGATCTTCATTTCATTAGAGACAAAGTCACTCAAGGAGAACTGGAAATCAGTTTTGTAGCCAGCAGAAATCAAGTTGCAAACATATTAACCAAGCCATTGCCTTATTACAAGTTCAATCAATTTAGAAGCAAACTTCATGTCTTTTACGAGACCTTAAATTTGAGAGAGGGTGTTGAGAATTCAGAGTATGAAGATGAGTCAGCAATTGATCCCAAGGCCATGTTGGCATGCCCCTTGAGTAGCCATATCTAGCAGCCATCTGATGTAGAAGCTAAGGTGTATTCAATGAGCTGGCAAAACTATTATGCAGGGGAATATTTACACGTGAACACTGCAAGCTGGAGGTTCTAGAATGTTTTCAATGATTGGCTAAATGCAGCTGTAATCTTTTGTTTTATTCATTTTTGTTTCCTTTTGAGCAAGCTACCATGTCTTACGTTGAGTATAAATATGTGAAGAATGTGTATATCTCATTCATTCAAGTAATCATAATACAAAGGCATTGTTTGTTTTCTGCTCTGCTGCGTGCATACTAAAGCAATTCGTAAGAATTTAAGTCTCAGTACTAAATTCAAATTCATTATTGTTATCTCTAAAGCTCTGTCTTAGGAAATCAAACTTATTGATCACATTTATCGTTTTCAGAGCTTTTCTACCCAATCAAGCAAATGATCGTCAATTTTTTGAAAAGATTTGAAGCAATTTATAAATTTACAGCAATCCGAGCATAATTTTTGAAAATCCATTCATTTTTTAATATAATTTGATGTATTTCAAAATCCTCATGCACATTTCCGATCCATGTTAGATGGACAAATAATTGGGTATATCAATGCTCATTAATTTAGTCCCTACAACTTGAGTCAATTAACCTGTTAGGTACTATATTTTTAAGGACCACTCAAAACACCTGTGAGCTATTAAAATTCAAACAGATATAATATGTTACATGTAAAAATTAAATATATATTCAACAAAGACCTTTGAATAGCTTTTAAAAATGCATAGATTAACCGGATAATTTGCTCAATCTGTAGAAACTTATGGAACATTTACCCAATTAGTAGCATGAGAAGATCGAAATAGACATAGAACAAATGAACAAATTAATGAAGTAATATCTTGGCTTTCCAGCTGAAGATCAGTGACATATATAATAAATATATGTATTGTGGAGGACTTGACATGAATTCTTCAATCTCGAAGGATTCTCTATTCTCTATTTCATCTTACGAGAACGGCATTGTACTTCAGCACTGCATCCTCTTTCGTACTCATTACTTTGTTGGTGAGCACATAATTCGGGATGCTCTTTGCTACATTCATTATTAATATCCGCAGCAATGGCTCCGTAGCTAATTTCATTTGCATTTGCAGCTCTTCCTGACAAACCGCATGTTAACAGCATTATGGTAAGCCCGAAAACTATCATTCCCTTTGTCGTCATCTTGATAAGAAATCTCACCCCTTAAACACCAGACCGCAGATGCAGTGTGTATCCACGACGAGCCTAGCCACAACCTGTAGGACAGCCTATGGGAATGAGGCAACTTAAGAAGTAGTGAGTGACTTAATTCTTATGTTTTTGCGAATGGCAATGATGATATCATTTTTTATATGAAGAAGTTGTGGTCTAATTATAGCATATTTATGTCGTTATTTCTTGGAAGTTCGAGTTAAGCTGGCCTTAGTTTTTCGGTTCTTCAAACCCAGTTATGCAACAGTTTTGCTAGCTAAAAAAATGAAAAATCAGTCGATTTGGTACATCGTGCTGGTTTATTTTCATTTCTCCTACTGAAAATTTTCTGTCTTCAGAGGCTATTATTAATTGTTGTTGTTTATCAGTTCCTTGAAGGTGTATTTCAAGGCTGTAATATTTGTCCACGAATTTGGTAATTTTGGGAAAGATGTCAAAGACCAAACAACTTTGATATTTTGTACAAAAAAAGAAATTCCGTTTGAATACATTTTGATGGACTACGCAAATGCTGTTGATGAACTTAAATACCGGCCCTTGACTCTTTTATTATTTTCCGAATCCTAGTGACGCACAATAGAACCTTCTTTTTTTTTAATAGTCTTAGCTAACAAGTTATGACGTACAATAATACTTTTCCCCCCTTTACTACGATCATCTGTCTTTTTTGTCTATTTTTTAATATTGGTTAATATACCATTAATAAAATTACATGAAAACATGTCTGACGAATGCCTTCGATATTTTAACGTTTTCAATTACATAGAACTTCAGTAAATTAATATTCGATAAATTGATAATTTCAATTAGATAATAGTCTTTATCAATCTCTACTTAAGGCCAATGTGATAATTTCATAATTTCATAAATTTATTAAATATTAAAACCTAAAAAAAATTCCTATTTTCCTATAGTACCTACTTACCATAAAAATTAATAATTCTTAATTCAAAATTAAAATTCATATGATTTGTCTTTGCGGCTTCTAAGCAACCTGTATGTTCTTATTGTTTTTCTCGTAATTGATTTGACTTGGATCTCATCTCTACCTTCTTTTTTTTAATATGAAATTCTTGTTAATCGTATCAGTTTGTAACAAATACTTATCCAATATTAGTATTATGTACTAATTTGCACGAGAGGGGATATATATATATATATGTGTGTGTCATGTTTAACATATAAAAAAATTGTATTATAATCTTATTACTACCAATGTAAGGCAACCAAATATTATTCACATAAAATATAATAAATATCATTAACGTAAATCGATGCTGCAGATGTGATTATATTTTCTAAAAGAAGGAACATCTTCCTAAATTAGTAATTTATTAGTTTATCAATTAATTAATGTTTGTTAAATTAATAGATTTTTCGTAGTCTATCAAACATATTTTCATAAAAAAATTACAAAATCATGTTTGACCCATATTCAAATTTAAAATATTATAAATCAAAAACACCATTCTCATTTTTTTAAAATGATTTGTAAGTACCATTTGAAGAATAATACCCAACCGGCTATTATTAGCATCTAGCACCAACAAGAATATTGGCATTACATGGCATATATGGTTTATAATTTGCAGGCCCCTATCATGTGTTGATATGGTTGATCAAGAGAGATCATTTTGATTCTAACAAATTCCAGATTACTCCCGCCACGCTCAACCGCCAAGATGAAACTCAAATTTGCGTTGTGGGTTACTAACCATAGACTCCCATGATCTGTTTAAATTAATGTAAACATAGACTCTTTTATTTTTTAAAATGATCACACATATTCTTTTTTAAACAGTTATGGCCATATGAAAAAAGTTAAGCCACTACAGTCAAGGAGATATTCATATATTGGAGCTTCATGCATGCATGAACTCCATTATTAGTGTTAAGTTTATTATTTATAGAGTTGACATCTTATGGTTTTAGTTAAATTAGAATTTTATTGATTGCATATCTTGTAATAGGGATTAATTTATTAATTCCCTAATTTAGTGAGATTCCAATTTACTAGGAATATTTATTTCTGAATTTAATTAGATGTCTAATTTAGCAAGTTAATTGATAATGAGACTCTATAATTGGCGCATGAGATCTATTTAGAGCAAAAAGTTTGTTCAAACAAGAAGTTTATTAAATGCTCTACATATTTCTTGGGAGACAAATAAGAAAAGAATATCATATTTATTCCTATTCAGATTTTTAGGAATTATAAGATGAAACAAACTCTTATTTGAAAAATTAATAACTATGAACAGTAACGGTGAACAATATTTTCAAAATCAATTAAGTTGTTAATTCTAGGATTTTAATTGCCTATATCTATTTATAATAGATCTAAATTCCTTTCAATTGACTTTCAAATAGAAAAAAAATATAAAAATCTAATAATATAAAAATCAGCAAGCAACCTCTTTTGTTGTGTTTAGGTACTTAGATTAAAAATGCATAATCTACTATCGTTAACAATCTCGAAGATTAATATTGATTAAGTTGTCAAAATAATTATTGTGTATTGTTTAAGGTTTGCACATTCCTTCTAATCTTCTCTGATCATCTTAGTCCTTTGATACAACTTAATTGGATTTTCTTGGATTTAATTCGGTGTATTTAATTTGCTTAGTTCTCATAACTTTTACCTAGTCTTCTTCTAATTAGTAGTTTAAAAATAAACGTATAACATACTTCTGAAAAAATGGATATTTTTTTGAAATTAAAAAAATCATATATTCCCTGTTTATTCATTCAAGAAAGAAAAATAGAAGTGACATGAAATCATTGCTTTACTAAAAACACACGAGTCAAAAATCAATTCTATTTATTAAATTAAATATTTGTGTGCCACGTGTTTGTGCTCACTAGTTTAGGCATACAGTTGTTCTAAATGTTGAAGAATTTGAAGGATGATTGATGAAACACTCAAAACACTCTTTTTTTCTTATAAACTTAATACAACTCCTTAGATACAACTCTTTTATAATAAAGAAGCTTGACTATTTCTTGTTGCTTAAATCAACAAAGAAATGGGGTATTTATACTTACTACGACTTAATCACAACCATATATTAATTCAACTACCACACAAATCATAACCACACATCAAACCTAATAACCATACTCAACACTACAAATTCTACTTACCATATTACCATATTTAACACAACAAATCTCAACTACCTAAAGAAATTTCCATGGGCTAGACCAAAGATCATTTTGGACTTCAAAGTTCTATGGATCAAATTTATGATCCAGCACCCTGCTTAAACTTGACCTTGTGACACCAAGCAAATTTCTCAATCTAAAAACGTTTTCTTGTTTCAATGGCTTTGTAAAAATATCAACTACTTGATCTTGTAATTTGACATACTTTATTTGTATATTTTTCTCTCAATGCACTCTCGCATGGAATGCTAACGAGTGTCAATATGCTTTATTTCGATCATGGAAGATGCAATTCTTAGTTAAGGCAATGACTGACTTGTTGTCAATAAAAATCTTTGAAGGTTCTTCTTGTGACAATCCCAACTCCTTTAATAAATTCCTTAGCCAAATTGCATGACAAATACTTGATGTAGCAGCTGCATACTTAGCTTTATAGGTAGAAAGTGTGACAATCAATTGCTTCTTTGACATCCACGACAAAAACAATATCTCCCATGAAGAACACAAAACCAGTGTACTCCTTCGGTCATCTGTATTTCCACCTTAATTTCTATCACTATATCTAATGAGCTTATAGTCAGTGGATAATGAGTACAACAAGCTAAAATCAATAGTGCCTTTAATGTACCGAATGATTCTTTTTGCAACTTTAAAATGAGTGGTTCTTAGATTTCCATGTATCGACACTCAACCTCATAGCATAATGGATGTTGGTCTCGTCCATGTCCAATGGCATAAGCTTCCATCAAACTCTTAAAAAATGTAAGATCTACACCTTTGTCTTCATCATATTTTGATAGCTTGACTCTACATTCGATTAGTGTGTTTATAAGCCCGCAATCATGCATCTTAAACTTCTTCAGTATTTCTATTGCATAGCTTTCAGGGAATAAATATTCCTTCTTCCTTTTGTTTAACTATGACACCAAGATAATGTGCCATATTCGATATTAGTCACCTTGAACTCTTTGGTCATCACTCTCTTGAACTCTTTAAATAAGCTTGGATTACTTCCATTAAAGATAAGATCATCCACATACAAACATATAATCAAAATATCTTTATTTTTTCGTTGATATAGAGAGTATGTTTACACGGGCATTTGGTGAAGCTATTCTCTTGAAAAATTTTGTCAATTCTGTTGTTCCATGCCTTGGTGCTTGCTTTAACCCATAAAGGGCCCTCTTTAATCTCAAAACTTTGTCTTCATGTCCTTTCATGATATAGCCTAATAGTTATTCAATGTAGACTTATTCTTCAAATGGTCTATTCAATAAGGCACACTTCACATCCATTTGAAAAATCTTTTACTTCTTTTGGGTTGCTAATGAAATAATTAGTCTTATAATTTCCACTCGAGCAACAAGAGCAAATACCTCATCATAGTCAAAGTTGGTTTTTTAACTATAGCCTTTTGCAACTAATCTTACCTTGTGCTTTTCGATTACACATTTAACAATTATTTTCGTCTTGTACAACCATTTGACACTAATGGCTTTGTGGCCTTTAGGGGGAGTGGCAAATTCCCAAGTGTCATTCTTCACAATAGTTTTGATTTCTTTATCCATTGCTTTTCTCTACATCTTATCTTGTATAGCTTCTTGGAAGTTCACTGGCTCACAATTATCGAAGAGGAAAACGAGAGTAAAAATATCAAGTACTCACAATAGCGTTGAAAACTCAACTACTCCCTCGTTTACAAAGATTTTTTTCAACTGCAAGTACATCTCCTATAGTTAACCCAACTATTGATTTAGTACGTCTACGACCAAGCCTATTGCCGCAACGAATCATGATGATGCTCGCAAAATATAAATTACGACTTTAACAACAGCAAAACTTATTCTAGTCACAACAGTAAAGTTTACCGAATCTAAAACCATGCTCTAATACCAACTAAAACGACCCAGTCCAAACCCCCAGGGCAAGTCTACCTAAACTCGTCTAATTGAATTGATAATAAATCTAATATTTAAGGATACTACTAAAAATTTGACAGAATCTCTCTTATAAATTTAAAACATTCCCACTGATGCAAATTATAAAGCTAACACTCTCAAAAATAGCTCAATATTCAACCATCCTCCACAACAACTTCTTCAATCAACATATCAAATATTACCCAAATAATATAATGTCAAAATACAATAGATTATCCTTATCACAAATATGTAATATATTATACAATCCAAAATATCCCAACAGAATATCTATGATTTCTAACATCATCACATGGCCATAAAATGAAATCTAACTATTGTTGCTGGGTCGACTGATACACCTTCAAGTCTTCTATGGGGGAAATATAATAAAAATAGTGTGAGTATAAAACTCAGTGAGTTCAGTGAGTGAATATTAATTTTTGAAAAAAACAATTTACTTAAAAATAATTTAATTCTTCTCTAGACAATCTCATCAAAATTTCATAAGACTTTAAATAAACTATAAATCTTTCCCAAAGACAATTTCATCAAAATATCATAAGAACTTATATAAACTTATTTAATTCAAATCATACACTGGAATAACAATATCTCATAAATCTGCATCAAATCAATGAAATCATAACACTTATAATATGGAACACTGAATACCGAAAATTATCACCAAAAAAGTACCCACGAGAATAATCTCGTCATACCTAGACCTCGATAGACGGCCAATCAATGAACCATCATGCCCCGAGCTACAACGGGTAGACAGTGAAATATCATCTCATTTTTCATATATCTCATTATATTTGTGCAGCATAATTGGTCACCAAATGATATATCGCCCAAGCACACGGCCCAAAGCCTCTGTGTGTACCCAGACGAGCCCCAAAAACCCATATCACATATTTATCATCATATCTCATATGTATTACCATATCGTATCTGTATCATCATATCTCATCTGTATCATTTGTATCTCAATATATATATCTTTTTGTTGTGCAAATTTTATTGAACTCGCAAGCTTATGAATCTGTTGTAGTATAGATTAATGGTGACGAGTGTCGATCCCACGAGGAGGCGGATTTTAATTATATATAGAATTAATTTTGCAAATGAGTGGTTGAATTTGTGGTGGAAATGATTTGAAATATGCTAAAACTTAAATTAAAATGATGAGAATAAATTCTAAAATTGGAATTAAAATGGCAAGAATAAATTAAAGAGAATTCTATTGAAATGACATACTTGGGTATCTGGATCCGTATCAACATGCATCATGGGTTAAATATTCCTTATTAATACCAATTAAATCAAGAGGGGGGAATCCACACCTCATGAACCACGCTCTAATAAATATGGTGCTAAGGGCTTATCGTGCCAAATAATAATAACCTTAGCAGTACTAGACAAGATTAGTATTATTTGTCAATGAAAAGTCAAAACATCCATAAAAACTAGAAGGGAAGATAAAGTAAATTTACCAAATAGAGCCCATGACACATGTTGAGACTTCACCTTCAACCCAAGCTTGAAAGAAAATTAGCCACTCATAGTAGAACTATGGGCAAAATGGGAATTTATTAAAATACGTAGAAAATACAAGATAGAGAGAAAATTACAGAAAATGGATCCCAAAAATGGATTCAGAGGTGCCAAATTAGGGGGGAAAGGCCCCCTTTTTATAGATACATGAGAAAATCGGGAAAGGCCCCCTTTTTATAGATACATGAGAAAATCATGGCCATCGGATTAAAAATAGTTTGGACGCTCAGGATTGTGCCACGTCATCAGTCAACAGTATAGTCAACACACGCGTGAACAGTAATACAGTTTGACAACAGTTTGAACAATGACACAGTTCGCACACGATTTGCACAGTAACGTAAACAGTACCCGTACATGTAAATAGTACCGTATATGTGAACAATGTCATTTTTCCTTTTAAGCCCCTCCTAAGGTTTTCGACCGTTCTGAGTTCAAAAATAATGTTTGTTTTACTATTTGAACTCTCGTTTATTGTGAAATGACTATGATGCTCCTAAAATACATAAAATACTTAATTAAAATAAAATACACATAATTAAATTACAAAAAGATAAAACACATAAAAGTAAAGGTTGTTAGTAAGACTTGAAATGTAAAATGATAGTTTTCTCCTTTATAAATATGCATTTTCTAACACTCAACACTTTGCAATCATCATATTGTATGCATACGACCCCAAAAGGCAAAAACGCCCAAAGCCTCTATGCGTGTGTTCAGACGGACCCCAAAGGCCTCTGATCTCATATCATATGTATCATTGTGTCCATCACATATCATCTGTATCCCTGTATCTGAAGGAGAAGGGTACCATTAATGATTTTCCAAACAACCTTTTTATACACATGTACATAAATCTCATTTCCTTTTTATTTAACATATCTCAAGTGCACTCAATTCTATTATCATGCATTTAATCAAAAACTATAATAAAATGATTAACCAAACTTATTTTTAATAACAATAAATAACAACACGTAGATGAGAAACCCGTTTTCTAGGAGATCATCAAGTCAGAGCATTAAATACTTATTTATCAAAACATGTTGTATTGTATCATAAAATCAGGAAATACTATGAAAATAGTTTTGTATATTCCACCCACAGTGACAAAGTCCATACTCGGTATCAACAATGTCTGCAGGTTTATTCTCATTTGCGGATCCTCCGAATTGCCACTGCCAGTCAACGGTGACTGGAGTTCAGTCAACAGCAAAAGGAAAGCTTTGGTTCGATAGTTCTGATTTAGATGAGTCCAATGGTGCCGTTAGTGACCACCCACTCGCAACAACGGCAGTAGATCGAAGCTTCTAATCCCGTGATCTTGGTGGTGGTTGATCAATGGAATTCCATCCATTTAAAATGGTAAGTTTGGTCGGAAATGGAAGCTAGTGACGTGAGGAGTGAAACCCAGTCGATGGTGCAGCCTAATTCCGACAAACTCAACGGTGATGGTGATGTGTTTTGGCTGCGGCTTTTCGAGCTCCAAATGGCGGCATTCCAATCGATTTTCGGCGACGAGGATGTTAGGGGGATGACTGGCGTCTCACAAGCTTCAAAACGATACCTGGCTCGGCTAAAACTATCCGCCTGGGTCACGATCACGGGTCGGATCCAGGTTGGGTCGGGTCAACGGGTCAGCTGCTTCTCTCTCTCTCTCTCCATTTCTCTCTCTCCCTTTCTCAATTTATAGAACCGGCTTTTTTTTAGCTTAATACAAATTAAGCTAATACTAGACCCGTGATGAAAATAAAATCTAACTATCGGACCTTTTTATGACGTTTGGTTTGTCTTTATTTATATCGTGACAAATTTAAATTTATTCAAAACATGATCCATTAATTAACTTGACCTAAATCCATTAATTCATGATAAGAAATTAAGTCACGCCAAGTTTACCCGTAATAATTTGTAACCAATCTGGCGACTTTAAAGTTAATACTGAAATGAAAAACACATAATACACTTAATTAGGAAAAATTAAGGTGTATATGTTACAATCCTCCCCCCTTATAAAAATTTCGTCCTCAAAATTTACACATCTGATCAGAACATGTAAGGGTATTAGGCTCGCATTAAGTCTTCACATTCCCAAGTAGCTTCTTTCCTTGTGTGATTCCTCCACAACATTTTTACTAATGGAATGGTTTTAGAACGTAAAACTTGGTGATTCTATTCCAGTATTTCCACTAGTTCCTATTCGTAAGTCAAGTCTTACTTCAACTCAATTGGTTGCCTCGATAACACATGATTGGAATTATACATGTACCTTCAGAGCATCTAGAAATGAAACACATCGTGGATTATGGATAACTCAAGTGGTATAGCTAATCGGTAAGCCAACGGACAAACACGCTCCACAATTTCATATGACCCAATGTAACGTGGGTTTAGCTTCTTATGTTTTCCAAAACGAAGTACCTCTTACTAAGAAGATATCTGTATGAAAATTCTATCACTAACTTCGAATTCAAGTCCCCCTGCCTAAACTTGTCTGCATAGCTCTTTTGCCTATTAATAATCCTTTTACAATTCATAAAAATTATAGCCTCGAAATACAAATATATTATGCAAACTGCAGCAGAAGAATTTAAAATTCATGTCAAACCATCTATTTCCTCTATTCAAGTTCTCCTCATCGATTATCATAAATCAATCTTGATTTTTGAGAACTGAATCATAACAAACTATAATGAGTACTAAACTCAATAAGCAAATCAGTTTTTCATATACCAAAATACATATATATACATATGTATATATAATGCAAATGGATGACATGCCATGGTATTCGAAACATTGTAAAACAAAACATCGAAATCTCATTCTATCATTTTCAAACTTTCACAATCTCTTTCAAACCACTTACTTCAACTTGAGCTACCTTCATTCATCTACTGCTTAGTAGGACACTGCATTAACTTTCATACACTTTGGACTTCTCGCCAACACGTCCCTCGCCTACTTATCTCATAATCATAATATAACATCCAGAGTGCCCTCCTCTAAGCCAGTAACGAAATCAAGCATCCCAACCAAAATTGTAAAACAATCTTTCTTTCTTTAAATTCATTTTGCTAAAATCTACTTTCTCATTTTACATAAAATATAATGCATTTTCATGGTCATGCCAATGAAATTCCACACATACGAATACCCATGTCCATTAACACACATAACAACACATCCTATCAACTCATCACATACACACATGGGCAAAACATATAAATCTATATCTGTATATACCACAGTAGGCTTTTCAAACATGTCAAACATATATATTGTTTATTGTGATTCATTTGAAAATCCAGTTTACTTACCTCCTGGCATTCTCGAGTAACAAAGCATATTGATATCATCGGCCTAATATCAATAAAATACTCTCATAATAATAAAATTAAACATAATCATAAACTCCAACATTCTCAAATTCCTAAATATAATCACATTCCATACTTAACCTCAAATAATTTCAATTTAAATCATAAATCACCAAAATACTCATAATTCCAGAATGAGTTGCATCTTCTCATCAGTATCTTGAACTAATTCGGGACCAAATAATCTCTGCTCACCAACCTCATCCCAACATACTGGAGTTTTATATTTCCTACCATACAAAGCCTCATAAGGTGCCATTTTGATACTAGCTTGATAATTGTTATTGTAAGCTAACTTCATCAAAGGTAAATAAATGTTCCAACTACCCTTAAACTCCAAAACACAAGTTTGCAACATATCCTCCAGTTTCTGAATAGTACCCTCTGACTATCCATCAGTTTGAGGATGAAAATTCTTACTAAAATTCAACTTAGTGCCTAAAGCCTTCTATAAGCAGGCCCAGAACTTAGAAGTGAACCAAGGATCTGTATCGAAAAACAATAGACATAGGTGCTCCGTAAAGACGAACTATCTCAGCCATAAAAATATTCCTTAACTTATCCATCGAATAAGTGGTCTTGAAAGGTAAAAGGTGAACAAATTTTTTAAATCGATCAATGACCACCCAAACACTATCGTAACCCTTCTGGGTACGTGGAAGTCTTGCTACAAAGTCTATGGTGATGTGTTCCACTTCCACTCAAAAAGAGGAAGCTGTTGCGATAACCGTGCAGATCTTTGTTGTTCAGCCTTAATCCACTGACAAACTAAACATCGAGATACAAATTCTGCTATCTCTCTCTTCATGCCTTGTCACCAGTAATGATCCCTCAAATTGCGGCACATCTTCGTACTACCAGGATGCATCACATAAGCTTAACAATGAGTTTCTTTCATGATCTTATTTTTTTAGCTCTTTAATATCGAGTACACAAAGTCGATTACTCGTAACTAAAACTCCATCATCTTTCATTGCAAAATCAATTCGTAAGCCTTTCTACACATCCTCTCTCAACTTCAGTAACTACAGATCTTGATCTTGCATCTAATGGACTTTATCAATCAAAGTCGGCCTAACTCAAAAATTAGCTATCAAAGCTCTGCAATTATCAGTTTTCAACTCAATTCCTAAAGATTTTAGCTCAATCAACAAGGGCATATATGCCACTTACAAGTGAGTGACAGAGCTGGAGTACATCTTACTTAGCGCATTAACTATCACATTCACCTTCCCCGGATGGTAATCAATAGTACAGTCATAGTTCTTAACTAGCTCAATCTATAGAAACTCCTAACCTCAATAACATTTGTAGGTTGTTCCCAATTCATAATTGCTTTGATCTTTTGAGGATCGACATAAATTTCTTCAGCTAATATCACAAGGCCTGGAAATACTACTTTGGCTAGCCAAAACTCACATTTGTTGAATTTGGCATACAACTATTATTTCCTTAAAGTCTGCAAAACAGTCTGCAAATGCTCTACATGTTCCTCCTGATTCCAAGAATACATTAAAATACATCAATGACCACAATCACAACAGATCTAGATAAGGATGAAATGCTCTATTACTAAGATTCATAAAAGTTACTGAAGCATTAGTCAACCCAAATGGCATAACCAAGAACTCATAATGTCCATAACAAGTTTTAAACATTGTTTTAGGAACATGGCCTCTTTACTCTTAAATTGATGATATCCCGAGCATAAATTGATCTTAGAAAACATCTTCCCTTCCTGAAGTTGATCAAACAGATCATCAATACACGGAAGTGGATACTTGTTACGTGTTGTAACTTTGTTTAACTGCCTATAGTCAATATAGAATCTCATAGTATCATCTTTTTTTTCTTAGCAAATAAAACTAGAGCTCTCCAATGGGATAAACTAGGACTAGTAAACCCTTAGCCACTAATTCTTGTAGTTAAATCTTAAGTTCCCTTAGTTCAGCTGGAGCCATCATGTACGATGCTACAGACATAAGAGCCGTCCCAGGGACTAAATTGATAGAAAACTCAATCTCTCTGTTAGGTGACATCCCTGAAAGTTCATCTAGAAATACATCTAGAAACTCCTAAACTATTGGAATATCCTATAATCCCAGCTCTTGAGCTTTAGTACCTATCATGTGTGCAAGATAAGTTGAGCACCCTTTTCTTAGTAACCGTCTAGCACCAATAGTCAATATGACACATGAGGGTAAAACTCTATGTTTGCCAAAAAATTTAACCTCAGTTTTTCCTAATTTATTAAACACAACTTTCTTTTTGAAACATCCACAGTAGCATGGTGAGATGCAAGCCAGTCCATGCCCAAAATGATATCGAAATCTTGAATGTCTAAAATAATCAAATTTGCCACAAATTCATGTTCGCCCAATCTGATCATGCAATCTCGATACACACTCTTGGCAAGCAATAACCCCCGGTAGGTTTACTAACAACTAAACCACATTCCAATGATTCAGGCTCTTGTTTTATATGAATGGCAACAGTACGAGAAACAAAACAATGCATGGATCTAGGATTAATAAGAATATGGGCCTAAGTAATTGCAACATGTCCTTGATATTGATATTCTACCGTTTGCCACCAATGATAAGCTCTATCCTCGAGTAGAAAAATGGCAAAAGGAAGTCTATTTTCCTCTGAACATTTCATCACATCAAAAATATGCTCAACTTTAAAAAACTACGACTCAGCCTCCGATGGCTCTCCAAAACTATTAAAACTTCTTGCTCTTAAACTTCTCACGCGTTCAATAGTATTTCCACGACTACCATGCACATGAGTCAGATTAAGTAACAATGTAGTCATAATCTAAGCTTCCCAATTAAATAACTGCTCAATGTTCGAAATATTTCTTAGTGCCCACTGTGCAACCTCATGCGCTAAAGACTCAACTACTCCCTTGTTTACAAGATTATTTTCCCTGTAGGTACATCTCCTGAAGTCAACCCAGCTATTGATTTAGTACGGCTACGGCCACGCCTATTGCTACGACGAATCACGATAGTGCCCACAAAATATCAATTACGACTTTAACAACAACAAAACTTATTCTAATCACAATAGTAAAGTCTACAAAATCTAAAACTATGCTCTGATACCAACTGAAACGACTCGCCCCGAACCCTCAGGCGAGTCTACCAAAACTCATCTAATTAAATTGGTAATAAATCTAATATTTATGGATTCTACCAAAAATTTGACAGAATCTCTCTTATAAATTTAAAACATTCCCACTAATGCAAATTATAAAATTAACACTCCTAAAAATAGCTAATATTCAACCAACCTCCACAATAACTTCCTCAATCACCATATCGAATATTACCCAAACAATATAATGTCAAAATACAATAAATTATCGTTAATCGCAAATATGTAATATTTTATACAATCCAAAATATCCCAACAGAATATCTATGATTTCAAACACCATCACGCGGCCATAAAATGAAATCTAACTATTGTTGCTGGGTCGACCGATGTATCTCCAAGTCTCTTGTTAGGGGAAATATAATAAAAACAGTGTGAGTATAAAACTCAATGAGTGGATAGTAGTTTTTGAAAAAAAATTACTTAAAAATAATTTAATTTTTCTCTTGACAATCTCATCAAAATTTCAGAAGACTTTAAATAAACTATAAATTTTTCCCAAAGACAATTTCATTAAAATATCATAAGAACTTACATAAACTTATTTAATTCAAATCATACACAGGAATAACAATATCCTATAAATCTGCATAAAATTAATGAAATCATAACACTTATAATATCGAACATTGATTACCGAAAACTATCGCCAAACAAGTACCCACGAGAATGATCTCGTCATACCCAGACCTCGACGGACGGGCAATCAAGGAACCATCATGTTCGGAGCTACAATAGGTAGACAGTGAAATGTCATCTCATATGCCTCATATCTCATATCCAGACCTCAACAAATAGGCAATGACGTTCCATCTAAGCATTGCCATGCCCCGGAGCTACACGGATAGACTGGTAAGTATCATCTCATATATCTCATCATGTCTTATATCTGGACCTCAACGAGTAGGCAATGACGTACTATGTAAGTACCATCATGCCCTGGAGCTACACGGATAGATGAGAAAATATCATCTCATATATCATATATCTCATTGTATTCGTGCATGCATAACTGGTCCCCAAAGGTCAAAGCGCCCAAGCACACGACCCAAAGCCTCTGTGTTTACTCAGACAGGCCCCATGGTCTATATCACATCTGTATCATCATGTCTCATATGTATCATCTATATCTCAATATTTGTGTCTTTGTAATCATCATATTGCATACTCCCCCAGAAGGAAAAAAGGCCCAAACACACGGCTGATAACTATATGAAATAAGAGTTATTACATCAATTTTAGACTTAAATCAAGATCACTTAGAGAGCAAATGAGGTATTTTTATTACATTTTGGTTATATTTTTCATAAACATTCATTTTAGTTGAGTCTTAATAAGTTTTGCTTGAATCAAAGTAATTTGTGCTCAAAACATGTGCATAATTGTAGGTTTTCAGAAATTCTTAATTCATGAAGGGATGCTGAGACATTAGACTAGCAAGAGGTGGAAAGAAGATAGCGATAAAAGAAGTAAAGCACAATCAGGAATAGTGCAGTGTTGTAGCTGTTGTTAGAGCAACCATTGCTGTAGCAATCCTGGAGCACTAAGGAAGAAAACTTAAGCGCAGGTCATCTGCAGAATTGTGATATGTCTGTTTCCTAATTTAACTCATGCACACCCATGGACTTTTATTTTACCCTAGTTTGCAGTATAAAAAGGGGGTGCGCACTACATAAAATAACAGCAAGGGAATTATTATCAAGACATTAGGGAAAAAATGAGAAGAAGATCATAATTGAAGAGGACGGCTTCAGCAACATTGAAAAATCCTGTAGAGTTATTTGGATTTTCTTATTTGTTGCTCTCAACTTATATTTTTCTTTTTTCTTTGACTGTTCTGATGTATCCCGTGAATAATATATTAATGTTTGTTTTTCTCATTCAGAATATAAACTAGATTTGCTTGTAGTTGAGTGACATATAATCTAATGAGTTATTGATTGTTCTTATGTGTTGTTATGTCATTGCTGTAGCATTTTGCTCTAGTAGTTATTATTATTATAATTGTTAGTTTGGTTAACCACCCATTTAATGGTTCAAGTTAAGATAGAGCCGCAAAAGGGCATGTCTTAGCGAATATTATTAGAGTATTACTTTATCGAGTATTACTTTATCTTAATTTAAGTTTCTTGGATTAAGTTATCGTGATTCTCATAAAGACTATACTTGAAGTTAAGATTTGTTACACACTAGACATAGGTACTCACCTTATAGAGTGGAGAGACTAAGAGGTCATAAGGCCTGATCATAAGTAGATTAACAACTAGTCATTACTAATATATTTAAGGGTATGAGAGTTCCAATATGCGACAGCTAAGGATGTAGATTAATTCTGTCCAGTGCTGCAGCAATTGTTGTAACAACTGATGTTAACTTGATGAAAAGCAGTCAGCCCATAAGGAGAGTTTGATCTTTCAACTACCATAGTCTCAATTGAATCTTAGACACATTTAATTTAATTTATTTCATTATGGGATTTTTTTACTTTATTCTCTCACAATCATCAATTTCAATAGAACCTACTTTACGTTTGTTAACTTCGGACTTAAGTTAGATTGCACTATTGTGATTGCGGTAGTATTTCAAGTAACATTAATCCCTATGGCCCAAAGCCTCATGTGTGTATTCAAACAGGCCCCAAAGGCCTCTCATCTCATATCATCTGTATCATTGTATCCATCACATATCATCTGTATCACTGTATCTGAAGGGGAAGGGTATTGTCTTCCAAACAACCTTTTATACACATGTACATAAATATATAATCACACCTGAAATCTCATTTCCTTTTTATTTAGCATATCTCAAGTGCACTCAATTCTATTATCATGCATGTACTCAAAAACTATAATAAAATCATTATTGAAACTCATTTTTAATAACAATAAATAACAGCGCGTAGATAAAAATCCATTTTTTAAGAATTCATCAAGTCAAAGCATTAAATACTTATTTATCAAAACATATTGTACTGTATCATAAAATCAGGATATATTATGAAAATAGATTTTGTATATTCCACTCACAGTAACAAAGTTCAGACTCAGTATCAACAACGTCCGCGGGTTGATTCTCATCCGCGGATCCTCCGAATTGCCAAAGCCAGTCAACAGTGACCAAAGTTCAGTCAACAGCAAAAGGGAAGCTCCGGTCCAATAGTTCTGATCTGGGTGAGTCCGATGGTACCGTTAGTGACCCACGCATAGCGATGACAGCAGATCTAAGCTCCTAATCCCAAGACCTTGGTGGCGGTCGATCTGTGGAATTCCAGCCGTTTTAAACGACAAGTTTAGTCGAAAATGGAAGCTGGTGACAGGAGGAATGGAACCCAGCCGGTGGTGCAGCCTAATTGCGACGAAATCAATGGCGATGGTGATGGGTTTTGGCTGCAGTTTTTCGAGCTTCAAACGGCGACATTCCAATCGATTTCCGGTGACGGGATAGTAGGGGTATGACTGGCGTCTCACAAGCTTCAAAACGATACTTGGCTTGGCCGAAACGGTTGTAACACCCCACACCTGGCTTTTGACCCATTTTTGACCCCCTATATATAAGAGAAAGAGAGAGAAAAGGCAAGGAGAGAGTAGAGAACCAAGAGAGAGAGAATCCAACCCGTTTGACCCGAACCCGACCCGGACCCGCGGAATTGACCCGGCTGGTTCTCTCAATTCCGGCCACCGTTCCGGTCGTGGTTGGTACCGTTTCAAAGCTTGAGAGATGAGCAATGTATCCATGCCGTCCTTGCTGCTGGAAATCGATCGGAAAGCCGCCAATCGAAGCTTGGAAGCTCCGCGGAATCGCCGCCTCGATTCGCCGTGATTTCGCCGGTTTCCGGTAAAGCCATCATTCGGGTTTTGTTCCTTACCCTTCCCTCTGTCATTTCCGACCATCCATGGATGTCAGGGACGTCATTTTGCCGTTGATCGGCCGTTGGAGGATTTACGGCTTTGGGAGCTCGATCCGGAGCCACCGCCGCGCGTGGGAGGACACCACCGCCACCATTGGACTCAGCGTGGCTGGAACTTTCAGTTCTGAGCTTCCCGTCGCCGTCGGTTGAATTCCGGTGACCGTTGACCGGCAAGGGTATTTCGGTAATTTCACTGTCTAAGGGCAATTTTGTAATTTCTGATTTTGTGGGTATTTTAGTAATTGTTGGCATTGAGGATAAGTTGGTAATTTATGATTTTGAGGTTAATTTGGTAATATTGAGATAAAGGTATTTTGGTAATATTGATTCAAGGGCAGTTTGGTAATTTTGATATTTGAGGGTAATTTCGTAATTTCAAGAATGATGAGTATTTTGATGATTTATGATTTAAATTGAGATTATGTGAGGTTAAGTATGGAATGTGATTATGTTGAGGAATTTGAGAATATTGGAGTTTATAATTATGGTTTCATTTTATGCTTATGCGAGTATTATTTATTTGTAGGCCGATGATATCGATTTGTGTATTTGTTACTTGAGAATACGAGGAGGTAAGTAAGCTGGATTTCTAAACGAATCACAATAAACAATATATATGTTTGGCATGTTTGAAAAGTCTATATTGAGATATGTACGAATATTGATTTATCTGTTATGCCCATGTGTTTATGTGATGTGTTGATATGAGATGTTGATATATGTGTTTATTGACATGGGCATACGTATGAATATTTCATTGGCATGAGCACGAAAATGCATTATGTTTTCCATATTTTCTGGAAAAGGAGAAAGTTGATTTTAGCAAATGAGATTTGAAAAGAAAGAAAGATTGTTTTACAGTTTTAGCTTGGATGCTTAAATTCGTTACTGGCTTAGTGGAGGACTCTCGAGATGTTTATATAGTTATGAGAAGTTTAGGGGCGAAGGACGCATTGCGAGAAGCCCAAAGAGTATGAAAGAGAAAGTTATGAAAGTTAAGAGAGTGTCCTGCTAAGCGGCAATCGAATGAAGGTAGCTCAAGTAAGAGATTTGAAAGAGAAAGTGAAAGTTTGAGAAAGACATAATGAGATTTCGATAATTTGTTTTACTATGTTTTCGAATATCATGGCACGTCATTCATTTGATATGTATATGTATGTATGTATTTTGATATATACAAAACTGGTTTACTTACTGAGTTTTGTACTCATTATAGTTTATTGTGATTCAGTTTCTGTAAGCAGGATTCGTGTTGAGTATTGATAAGGGCTTGGATGGTGGTAGTAGATGGTTTGGCATGAATGTTAAATTCTTCCGCTGCTTTGTATTTATTTTCAAGGATATGATTTTTATGGATTGTAAAAGGATTATTTATTATTCTTTTATGAGATTTAAGCTTCTAGCAGTAAGATTCGCCCTGGGAGTGCAGGGCGGGTCGTTACAACGGTAGCCGGAATTGAGAGATCCGGTTGGGTCACGATCACGGGTCAGGTCAAGTCAACGAGTCAGCTGCTTCTCTCCCCTTCTCTATTTATAGAACCGGCGTCTTCTTTTTTAGCTTAATACAAATTAAACTAATACCAGACCCATGATGAAAATAAAATCTGACTACTGGACCCTTTTATCGCGTTCGGTTTGTCTCTATTTATGTCGTGACAAATTTAAATTTATTCAAAACACGATCCATTTATTAACTTGACCCAAATCCATTAATTCATGATAAGAAATCGAGCTGTGTCAAGTTTTTCCTTAATAATTTATAACCAATCTAACGACTTTAAAATTAATACTAAAATGAAAAACACATAATGATAATACACTTAATTAGGAAAAATTAAGTAGATCATTTTAGGCTTCAAAGTTTTATAGGTCAAGTTTATAATCCAACACTGAATTTGGATTTAGTTGAATTGACAATTGTGAATTTGTGAGGAGTTTTGTATAATGTTGTTATTAGTAGGTATTGGATAAATAGATATATATATATATATATATATTATTAAATCTTAACCATGCACTGTTATAAATGTATGAATGGCAAAATTTTATAGAAAGCTCAATATAGCTCATCTCAATACTAAATTCAAATTCAGTTGTTATCATCTACAGCTAGTCTATTAGGAAATAAACTTATTAACCACATTTACGTTTTCATAGCTCTTTTACACAATCAAGCGAATGATCCTTAATCTATTGAAAGAATTTAAAGTAGCATATAAATTGACAGTATTACAAGCATAATTTTTTAAAATTCATTCACTTTTTTATATGATTTAATATATTTCAAAATCCACACGCACATTTCCAATCCTTGAAAGAGATGGATATGGGTATGATAATGCTCAATAATTTTGTCCCTACAATTTGAGTCAATTATCCAGTTAGTCACTATATTTTTAAAAAAACTACTTAAAATACCTATATATGCTATTGCATCTGGACTTGTTTTAAGGATAAATTAGTATGTTTGTATTGTAAAATTTCAAATTCAATCAAATGTAACACGTAACATGTAAAAATTAAATAGATATTCGACAAAGAACTTTTTGAATAATTTTTAAAAGTACATTGATTAACTAAATAATTTATTCAAACTGTAGAAACTAATGGAGCATCTACCCAATCAAAAGCACAAGAAGATCGACATAGGCACAGAACAAATGAACAAATTAATGAAATGACGTCTTGGTTTAGTAGATGAAAATCAGTGATATACATAACAAATATATGTATTGTGAAGGATTTGAAATGAATTCTTCAATCTCCTAGGATTCTCTATTCTCTATTTCATCTTACGCGAGCGACATTGTGCTTCAGAACTGAAACCCCTTTTGTACTCATTATTTTCTTGATGAGAACATAATTCGAGATGCTCTTTGCTACATTCAATTTTGATATCGGCACCAATGGCTCCGTAGCTAATTTCATTTGCACTTGCAACTCTCCCTAAGAAACAGCATTATGCTAAGCCCGAAAACAATCATTCCCTTGGTCGTCGTCTTGATGAGGAATCTCACCCCTTAAACACCAACCCTTACCCCGTCCTTAATATTATTTAAATTCGAGTGACCGTATATGTAGTGTTAACTCCTATGTTTTAGCGAATGGTAATGATAATATAAATCATATTTATATAGAGAAGTTGTGGTCTAATTATAGCATATTTTTGTGGTTATATCTAGCAAGTTTGAGTTGAGCTGGCCCTAGTTTTCAGTTCTTCAAACCCAGTTACGCAGTAGTTCTGCTGTGCTAAAAAAATGAAAAGTCAATAGATTTGGTACATGGTGGATTGCTTGATTTCTTGCTTGTTCCCGTTTATCAGTTTGTTGCAGGTTTATTTATTGGCTGTAATAATTTATCCACGAATTTGGTAATTTTGTGGGGGCTGTCAAAGACCAAACAAATTCGATATGCTGTACAAAAGAATTATTACGTTTGAATACATTATGATGGTCTTTGCAAATTCGGTTGATGAACTTTTTTTGCCGGCCCTTGGACCTTTCGTTGTTATTAACATGTCATTAATAAACTTGTATAAAAATAAGTCTAGCGAATACAGTCAATATTTTTATGATTTTCAATTATATAAAAACTCGGTCAATCAATACTTGATAAATTAATAATCTCAATTAAACAATAATTTTTATGAATCCCGACTAAGACCAACGTAGTAAATTAATAATTCGATAGACTTATTAGATAATAAAATTTTAAAAAATTCTTATTTTCCTATAGAACCCGCTTATCATATAAATTAATAGTTCCTATTCAAATTAAATTCAATACGATATGTCTCCGTGGCTTTTACAAAATATGTATGTTCTTATTGTTGTCATTGTAATTGACTTCAGCCTGGAGCTCATCTCTATTTTTATTTTTTTTAATACGAAATGCTAGTAAGTAGTCTTGGTTCGTAACAAAAAAATTACACAATATCAGTAACATGTGTTTCTGTGTAGGAGACTGGCTTTATAGTTTATATTTCATATTTAATCTTCCACTTGAAATATACACTTCCTCTCATGCTTCTTTCCAATCTGCAGTTGCCATAAGCTGAGTTTCTTGCAAAGCATCTACAAGAATTCATCTGATCTCATTCTGATCCAATTTAAAATTATCTCTTACGTCAAAATTCTGGTTAGAAGATTCATAACTTGAGAATAAACCTGATAATGATTCCAGTGCCGTGCAATGATGTGCGTCCAACTCGTGTAGTTTGCATGGAAGCTTTGGTAAGAATTGAAGCCTCTCACAATAACTTAAGTAGAGAAGTCACAACTTAGAAAGGTGTGCGATGCTTTCTGGTATTCTCTCGAACTTTTTTTTCTCTAGATACAATTGTCCTAGTGAGAACGACTGACCAAGACTTTCAGGTAACTGTATGATGCCGCAGTCACTAAGATATAAATACGCTAGAATACTATGCAAGCCATCTAAAGATAATGTGATAGGCAATGATAAACCCATTTGCTAGTCACCCCTGCTTTCCTTGAAACTTACGAAATGAACACTGATCGGAACAATGGATGACGGTACATCTGTTATAGCAGTTCCTTCAGCATACAAACTATTCGAAGCTTCTAACTGTCCAAGTTCTTCGGGCAATCTCTGATTTCAGAAACCATTGAGATTAAGAACTTTTAGAGATTTCAACTTAAATACGCCGTTTGGGAGACTGCCAAGCCTTTTTCAATCTTCAAGGTCCACGCAAAGAATTGCGGCGTGTGGTAAACTTACCGGTTGGTTGTTGATTGGGCAGAATCGGTGGTCTGTCTGGGACGTAGATAATTTGCCACGTGTCCGTTTCCAGCATTAGAACTTTGTTTCTCCGGTTAATTCAGGAGAGATTTTTAGGAGATTGCAGACACAGAAACTAGGGTTCTGTAAGGGGGAAGACCAGAAGGGTTTACAGGTTTAGAGTGGCCACTTTTGTTTAGTGTTCATAAAAGAGAGAACGGCATTGTTTGTAGATGAATTACGGGTAATTTACAACTATGCTTATGTAGTTTTGTAACTCGGGGCGCGCGTTTCAATTTTTGTCTCGGTTTTTATGGGTTTTGGTTCAATTTGTAACCCGTCGGGATTTGAGAATTCAACCCAAATGGTTTGTAAAGTTATTTTAGTTCGTTTTGGTTTCAAATTTTAGTACTAATTTGGGTCATAATTCCGGGTTCAAATACGGTTTAGGGTCACAATTTTAGGTTAAAACATTCATAAGAGCTTAAATCAATTGGTAAAATCTGCTTCTGCATATAGTGAATCAAGCATTAGCACCATCCAACTATAATTTGTTACAAATACTAAAAACAGAACATTTCTTAACGAGACAGCAACACAAATTATAGACAAAACAGGCAAATCCCCAACAAACAAACCCAAAACTTTGTCTAAACTGTAGGCATAAAAAATTAATTAATTCATACACGAAAAATTGATCATACTACACAAAATTTGATCATGCCCCACAAAATGTGATTCCTTTCTTGTACATTTTTCTTCTTTTTATTTGGTAGTTAGCTTGCTTCAAAATATACAAGTTTGAGAGAGGTGAGGGATTTTTTGAGTAGTGGGGGAAACCAGCACTCGGCGATTTGGGAGGTATTAATATATATATATATTTTTTTTTTTTTAATAAAAAACCGATTACCCGAAATGAATAAAAAAACCGATCGGTTTTACTCTTTCAATCCGTTCCGTTTTAAGTTCGAACTAAATCGAAACGAGATAAAACTCAAATTAAATTTTGGATGCCGGTTGGTTCGGTTCAACTTAACCCAAAGCCTGCCTCTAGTTTTGTTGCAAAATTTTATTTCAATAATTTCATTTATTACAATATGTTAGAGAATGCTCATGCGATTCTGAAACAGTACAGGTTTAACATACGCGATAACTATTCATGATTTCTTTTCTCTCTTTCTTTTATATATATAGACCTATTTGCAATTGCTTTTGAAGGCTTAAACTAATTTTAAAAAGTTAAAAGTTAATTTTGGTGTTTGGCA
This sequence comes from Citrus glauca, assembly GCA_029633175.1. Taxonomy (NCBI): domain Eukaryota; kingdom Viridiplantae; phylum Streptophyta; class Magnoliopsida; order Sapindales; family Rutaceae; genus Citrus; species Citrus glauca. The sequence goes on from JAQOOD010000003.1 coordinate 37,620,418, forward strand.
AATTTTTTTTTAAAAATCACTTTTGATAAAATCATCTATATGTATCCTCATATATATTATAAAAAACCAAACTCATTCTTATTAATTAAGAAAATAATATCATTAAATCTAAAGAGATTATTGTCATTACCAATTATAATGAGATAACAATATAAAAATAAAAAAATGATATGAAATATATATTTTAGTTTTATGTAAACAATAAAAATATTTATATACATCTTTATAAATGTTTAAATAAATTTTATTCAATATTATATTCAATTTAGCCATTTATATCCTTACAGCAATTTATTAGTAAGATTGTTAAATACATATGACTGCTTTTAAAATTCAAAGCTCTTTTAAAAATAAATTTTATTAAATGTTTAACTAATTCTCTTCACACGTGATCATTTTGAGAGCACAGTTAACAAAAATTATTTTAAAAACGACAGCATTACTAAACTGGCAAGTACACACACACAAAAAGAAAATGTAGATTTAGCATTTTATGGTCTACCAAAATGATTTTTACCATTGTAAAATGATTAATTATTGCGTAAAACACTAAATTCGCATTTTATTTCATACAGTGTTTGTAGAAGAGACGGATTCTCTCTCTCTCTATACACACACGCACACATTCATTTGTATACATATATAATAATAATAATTTTCTAATGAGAACATTCTCATTTTAATAAAGTGAAGATACTACTAACAATTAGAAAATATAAATTTCAATATAACACAATCTTCAATATAATTCAGATCAACTTGATTTCGGAATACAACTTCCTACAGCAGGCAATACTACCACGTGTCATGTATAACAAGTTTGGTAGTTGTTAGAAATTTTAGTTAATGTTCATAAAAATTTTATGTTTTGGCCCTTTAATTTTCTTATTTCTGTTATAACTAAATTAAGTTCGTCTAATTTCTATTATGATCCCATTGAACTAAAAACCTCATCCATCACTAAATAGTTGACTAATAACATAAGAATAAGTAAACTATTTACTCATCATAAGTTAACTTTGGAGTATGATTAAGGTTTATGAACTTCTTTATACGGCATTATAACTAACTTATATATAAGTAGGGGTCACATTACCTTACCACATCAGAAGGACGAGATAAAATTAATTATTGCCTTACACATAGCAGTGGTGTCAAGGAGATAATCCCTCATTGACTGAGATTAGTTCTTGGACAAAGTATATATACATGAGACAATCCTTAATTCATGAACTAATTTTTTAGTATGAGATGGGCTCATCGACTAAGGGTTATTTAAAACACTGCATATGAATTTTTAAAATAATTAAATACCATAACATTATTATCACCAAGCGTATTAGATTTTTTAGATCTTTTTTAGATCTTTTTTTCCTAAACTTGAATTTTTCAATAACCTTTTTAGATTTTTATTATAATTATTCTAACTGATTATTGTGTTATTTGAAACACCTTATTTTATTCTTTGCAATTAAAAGACTTAATGAACAAAATGATAATAAGTTGTGAGTTTAAATTACTTTCTGCTTCTACTTCATGTATAAATGCAACAAGTAAAATGAAATTTTATCCTCTAAATTTTTCATAAAATCTAACTGATAACAAATATGGACACTCAACCCTTCTGCATCTAAATTGAAAGTTTTTAGAGAAACTTTAAGAGTTTATAGTTTCTCGATTATGGTGCTATCAAACCAAAATTTTGATTCCGCCATTGGATAAACATAAGGGTTAAACTATGTGCCATTGGTTAATTTCTTTTTCTTTTTAAAGAAAACTTCAATGACATTTACCTTGTGTTCATGATTTTTTTTTTCTCGTTCAAATTTCCTTTTTTATGTTATGACCTCTTTAATTTTTTCTTTAACTCCATATGACCTCCATTAAACCAAAATCTAAATTCCTCGAGTAGTTGAGTATTTTAAGGACCTAACAAAGTATGAGACAACTCTTTACACATAAATTAGCTATTAAGTATGGGTAATGCCTATGATCTTCTATATGGCATCATAGCCAACTTGTTCATGAATGAGATCACATTACCTTATCACATGATAAAGATAAGGTAATTATTGGGTCCATCTTATTTGGTTAGCCTTAAAGCCCAAAGTCTAAAGGCATATTTAACTTCGTTTTCTCTTAAATTTTGAGGTCAAATTCTTGATATCGTCCTCTACATTCTTACTGGTCTTAATTTTTATTTTATTCTCTTGTTAGTTGTTATTAGAGATATTCACTTGTTAGAAAACATTTATTAGGGTGACTATAAACTAAGAATGTTGAGATTCTTAATGTTGTTAACCTTTAATATTATATAAAGAAGAATTTATGTTATAATCTCATTGTTATATAGTGGAAGGATATATCGAACTACAGTCCCGTGATTTTTCTCGATTTGAGTTTTCACATAAAAATTTATGTCATTTGTGATTGATTTATTATTTTAGATTGTGCAATAATCTCTCATTGCATGAGAGTTGCTTTTTAGATATCTAGGGAGGGCGTGTTGGGAGCAGTTATTGACTCATAAACTTGCTTTATGAGTTAGGCCATTCACTAAGTGTTATCTACACTACAAGTAGAACACCAGTTATGATTTTAAAAGTAACTAAATCCCATAATATCATTATCGTCAAGTGCATTATCTTTTAGTGTGGCAATATATTTTAGATTTTTTTTCTAGATTCAAATTTTAAGTCACTTTTTTAAATTTTTTTAGTTATTTTTAATTGATTATTTTGTTATTTGAAACACCTTATTTAGTTCTTTTAAACTAAAAGATCTAATGAACGAAACAAAAAATATTATATTGTGATTTTTAAACAATTTTTTTTTTATTTTTCATATAAATGCAGTAATTACATTGAAAATCTATTTCTTAAATTTTTCATTGAGGCCAATTGATAATAGATATGAATATTCAATTCTTTTGTATCTATCAAAAGTCGTTAGAAACTTAATGTTCATATTTTCTCCATAATGGCACCAGCATATCAAAATCTTAGTTCTATCATTGGATGATAATAAGGGTAGAACTATGTGACGTTGACCCATTTTTTAAAATAAGGGTCTTCAATGAAATTTAACTTACTTCTATGAAATTTATATGTTTGGGCTCCTTCAAGTTTTTTTATTTAATATTATGACCACTTTATCTTATTTTCAACATAAACACACACCACAAGAAAATAGAGTATTGGCTACAAATTCTATTGCAACAAAACTTACTTTATTGCTAAAATTCATATCTTGCAACAAAAGTTAGTCTTTATCGCTATAGCTAAACAGATTTTGTTCTTCTTAATGATGTGGAATAGGCAAGAAAATTAGAATATATGGCAACAAAATATTTTCTTGACCAACGCTATGTTTGGCAACAAAAGTGTTCTTGTTGCCTAACAAGCTTAATGAAGGCAAAATATGTTTCGTTGCTCAAGTTTTTCCACAACAAACACTTGAATCAGTTGCAACAAATGAAATATTGCAAAAAGTTGTGATTAGCAAGAAAATTTGTTTTGTGCTCTCAGAGTTTTTGGCAACGAGATTAATTTTGTTGCGCAAAGGTTGACAAAAATATTAAATTTTCCAATATGGCTAATAGCAGATTGTTGCACTACAGTTCCATATGATGTTCAATAACTATTATGTGACACCATTATAGCTTCACGTTTCACTATAATTAGTATAGTATTTCTTGTCTGGCAACCATATTCCTCTTTTGACACATCTTGATAAATTGTTAAATTATTTTAATTATGATTCAAAATTTACTTTTTAGGTAATAAGGTTTATAATAATAGTTTATACAAAATTTAAAATGATGACATTAAATCTAAGAAAAACGATGGTTTACTTCTTTAAAAAAGATATCAATGATAATAACATATAAAAATTACGATTAGTAATAATATTGATCATAATAATGAATTGAAGTATGAATAAAGATCATAGAAGTGTTTTATTGTACTATCATTCATTACAAGCAAGAGGAAATTAAATGAATGAATAATCATTACTAATTACATCGATTTTATTGGACAACTAATTACATCAATTTAAAATAAATTACTTAGTGGGGTGTGTGTATTCGCAAGTTGGTAAATTGGATTAATTCAATTTTTCTAGTAAGTATAATTTATTAGAGGATCAAAAAGGTCTTCAATAAATTATTATTGGAAAATACTGAAATTAATATTAAAAAAATCAATTAACAACTTGAAAGTGTATTATTGAATATTGATTCAACACAACACTTAACTAGCTATATATGAAGGTTGGGGAGATTTCTATAAATTAAAAAATTAAAAAAATAACATGTAAGCTAAAATTAATAAATGAAAATATAAAGATAATATAAAAGCAAACATGACTTTGTGGGAGGCTTTTTATTTCCGCGCCCTTTATTTAATAAACTGCGCGTTAACCGAAGTAAAGTTTCCATCTCCAATTTTTTCTTAATTAAAATATTGCTTCTAGAATATTTCCACTTTACTCTCGCTTGTTTCTTTTGCCTAGCCATGGAGTTATTCTCTTTGCCCAAGCTTTAAGCCACGGAAGAGTTGTACTTGGAAGGCACCACTCAAGACAACGATTTCTTCAAGTAAACTTAGTATTATTTTATATATTGGCCTGCTAAGTTTGATTTTGTTTGGTGGGTTTTGCTTTAATTATTTATTAAGTGGGTCCTTGTTTCAATTTTTAATTTGTTAAATTAAAGTTAACGGATTATTTTGACGTCTATTTGCCATTAATTCATCTAAAGAATTATTATATTCTGCAATAATAAAATATTACTTGAGGATGATATTCTTTCTCAAACTTCTCTTAATAGTTTTTTTAATTTTTAACTCTATTTCACAGGTGAGTTAATTGTTTGGGAGTTTCGTCTTTGCTGAGAACAAAAACTTGAAGAAAGAATTGATTTCTAATTATTACCTTCAGCTTTCAGGTACAATTCTTTTTTTTTAAGAATTGTCCACATTATTGTGTAAAATTATTTTGTTTTTGTTCCCTACATATATTAATTTATAGTATCTAGCAGTGAACAATGGATAGGAGTTGGATGCATTTGCGAAACAAAGTATGTAAAGAATACTTAGATTGTATCAAGTCTTTTATGAAGGCTGCTGAGCAATGTGCAAATGAGAATAATCTTGTTCGTTGTCCATGTAAAGAATGTCAAAATGCATTCTTTAAGTCGTTGCATATTGTCAAAGCCCACTTAAAAAGATATGGCATTGCCGCAAGCTATACAAAATGGGTTTTTCATGGTGAAGAACCTGAGTTTGTGGACAATAGTCAAATGAATGTAGGATCTATGCCCAGTAATATGAGTGCCTTTACATTTGACAATAAAGAGAATGATGATGAAATGTATAATTTAATTCATGATATGTGGCAGCCAATGTCAATGGATGCAGTCACTTCAGAGACAAATATTGAAGAGAATGTTGACATGATACACGATGATACTAGAGAATTTAGAATGGGTGCAGGATTGTTAGAAAAGGCTAGAAAAAGTTTATTTCCTGGTTCTAAGTTATTTGCTTTGAGTTTTATTGTCAAGCTAATGCATATAAAAGTTCTTAATAAATTGAGCAACAAAGCAATAGATATGATTCTCCAATTGTTGAAAGAGGCATTCCCAAAAGGCACAACACTACCAAGTACTACTTATGATGCAAAAAAAATGTTAAAGGACTTGGGCTTAAGGTATGAAGTCATACATGCATGTAAGTATGAATGTGCTTTATTTTGAAAAGAATATGAGGCATTAGAGAAGTGTCCATACTGTAGTGAATCGAGATACAAGTTTGAAGACAATAAAAAGAAAGTACCATAGAAAGTGTTACGTTATTTCCCTTTAAAACCAAGATTACAAAGATTATTTATATCTAGGCATACAGCACGGGATATGAGGTAGCATCAAGAGAAGAGAGTTGCTGAGGAAGGTATTTTAAGACATCATGCTGGCGAGGAAGCATGGAAAGAATTTGATAGGTTATATCCTTGATTCGCACAAGAGCCTCATAATGTCAGGATGGGGCTTGCAACAGATGGCTTCAATCATTTTGGTAACATGCATAATTCTTATAGTATGTGGCCAATCATACTTGTGCCATATAATTTACCACCATGGAAATGCATGAAAGGTCCATTCATGATGATGATGTCGCTACTCATCCCAGGACCAAAAGCACCAGGTAGGGATATTGATGTTTAAATAAGGCCGGTAATAGATGAATTAAAAGAGTTGTGGAATCATGGAGTTGAAACTTTTGCTGCATCCACTAGACAAACTTTTCATATGCGTGCTGCAGTGATGTGGACTATTAATGATTTTCCTGCATATGGAAATTTATTTGGATGGAGCACTAAAGGTTATAAAGCTTGCCTGGTTTGTAATATTGAAACATCTTCATAGAAGTTGAATAGTAAGATATGCTACATGGGTCATCGTCAATATTTGCCACATGGTCATGCATGGAGAGCTAGTAGAGAACATGATGGTGATTTTGAATTTGATCCAGCACCTAAGGAGTATTTAGGAGATGACATTCTAAGGCAATTAGAGAAGATAAATGAAGCTAGGCCTGGAAAAAATGAAAATAACAAAGATAGAAAGCGAAAACGTAGTGCAAGTGATTTAAATTGAACAAAGAAGAGCATAATTTTCTAGTTGGAATATTGGTCCAAGTTGAAAATAAGAAATATTTTGGATGTTATGAATATTGAAAAAAAATATATGTGATAATTTATTTGAAACTTTGTTGAATATTGAGGGGAAAACTAAAAATACTGTTAAAGCAAGGCTTGACTTAGAGGACTTAAAGATAAAGAAAGAGTTGCATCTAAAACAAGAAGGAAACAAACTTTTAAAACCTCATGCTTTATATACACTGACTTTAAATGAAAAAAGAGAATTTTGCCAATTGTTTAAGTCAGTGAAGTTTCCAGATGGGCATGCTACAAATATATCTAATTGTGTCAGCATCAAGGATGCAAAAGTATCAGGTTTGAAAAGCCATGACTGTCGTGTTTTGTTATAACAAATCCTTCCAATTGGAATACGTCCATATTTACAGAAAGATATTTGCTTAGCCATTATTGAACTTTGTAACTTTTTCATACAGTTGTGTGCAAAAACACTATATAAAAGTGAGTTGGATAAATTAGAGGAGGGGATTGTATTGATACTTTGCAAGCTTGAGTGAATTTTCCCACCTGCATTCTTTGACATAATAGTGCATTTAGCTGTGCATTTACCACGTGAAGGAAAATATGCCGGTCCTGTTCATTAAAATAGATGTACCCGATTCAAAGGTAATCACATTATTTGATTATAATATTTTTATTCTATGTACATTACATTCACAAGTCACTTTTTTAAATTTAATCATTTGTTGTCGAACAGGGGTTTAGGTCGATATAAGAGCTATGTAAAGAATAAAGCTCGACCTGAAGGATCGATTGCCGAGGCCTATATCATAAATGAATCACTGTCTTTTTGTTCATTATATTTAGATTCTATTGAAACCAAATTTAACCGTGTTGAGCGTAATGATGATGGTGGACAAAGAGTTGGAGGACTTTTAGTCTTCTCTCAGAATGTTCGACCTTTTGGTAAAGCTCAGATTGAGTTATCACAACAAGAGATTGACATTGCACATTGGTATATTTTGAACAACTATGATAAAGTCCAGGAATACCTAGAGTATGCATAAAATATATTAGTCATTTTATTTAATTTATATAAATATATTTATATATAACATATCATAATATATCTGTTCAAATTATAGTGAGCACAAACGGTTATTACAAAGAGAAAGTGGTGCTAATTTAAATAAAAGACAGCAATTACTTTTTCCTAAGTGGCTTGCAGCACATGTAAGTAATTCTAGCTATCAAATTAATTAGTTATTCTTTCAACTTTATTATAACAAGCTTATAATAAATTAGTTTATTTTTTATAGATGAGACAATTACGGGATGAGGGATATTCAACAATAAATGATGAACTATATGCTTTAGCTTGTGAACCAGATGTTAGAGTTTTTAGTTATTCTGGTTTTATTGTGAATGGAGTGCGATTTCTTGTCACAAGTCGAGATGAGCATCGTAACAAGCTTATAACAAATTATAACAAGCTTATAATAAATTAGTTTATGTTTCATAGATGAGACAATTACGGGATGAGGGATATTCAACAATAAATGATGAACTATATGCTTTAGCTTGTGGACTAGATGTTAGAGTTTTTAGTTATTCTGGTTTTATTGTGAATGGAGTGCGATTTCTTGTCACAACTTTATTATAACAAGCTTATAATAAATTAGTTTATGTTTTATAGATGAGACAATTACGGGATGAGGGATATTCAACAATAAATGATGAACTATATGCTTTAGCTTGTGGATCAGATGTTAGAGTTTTTATTTATTCTGGTTTTATTGTGAATGGAGTGTGATTTCTTGTCACAAGTCGAGATGAGCATCGTACTACTCAAAATAATGGAGTAATGGTGCCAGGGGAGCATGACAATGAAGAAATTGACTTTTATGGTGCACTCAATAATGTTATAGAATTAATATATCCTTTTAGTTGTCGAGTAGTTCTATTTAAGTGTGATTGGTTTGACACTAATTTTAAGAAAAAAAGAATTAATCGTGATTTCCACCCTACTTCTATCAATATAACTCGAACTTGGTATAAAGAAGATCCTTTTGTGCTGGCTATTCAAGCACAACAAGTTTTTTATACCGATGATCCAAAGTTAGGAGTGGGCTGGAAGGTTGTAGAAAAGGTGCAACATAGGGGTTTGTGGGATGTTCAAGAGAAAGAAAGGTTAAATGAAGATGAAAATGGAATGTGGAGTGCAAATGAGGAAGTGTATCAGCAGAATGAGTCATCTGACTTTGTTCTCTTTGTACAACTTGAACATCCTAATGCACAATTGTATAATAGAAATAATGTTGCTCCACAAGCAATTTCATCAAATGTGTATGCTGAAAAGGCAAGAGATCATGATGCAAATGATTTCAAACTTGTTGAAGAAGAAGATGAAAATGAAACAATGGAGGAATATTTCTCCGGCAGTAAAGAAAAGTTAAATAAGAATTATAATGATAGTGATGTTGACTTTTAATCATATGTGTAATGCTTTATTACCAGCTTCAAGTGTAAGCATTCATGTTTTCTTTGTTGTATTATATATATATATATATATATATATATATATATAGTGTAAGCTTTCTTGTATTATTATTTAATATGAAATTAATTTATTGGTTTACTAACTTTTATATTCTAATTCTTATATCTTTCAGCTAAGTATTCTTAAGGGATTCTTGAGCAATCAAACTAACTTGTCCTTTCACTCCTTCATGCACGGTTGTCTTTTAGCTTACTTTTATCTTTTTTGTTTTGTTCATATTATACTCTCTTGTTTAGTTTTAGTTAGTTCTTGTTTAAAAATGTGGATTAATGGTTAAAATTTTGATAAGTGCGTATAAGATATTGTAAAGAATACAAGTGGTTGTTATTAATTGAATATGAAAATTTTATTCAAGTATCTTTCATGTTATAATTTCTTTGACAAAATTATAGTTATCTTGATTTATTTTTATGTTGATTATTAATAAACTCTAATGTATACTTTTAATAATTATCAGATTGGTCCTGGACATAGACTTACCAAATGTGTAAGAGCAGAAATTGTTGTCGCAACTACAATTCCCCGATCTCAGCCTGTTATGCCCAGCCAAGAGTTTGTGCAAGGTGCTGTTACAACTCTAGAATTTGGTATTTAAAGAGTTTAATTGGTAGGATTTTTTTAAAAATATAACATACAATATGTTATTTCTTATACTAATACATGTTATACATATAATAGATATTCAGCCAATAAAGAAAAGAACGCGTGGCCCCTCATGTGGGAAAAAAACAAATGACATTATGCAATTATCTGGAAAGATTAAACTACATATCTCTCCCTAGACTAATAGGCCAATAGGTCATAAGTACTCTTCCAAGTTGTCAAGTGAGTGTGGATATTTGGTTAGAAGGTTTGCACCTCTTCAACATGAGAAATGGAGCAAGATTCCAGAATCAGAGAAGCAGGTTGTTTGATCGACTATTAGTAAGTACTTAGGATTATTAATATTCTTTATCTGTCATTTTTTTAAATTATAAACTGAGATATCTTTGTTTCCTAAATTTAGTCAAAGTTTGAGATTGATTTGAACTTACCACATGTTCGTCGATGTGTGAATAACATTATGGGTGGGAGATATCGGGATATGAGACATTGGATGTATGATCATTACTTAGGATTATCCATCCTTTGAAGAGGCACTTAAGCATTCATATCTATGCATAGGTCCAGATGATTGGGCTTGGCTTTGTCATAACATTTATAATTCCGCAAGTTTCCAGGTCCAATGATATTTATATTATGAACTTTAAATTTTCCAACTAGTTGTCAATATGCTTGTATATGTATCTTATTTTCTACTGTTATATTTTTTTAATGTAAACTCAATCTACCAAAAACAAAGCTAATCATGCTAAGCTCCCATATACCCATTGTGGGGGATCTAGACCTTTTGTTAATTATCTTGAGGATGACGTGGTTGATGGTGAAATAGAATTATTTCGTGTCACTCATTTTAGCAAGACAAAAGGTTGGGTGAATGAGGTGGCACACTTAAACCATGTAAGATGCTTTATTGGAAATAAAATTTTTAATCTTATTATTTCTTGTCACCTACATATTGTCGATAAAAGTTTACTCATTGAGTTTTTTTCTTAACTTTTCTTTCATGCTCTAATTAACTTTATTATTTGAAATATCAAATAATTAGATTTATAAGTATAATAGCAAGTTTCTTTTCTTTTTTTTTTCAATTTATGCCTTAATACAAATTAATTCCATGACCAATGGATTAAATTTCAACTATTTAATTAATAAAATTCTTTGTTTTCTTCCTTCATTTACTAATGAAGCTTTATGTATAGGACCAAATGGTAGAGATACAACAACAGCAACAAATCGATCCTGAAGAAGCAAAACCACTAACTCAAAGGGAAATATGCGTTGAAGTACTTGGAAAGAAATCAGGCTATTTTCGAGGACTTGGCAACGGACCACGCCCAACTTCAAACCATGGTGTTGATACTTCTGAGGCTGACAGATTGCATGGTATTATATCTTCACAACAAAGTAGATTGGATTCACAAGATGTTGAGCTTCAAGTGCAAAAGAAGACTATTGATCAATTGGAGTCCAGATTGTCCCAATTTGAGGGTATGATGCAGTAATTTTTTTCTTCTCAAGGATCCACTTTTCACTTTATAGATTCAGCTACTCAATGATTACTCATTTTAATGATGTCCTTAGAGTATCTTGAACTTGTTAGTATTTTGAATTGGTCATCACTTGATCTTTTTGGTTACTGCTGGTGCATGTCATATCTTTAAGTATTTGAAGTTTGGAGTAGTTGTAATTAGAGATCGTTTATAATTTTTGCTCATTACATTTTTGGGATAGATGAAAATCCACTTTTGTATTTGACTATCATATGTGATTCTTAAAGTCAATTTTGTATATATATATCGCTTGGATACTGAAAGGGCCTTTAACTTTTAAATTAGTTCAATGACATTAATGATTTTTTTGTTAGATTTCTCAACATATATTTCTAGTTTATTATTGTCATGGTGGGGGAAAAAATTGGTATCTTTCCCAACGAACTTGGTTTGCTTCCTTTTATACCATGATATTATTAAAAAAAAATTGTAGTATCTTTTAATGACAAAATGGATTTGTTTCTAAAAATATTTAAATATTTATTGTAAATTGGTAAAATATTCAACATAAAGAAACAAAGTAGTTTTTTTGCCTAAAATGATCTTAGCTACTTTTGTTGGTACATGTTTTTTTTTCTAAAATATACTTTATTTCTTAGCAACAAATTAGTTTTGTAGTAAATAACTATATAGAAACAAAATAATTTTGTTGTGTAAAACTGTTTAGTGCAACAAAAATGTTTGTTGCCAAATTGTTCTCTAAACAAGTTGAAGACTCCTTCACAATGAATTTGTTTTGTTGCGAAAGGAGGCGAGAAATGTTTCGATATGTTGTTAAACATAGAGGGCGACAATGCTAGGCCAACGACCAGACCGACAAGCTTATTTTTGTAGCAATAACCTATGGCAACAAAATTGGCACTTTAGGCAACAAAATCTTTTTGTTGCAAAAAGCCATTTCTGTTGTGGTGACATCGACCCAAGTCTTAGTTCTATATTAAGTTAGAGTATATAGTTAAGGGGTTGATTGTGAATAATTTTAAAAATCACATATAAAATAAAATAAAAATTAACTACCATAACACAATTATCTTCATGTACCTTATTATCTCTTAGTGATAATATCTTTTTAGGGTTTTTTTAATAAATTTAGCTATTTAAATAACTTTTCTCTTTATGTTTTTTAATTGTCTTAACTAATTATGCGTTGTTCAGAATACCTTATTTAGCTCGCTCTCTCTCTCTCTCTCTCTCTCTCTCTCTCTCTCTCTCTCTCTCTCTCTCTCTTATATAACCTTTTTTAGTGCTTTTGAATTAAAAATAATAATTAAAAAAATGACAAACTTATTTAGTGATTTTTAAATAATTTTTCATTTTTAGGTTTCGTTTAAATGCAATATTTAAAATGAAAATCTATCTCCTAAATTTTTTTATACAAATTTAGTTGATAATAAATATAATCATTCTATCCTTTTGCGTAAATTGGAAGTTTTTGGAGAAACATTAAGAGTTTATAAGAACTTAGCTATGCATTCGTTGGCACTTAACTCACAAATATGATAATAAAATTTGTACACTATAAAATCTCATCACCCCCTCTTTCCTTCTTCACTTACCAACTTCTCATTTGCTCGTTCTTTTAATCTCCATGTTTTTTTTCCCCTCTTTGCCATCCCTTTTGTTTATTCCTACCATATCCATCATTATGTCTGGCAATGGACACCCTGATGGTTTCAGCCTAACTCCACCGCCTCATCGTTCAAACTCCAACCCAGTTCAAGAGCATTGTGCAGTATGTCAACAAGTCTTTTTCAGCCCTGAGGCTCTTATAAACCACTATCAAACTCACATCAGGGGGGAAGAGCTCATTAATTTTCAGAACAACTTCATCCGTGTTCGGAACCAAGCAACACTTGAAGCTCAAAGGTTGTTTGGTTTTGATATCCCTAGACAAAACCACCATCTTCGTCCTCCATCATTCTCGCTGCCACCAATTGCCAGTTTGAGTACTCATACTAATAATATACAGGACCAACATATGAAGCCAGTTGTTATTCCAGTGCGGCGCATACAAAGTTTACCTCCTCCTACTGATGATGGTACCGTGATCAGGGCTGCTAGCGCTAGGGCTGCAGTTGCTAATCAGCTGAATCAACCTGCAGCTGCTGCTATCCCAAATCAAATTGATCTGAACTCAGATTATAATGAGGAGAATAACAATCCATCTGATGGCATAGATGATGGATCCATCAATCTTGACTTGACTTTAGGTCGTTAAAGTAACATTGAGGGTTGTGAAGATGGGGTTTGTGTGTGTGTGTGTGTGGTGATGTCCTTCAACTTAATTTCTATTATCGGAATCAAATTATCAGTGCAATTAGAGAAGCTAATTAAAAATAAAGAAAAATCCGAGTTGAAGCAGTTTGTTGTTCAATGGAGTCACTATTGTTATTTGCCTTGTTTGAGTTATTTAATGTTGCTATCAGTGTTGCTACTTTATTGTCATTTGTAATATGTTTTAATTTTTTTTTTTTTGGTTTCCATCTAATTTGTTCTATGGATGATTGTGGTTTGATTTAATGGTTAACTCTTTTGTTGATTTTAATCTATTGATTTCCATACTCATTTAGTCCTGTTGAGCAGGTGATCAAAACTATTAAATCAAATGAACCGAAATCTTGACATTTCTCACATTTCCTTAGGAATTTTTTTATATGTTGGAAGAATAAATTTGACATGACATAAACCATTAAGAAATAGTTATGAAAGAAAGATAATGATTGGCAAAATATATTACTTGTTAAATAAACAAGCTGGACTGAAAGTTTTGGCTATCAGTTCACTTTGCTTCCAATTTTGTTTATAGTTGATTAATTTGATACGGACTTTGGTTGACTATCAAACCAAACTGACATTCAAAACTATACAAATATTTGCAGCTTAATCCGGTTCATTTTTCTAAAGTCGGTTCAATTCGATTTGAAAATTTTCGGAACCCAACCAAAACTAAATTAACACTGATAATATAATTTTAGTGGTAATATAATTTTTTATTGTTTATAATTAAATTAATTTAACTGTTTAAACCATTATTTTTTATATTTTTTAATTGTTTTAATTGATTTGTGTTGTTTGAAACACCTTTTTAGTTTTTTTAAATTAAAAGGATTAATGAAGAAACGATAAACTTATTTAGTGATAAATGATAAATGACGAACACCATAGTAAATAATTTTCTACTTTTAGTTTTGTATAAATGCAACATTTAAAATGCAAATCTATCTTCTAAATTTCTCATAAAAATTAACTGATTATATAGATACAAACAGATAATTCTTTTGCATAGAGCAAACGTATGTTAAGGGTTTATAATAAATTTTAAATTAAAAGAATTAATGAAGAAACGATAAACTTATTTAGTGATAAACGATAAATGATGAACACCATATTAAATAATTTTCTACTTTTAGTTTTGTATAATTGCAATATCTGAAATGAAAATCTATCTTCTAAATTTTTCATAAAGGTTTACTGATAATATATAAATACGAACAGATAATTTTTTTGTATAAATTGAAAGTTGTTCAAGAAACATATATTAAGGGTTTATAATAACTTAGCTATGCATTCATTGGCAACTCATAAATATGATAATAAAAATATAAAACTTATATATCCACTATAAAAATATATCAACTTCATTGTGGTTACCTTCATTAGCCCAAACAGATTAGGTTATCTTACTTCACACAAAGAATTTTGTCATCTTGAACATCCATACAATTCAATTTTTTTATGTTGTGTGTGTCATCAACCTTAGATACAAACGTGTTCTCCATGAGTATTCACTCACAAAACTAAGACTAATCAGCCTAGATTTTGAGGAAAGAAAAGAAAAAAAAATGGATTTGATTGACCCAAATTGAACCAACTGGTCCGAACCAATTTTAAAACCGGTTCGGTTCGATTAACATATCTAATTAGACTAATAAATTAGTTCATTATTAGTTTCGTAAGATTTTCCAGGAAAAAGCAAACTATCGAAATGAGAGTGGCACGTGCTGGAAATTGGAATGAGAGTTGGTTTGACTGGCGTTGACTAGACCAGTAAGACCATAAAAGTAAGTGATAAATGGGGCTCATTTGCAAGCTGATATCCTGTGATTGAGAGACAGTTAATGATTGATTTAGGATTCATTAAAATTTTTGTAATCTCCTCTTGTGATCTGGTACAATTTGTGCCAGTAAAGAGAGCTTTTGGTGCTCGTTCTCGAGACAAGAACATGTGTAGTTTTTCTTCTTTGCCAGTTCTCTGCATTGATTTTTATTATCACAATCACTTTGATCATCTGTATTCGATTAGTTTGTTGTTCAACTCGTGTATTTGGAATTGTGATACTAGATTAAAGTTATATTTGGAATTAAGGTATTATACCTTTTAAGTCACAGTTACTGTAAAAAAAAAAAAAACTGTAAACATCAAACAACAATTAACAACATGTAGTAAATATAAATTTTAAATAATAATTTTAAAAAAATTATTAAAGGTATATCAGATTTTTCATTATAGAAGTGAAAAATCATATCAACATAACTTTCAAATTACAGTAGCTGGTGTTTACTAAATACTTTAGTGCTGTAACTTTTAAGTTACGGCTCTCCAACCTTAATTCCAAACGAACCCTGAGAGTAATGACACGTTATAAGTCCAGGAGCTATGCATGTGTTTTGTAATAATTAACCTTTTATATTATCTTATAGGGTCCAGCTAAGGTGTAACGGTAGTACAGTACCACTGTTGCATCTAGCAGTTGGATCCACTTGAATAGATGGATCCATTAAAATTAAACGACTGGATGCAACGGTGGTATTGTACCACCGTTGCACCATAGTTTTCTCTTATCTTTTTTTTTTTAGAAGAAAGTAAACATTTCCATTTAAAACAACACTAAACCAGAACATTCATCACCTCTACTAGAATATGGTCTACCCAGACAGCGGGCGTATTTGCTCCCACAACAAATTTTGCTAGGGAATGAACACAAATATTATAGGTTCTAGGGATATGATTGACAATTACATTACACAACGTTCTTTTTTGGTTCTAGATCTCTTTAATTATCCACCATAGTCCTGTTTTGTTGCTCTTTGTGTTGTTAACCAACTCAACCACTTTTAGGCAATCTGACTCTATGATCAAAATGGAAAGAGCTGCCCTTCTAGCTAGCTTTAATCCACATTCAATGGCTTCAGCTTCTGCATAGTTGACAGTCTCCTTCATACCAGTTTGCATGATTCATGCAGCTACAAAATTGTTCTCTGAGTCTCTAATAACATCTCCTAGGCCTGCCATTTGACTCTTGCTGTTTATGGCTGCATCCACGTTAACATTGAAAACATTCTTCGAAGGAGGCTTCCACTTATGCTGCTGTACTTTGCTGCTGGTATGGATATGAGTGGCTCCATGGTTCCTAGCTCTTTGGAAAGCATCAATCACTGCTTCAGCTTTAGCTGTGGAAAGCCTTGGGTCTATCTTTTTATCTTCGAAAATAAAGTTGTTTCAAGCATACAAAGCCACCCAACATAGTGAGATCAAAAGCTCGAAATCAGACTTCCGCATGTTGGAGGGCATATCTTGGATGATGCTGAGGATGCTCTGGCTTGGAATATTCTGAAAATTGTGCTGGAGAGGAGCATGAGTCCAGATCTTCTTCGTTGATTTACACTCCATCAGAGCATGGTGAGTGGTTTCTACACTTCTGCAGCACCTTTTGCAAATTAGATCTTGGAGACATTTTCTTTTCCACAAGTTTTCAGCAGTTGGAAGAAGGTTTTTAGATGCTCTTCACATGAAGATTTTGATTTTTTCAGGTAAGTTAATGGACCACAGATTATTCCATCTTTGGGGGGGGCTAGCTGAGCCGCTGGCCTGATTTGGAAATTTAAGCTTGAGAGCCACCTAGTAGCCACTTTTTAAAGTGTATTCCCCTTTTTTGTCAAAATTCCATAGTAAGGAATCCTCTTTATGGCTTGGGGGGAGGGAAATTTTGAGTATAGCTTCTGTGTCCTCCTTTAAAAAATGGTGTTTTAGCTTAGCTTCATTCCAATTGCTGTCCTCAGTTATCAACTTGGCCACTGTTGTATCCATGGGCAATGTTAGAGGGAATATCGGTTTGAAAGTATCCAGTCTTGGCAGCCATCTGTCTTTGTACACCTGAATATTGCTCCCATTCCCAATTCGTCATCTTGCCCTTTTTTTTATGACTTGCCTACCCCAGAGGATGCTTTTCCAAATAAACAAAGGATTAGACCTTTCCTTTTCATTTAAAAAAAAAAAAAGAGTTCTTGTAGTATTTGGCTTGCAACACTTTGGATACCAGGGAATCCCGAAACTAAAGCAGCCTCCAACCTTGTTTAGCCACCATTGCTTGATTGAAGCTTGTAAAATCTCTTAATCCCAGCCCCCCTCTACTCTTTTCACAACTTAATTTCTCCCATCTCGACTAGTGGATTGCTTGCTTGTCTTGATTCGAACCCCACCAAAATTTGGCAATAGATCCTTAGATGTCTTCACAAAGCCCCTTCGAAAGTTTGAAAACGCTCATGGCATATGCTGGGATGGCTTAAGTGACTGCTTTAATCAGAACTTCTTTTCCTCCACTAGAGAACATTTTATGGTGCTAGTTGGAAATTTTGCTTAAGACCTTTAATTTGACATCCTTGAAAAAACTCATCTTCTTCTGGCCTATCATGGATGGGAGGCCTAAGTATCTTTCATACTTGGGAACCACCTTGAGCTTGAAAATACTCTTGATCGCTGAAATCTGCCCCTAGGAAATTTTACCACTGAAAAACATAGATGACTTTTCAAAGTTAAAAATCTGCCCCAAAGCCTTTGCATAAGTATCAAAGAGACCTTTTAGATGCTTGCAATCAGCCACTGCAGCTCTTGTGAAAATTAGACTATCATCCGCAAAGAAGAGATGGGAGATAGTAACATCTTTTGCGAATCTTAATCCCTTGATTTCCTGATTTCTTTCTTCCTAAGACAGCAAGCTGGAAAAGACCTCAACACATAAAAGGAATAGGTATGGGAGAGTGGACACCCTTACTTAAGCTTTCTTTAAGGAAAAATCAAACCTCTTGGTACTCCATTGATGATAACTGAGTAAGAAACAGTGGTAATACATCTTATTATTAAGCTTATCCACTCATTTGAAAACCTTAGCTTCCTCATAGTTTGCTCCAGGAAATACCATTCTACTTTGTCATAGGCCTTGCTTAAGTCCACCGTAAGAGCCACCAAACCATTTCTTTTGCTTTTACTAAGCCTAATCTTGTGAAGGAATTCATAACCAATAATCACATTGTCCGTAATGAGTCTATTGGGAATAAATGCACTCTGAGTCGAGGAAATGATTTGGGATAAGGTTGGTTTCAATCTATTAGCTATTGCATTGGCTATGATTCTGTACACAATGTTACATAAGCTTATTGGCCGAAATTCAGTGACTTTTCGGGGCTTGGCAATCTTAGGCACAAGGGCAATGTGAGTATGATTAAGAGAATCTAAGTTACCTTTGTCATTAAGAATATGCAAACAAGTAGCTGTAACTCCCTCTCTAGTTGATAGCCAATGTTTTTAGAAAAAAGCGGTCGGCAATCCATCTGGACCTGGGGCTTTTATTGGACCCATCTGAGCCAATGCTTCCGCTATTTCATCTGTTGTGAATGGCTCATCTAGCTGGTGGTTCATCTCTAAAGTTACCTTTGGCTGCAGCCCTGATACGGCTTCTTGAATATAAACATAGCTTAGATTGGAAGTTGTGAAAAGATCTTGAAAAAATTCACTAAACTCTTTGTCGATATCTTCTTGGTCCTTCAGCCACTGACCATTATTGTCTTCAACTCCCCAAATTTTATTTTTCCTTCTACGAGCTAAAGCCTTCGCATGAAAAAATTTGGTGTTTCTGTCACCCTCTTTTAGCCATTCTGCCCTTGCTCTTTGTTTCCAGTATATCTCTTTATCCATTAGCATGTTGCTAATTTGATTCTCCAGCTTCCTAATTTGCCTCCCATCCATTGCATGGCCCGAGCTTTGTTTAGCCACCTTAAGCTGCTCGATTAGCTTATTTTGCTGCTTTTTCCGGTCTTTGAATTCTGAGTTGCTCCAAATTTTGAGGTTGGCTAGGGAGATTTTAGCTATCTTTTAGAATTATTGCACTGGATTTGCTTTCGATCTCCCTTCAAACACAGTCCATTCTTTGTTAACAATGATTTTGCAATCTTCGTAAGAACACCACATGTCTTCGTAGTAATTTCGGCTAAAGGATTTCTTTTCATACTTCGTGGCCTTGTCTCTTTCTTTCACCTCCATTAGAATTGGGTAGTGATCTGAAACCCAGTTCACTAAGCTTGCAGTTGTTGAGTCTTGAAAAGTGTCAGTCTAATTTTTGCTACAAAGAACTCGGTCAAGCCTTTCCTCAATGAATTGGGAATCGTATCTCCTATTTGACCATGTATATTTGTATCCCCTATAGCCAACATCTATCAAATTACATGCCTCAACTGCTTCTCTAAAGCTAATTACCAAATTCGGGTTTCTATCCCTCCCCCCCGATATCGCATGCAAATACAATACTTCATTAAAATCTCCCAAACAACACCAAGGAAGAGAAAGAATACCTACCAACCTCTTCAAAAGTGTCCAGGTATGGTGTCTCTGAGAAGTTTCCAGGTGGCCATATACCCCCGTGCACCTCCACAATTTGCCACTGTCATTGTGAACCAAGGCATCAATGCAATGCTTACTAAATGACTTTATTTCAACCTTGTCTTTAGCATTCTAAAACAGAGCTAGACCTCCTCCCATTCCATCTCTGTCCACCGCAAAACAGTACTCAAAGTTAAAATTTATGCCTTCTACATAAACATGCTTAGCCAGCATTTTAGTTTCGCAGCAAAAAAGATCTCTGGCTTATGCAGGTGGAGAACTTTCTTTATGGTTTGGCGCGTTTGAGGCTTCCCCATACCTCGAACGTTCCAGCTTAAGACCTTCATGATTGCCAGCGGGGCTGGCTCCCAGCTCCCGCCGATATGTCTTCCTCCATATGTTCCAATCCCACCACTGCATCATACTCTGTATCAATTAACTTCAACTAAAGCTTTACTTTAGGAGAGCTAAGTAAGTTCCTTTTGTGTGGTTGCTTCAAAGGGCTTAAAGTTTTAATGTGTTTGCTATCCGGGCTAGGCCATGTCAGCTCCCTATTTGGTCTTTTTGTTCCTATCTGCCCAAACGCATTTCCACTTTCACCTCCTGAAGATCTTGCTTGCTTTTTCCACTTTTTGATTTTGGGCCGATGTTTGACTTTGTTTGGCCCATTGTCCACTACTTCTTCGTCTGACGTTGACTGGTCCTCTTCTAAAATATTTGAGCTATTCTTTTTCATGATTTTTTTCCCGCCTAAGGGCTCTTAATTCTAGTGCTGCTATCACTGCCATTTTCCTTACTCTGCACCTTACTGCTTACGTTGCCCATGATTTGAGTTTCCGCTGTTAACTTTCCATTTGGGTCCTTAGCCAGCTGGATCTATTCATTTGCGATGTCAAGCTTTTGATTTGTGGCTCCTGATGCTCCTCTGTTCTCCTTCTCAGTTACCATGGTGCTTGACTGTAGTTTTTGGGATTCAATCAGATTCAGTTGGTCCTGAGTTGGTTTTGGGACATTGACTACTGCATTACTATCTTTGGTATTGACTTGTTCTTGAAAGCCTTTCTCCCTCGTTCGATTTAGTTTTATTCTTTCCAATTGTGTCTCATCCAGCCTCCATAAGGAAGCTCCTCTTTAGATTGACCCTTGTACTTCAAACACTCCCTGTATTTGTGGCCGATGTAAGCACAGCTAAAGCAAAAATCTAGTAATTTTTCGTATAGAACTAGCATTGGAATTTTGGTCCCGTCTACTTGCACAAAAACTACCTTCTTCAAAGGTTGTGTAACATTTATGGAGATTCTAACTCGAGCAAACTGGCCAATGCATTCCCTTGCCTTATCCGTGTCAATTTCCTCTACCTTGCCAATCTTTTTCCCAACCTCTGTGACAGCTTTCTTGTTCATGCACATGATGGGTAGATTGTGGATCTGAACCCAAAATAATGTGAACATGAATGTTTGTTCCTTTATATTGCCCACCCCATTTGGCTCTGTTAATACTAGCAGTGCACGATCGAAGTGCCATGGTCCTCCCATCAGTATTCTTTTTTTTCTCCTCCTCCAAGCCAAACCTGAATAGAAAGACATTATCACCCATGCCTTCTACCTTGATTTCTTTAACTGTTCTCCAAGCTAGTTGCATAGCTGCCTTTAACCCTTCCTTGTTGACCCCTCGTGTGTGCAGGATTTTTCCCACCAAATTATTTGCAGCAGTTTTCTCCCCTTTTGTCTTCATCCTTCCCATGAAAGTAACGACATCCTCTTCTTCCTCTTTTAATGCGATTGCTTGACATTTCCTGATTAGTTCCTCTGTATTCATTCCGAAGATTAGAGATAAGCCAACTTTAAAGTTGCTTAACTAAAGTTGCCTTCTACCGATTGCTTGACCCTTGTGGTTTCTGGATGGTAGACGTAAAACAAGATTAAAAAGAAAAGAGATAAAGGCTAAAAGGAGGCGAGAATCAAAAAAGAAGAAGAAAAAACACCCAATTTTGGGGTGACGAAAGTTAAGCCATGATGGCTTAAAGCAACTTTCATTCAAGCACCTTTTTTAGAGAAAAAGGCATTGTAGAAGAAAGGAAATGTCTGCTTAGTTTCCCTTAGCGAGGTTGATGAGAGAAAAAAATAGTTTTGTCCTATCTTATATTAACAAACAAATGAGATATCTCGTGCCACGTTGTGTGTATCCTAATTTTATAAATATATAATTACTCTTACATTAAAGAGCAATAATTGCCATATCCATCAATGAATTGTGGTTAAATGTGTATCAAAAGAATTTTACGAAGTTAAAATTAGCCACCTAGAACAACATTTTCTTTGCCGCTAATTAACCTTAACTAGATTAATATAATTTATTTCGGAAGTCGATACAGTTGGTAATTTTATTACTTAAAATTCTGAGAAGTATATGTGCTATTACTTGCTATCACTGGCCCGTCAATTTATTTGAAGTCGTTGCATTTACCATGAATTAATGTTACCATAGTTAAGATGATTCTTCTTTTCATTTATGGTAAAATATCTCATGAGTAATTACCAGATATGAAAAAATTTAATGACATTGAAATTATAGGAATGCAAATTTAATCTTCTTCTTTGTGTCACTCTTCCTCAGTATACTCATGAAAATAAATCCTATTTCCTCAATATACCCATTCACGTGCTAAAAATCTGCTTAAAAACGTTTATTAAGGAGATCATCTTGAAATTTAAACACACAGAGAGCTCCCTCTATAATAGTTCTGTTGTTTTTTTATTTGAAACTCTAAACAAAAAACGAACTACACTCTCCTTTCTCCCTTAAATCTTTCATCTCACTATTTTTTCGCACCAATTTATAATTTTTCTACTCCTTTTTATTTGTTCGGCATAAAAACTCCTACAAAACATAAATGATTAATAAAAATTTAAAGGGTCTATAAAAATATATTAAATAACCACAAAGAAAGTAATAAAAACTAATTTGAAATTAAGCACTAAGCATTCAAATATCAATGCTCCATTACTTGGGATGCAATTTTGTTACCCTGATGTCACGCTGTTCAAATATTATTGCTCTATTATTCATGGTGCAAGTAGCCTTTATACATTTTAGATAGTTACAAAAAGTTATAAGTGACATTGTACTTGAAACTTACTAATCATTTTTAACAATCACATAAGAATTAAACAAAAATTAAGATAATCATTTTTAATAATCACATAAGAATAAAACAAAAATTAACATACAAATAGTTATTAGAGGCTGATGTCATAAATTCAGAAGATCAAATATCACTGCTCCTCCTTAACTGAAAAGAAGTGTATTTAGACAAATATTCGGGTTGAGACAATTATTGGATTTTGAGTAACCTTTTCCCATGATAAAAAGAAATTGTCAAAAAGCAATCAGATGAATTTCTAGATCATAAGACAGCAATCTTAACTTTTATTCCATAGCCAATAAAATAAGTCATAATTTTCAAAGAACTAACCAAAAAAAAAATGGCATGACAATCTTGAAAGAGATTAAAACTCTCTTATATCTTCATACTCCATTCTTAGCAATTGAACAAATAAAAAATAAAAAAGATTGAAATTAGGTAAGAATTCCAAAAAATATTCCAAAGTCAATTTATTTACAGGGTGATATGAAAACAAACAGCTAGAAAACCAAGCACAGGATTAGCTAATTTTTATAAGAAACCAGCATGAACAAAACATGAAATTGCTGTGTCTTTAAACAGTTGAAAAAAGTTACAAGCAGCTTTAGCTATCCTCCAAATTAAGCACTGGTCAAACACAATTTCCATTGCAACAATGCAAAATAATATCTTCCCCAGACTAAATATGCCAACATTTTGAAGTAGCCAATGCTTTAAGGCTTTGGCAAGAATCTACTGCATTCAGGAAAGAATTCAAAACCAAAACAACCATTGGATAGGTCCATTGCAAATAATATAACCAAGAAATCTTCCCACACTCAAAATTAAATAACAATTTCAAGCCTAAAGCTAACAGATTGAAATCACTATAACAAAATGCCAAAAACAGGCCCACATTCAAAGTGTTGCTTAAACAAGTTTTTTTACTTCTTCTCTTCCTTTTCAGCCTCTGCAGCCTTCTTCATCCTGGCACCAAAATGGCGCTCGTTCACACGCTCGATACGGAGTTTGTCATAAGCCTTGAAGGACTTCATATCTTGAGTAACCTTAACAAGCTCGACAGTAGGCTTCTCAAGGGCAATGGGCATGTAAGGTCCTTGTACTTGAGTTGCTGTTGCCAATTCCTCAGGAGCAGAATCACCAGCCTGCAAAGAGTCCAGATAAGAATAAATCAAGATAACCGATGACAAAAAATGGATAAAATAAAATCTCTTACTCAGCAAATTTAAATAAAATGATTAAAAAAAATTACCTTAAACTTGCGAGCACGTCTTGGGAAAACAACCAACTTAGCCTTGTAAGTCTTGAGCCTCTGAACATTAGATTGAAGACCCTCAAGAGAACGGTTCTTGCGTCGATGATCGACTGAAACACCAATTGTCGGAGCCAGTTTCTTGGGAATTCCAGCAGCCTTAATGCAAAGAGAATAAGATTAACTAGAGCAAAAATAACAAAGAAATATCAACCACATACAATGCATTACAGACGTATGATCATTACACTTCAGCCGGGTTATTCTATTCCACCTCTTGGAAAGAAAAGTACTTAGTAGCATGACGAGACATTTATTCAAAACTTCTACCCCGAGCACACGCAATGGAGCCATTGACAGATACCTTTGGCATTGATAGTACCGTAGGAGCATCTCAATGGGCAAACATTGTGACGGGAGCAAGATCAGTCAAGTCATCCGAAGGCACATAAACTGCTTGCATAGAAGCTAGGGACCCTCTTTGACAGAAGCAATTCTTTCTTGTAAAGAACCCATTTCGGTACTAAGGGTAGGTTGATAACCCGCAGCAGAAGGCATTCTACCCAATAAGGCGGATACTACTAACTGAATTGGGGAATCAAACTGTATCACATTTTTTATAGATCGTCCTACAAAACCTTTCTAATTATATAATTAATATTGTAATTAAGTTAATATTCAATTCAGTAATTTAATTCCATGCCTTATGGGATATGAATTGTTTGTTTGTTTCTTTTGAAAATGAAAAAGGAGCTTAAAAAAAGAATAACTTAAATCTCCAATTGATTTGATTATTTTGTAGATCTATTTAACATTATAATTCTATACATACGCATAATTATCACTTCTAACCATTTTGTTTTGAGAAAATTTCTTATACGTTTCTAGGGGTACTGCTCATCCATGTCTATCCCAATGAGCCATTTACCGATCGTTGCAATCATAATTACCATAATGTGAATGCATAAGCAACCTATGAATCAAATCAATTATCGAAAATGAAACTAAGAAAACAAGAAAGAAACCTTGAGTTCCTCAAGAGTAAACCCTCTGCCAGCCCTTAATTTCATGTTGTATTTCAAAGTCTGGCCATGAACGACGGGACGAAGAGGCCCAGCAGTAGGGCGAGGGAAGATTTTAACGGCCTTCTTTTGACGAGCTGTTAGTGGTTTTCAAACAAACAAACAACGAATAAGCACCAACGAAAAGAAAACGACATCAACAGTAACAAGAAGTAAAATAAAGCTAATTAAGGAAAAAGACTGACCGACTCGTCGTCGATTTTTGCGAGCAGGTTGGTTGAACCAAGTCTTGACATAGTTCTGCCAATGCTTCTTAAAGTGCCCATTTGGAATTACGTTGTTATGCTTCATTTCTGCGATCACAATCACATTCACAACTAACCATCAAATATAAAAAGATTAAGATTGGTGCGCATTTAATCCCATGTAATTTTAATTAAAGTTGATTGAATCCAAGGGCTAGAACTAGATGCTAGAAGAGAGAGCTTGCTTTTCACATACCTTTTTACGGAGCGAAATGCAGACGACTATGTCCGTTTCTCTCAGTCTCGACGGCGGCGAAAACCAACGAATTCAAAGTGTGAAGCTTTGCTTTATATCATAATGGCCACGAAACTAAACCCTAGCTCGCTACTTAACTCACCTATTGGGCCGGGCCGGCCCACTTCGATCGGTTTTGGGAGTTACACGACAGCTGTGAATTCAAGTTTCAGTAGTAATTCCTACTCAATTTTATTTAGTTTTTTCACATACAATATTTATTTATTTAAAGTGGTTGTGAGTAGACAAATATTGGTCAGCTTGGTAATATTATAACTTTTATAATAATTATTGCATTAGTGACCTATAAATTGTCAACTGATAAAAAAAATCAACTATAGCATGTTTACTTATAAGTTTGAGGAATTACAATCTAGGATATAATATTTACTTATTAAAATATAAGAAGAATGAGAATGAAACATGCACGCCCATATTTTTTGTTAGGTTTTGTTGGAGCTTGGTGAAGAGTTTATTAGACTTTAGGGATTTTTTTTCTTTAATTCTTTTGTATTTATATTTTTTCATTTAAAGGGAGGGCACTTTGGGAATATTAAAATATTAATGGGGTAAAATCGAAGTTTTTAAGATTGAGAGACTCATTCTCACTCCTCCTCGGGGAATCAATTTCTCGCCCCCCATTCTTAATTGGGATGGGGCTCATAATTTTGATTTTGATTCCTGTTTAATTTTATAAAATAAATATCGTCAATAATTTCAATTTTTCAATTTGAGAAGCATAACACAGCAAGCATTAGAGTATTACTACAAATTCTTCATTTATTTTTTATTTTTTAAAAGAACAAAGATGACGAGCACTAAGGGAATCAAAACCTATGACCCATTATTTCTATGACAAATGACCAATTAACTAAATTGTCTCCTTCGAGATATAATTAAACTAACTTGTAAAGTTATTATTGTTCGACTTTCGTCGTTCAAACATATACTATACATATATAATCTATGATAATATTTTGTGTTATAACAAATAACTATTTTTTAAAATTAACAATTATTTTATTTAATATGAGACATACTAGAAATTAAAAATGCTTATAAATACAGAGCTGCAATCACCAGCAAGAAATGGGCTTTGAAACCGTACTTCCTGTCGCGACAGACATTATAAAATAGAAATCAAAACCATCCAGAGTCGTTAAAAATTTAGTCCCGTGGCTGTGGCATCACTTTACCGTAAGCGATCGCTCTTCTTTTTTTTTTTTTAAAAAAATGAAGTTAAACCATTTCTCTTCCAAGCATTATGATAATTAAATCAAATAACCATAGGAAACACATCTAGCCTTTTTTTTTTTTTTTTTGGTTACAAGCATTACGATGTTAAATCAAAATACCATAACAAACACATTTCTGAATGAATCTCAATTTGAAATGATTTACAAATTCAAAGAAGCTGAAGGCAAAGAAGAAACACAAAGTGAAGCTCAATGGGCTGGTTAAGATATTTGGAATTGGTTCCAAACTAAACCTACCTAAGCATATCATGACAATCTGAGAAGCAGAGAAGATATATCATAGGGATTCTTATAACTACTAGAAACAGTAGCAAAAAAATACAATCATTTTGGAAAGTACAAATAGGATTCACAAGGGCACACTTCTAGAATGTTCATGCGCTTTTTCTTTAACCTATCTATCTGCAAATGAGGCGAGGCATTGAGTTCATTTATCCCACTCTAAATCCAAAAATTGTTGATCCACCTTTGATGAACTCGAACTCTCAGTCCTACTTATGGGTAGCTGATTGGTCAACCGGTCCCAACCCATGAGATGAGGCAATGCAAACTGCACAGAAAAGCAAGTTAATTGGGAAAAAAAAAAAAAGTGCAGTGCGATGCAATTATCCTGCAGCTATAGCATGTTAATATATTTTGAGTAATAATACAGCCACAAACTCTTATACAAACTTATTTTATACAAACTAATGTGGCATGATAAGATTGGTTGAATTAAATATCACTTGCCCCACATAATTTGTTTTTATTAATTTATATTTTCATTCAACCAATGAATTAATGCCACGTCAGTTTGTACAAGAGTTTGTGACTGTATCATTACTCATATATTTTTAGAAGGATGAACTCAGGCATTAAGTTTGGAATGAAACAGATAACAGGTAAAATCAATTAGACATCTGACTATAAATGCATAAAACTTATTCTTGGACACTCCACATAAACCTATTTTTCCGTGAAGGACTTGGATCTTGAATCTCCTAAAACTGAGGTCACTTGAGAACAACATATCAGGGCTGGGGAGCCCAGTTGTTATCAACTAGCAATTTAATTTGTGTATACCTAATGAATGATGCCTTTCATCAAATTTAAATGCCAAAATAAGATAGTCTGATACGAATTCCAGAAGTTCAGATATCATACACTGCAAGCAGTCTTCATCACAGCAAATTCTGCAGTCGTGACAGGAACAACAAATCGCTCATTGGTTTTCAAAATGTTGTTGGCGACATCTGCCAAGAAATTGCATATGTGATAAATAAAAAGTTGAGTAGGAACTCTCTCTCACAATCCCCCCCCAAAAAAACAAAGAAAAAAAGGAAAGTGCTGAGCTCAGGCTAACATTAAGTTAAAGCATTAAATTGAAACTCCAGTTAGTAAAAAACTGAACATAGTTATAATTTTGCAGACAGAAAAAAAAAAAAAAAAAAATCTTAAGACTCCATTGTCAGCCTGCACTACCCCACTGAAAATAACAACTAGTAAACTTGATACAATGAAGAATGAGAAATGAATACAATAGGTTTCAGTAACCGAACAGCCAAAAAAGAATTGTCTTAATATAAAAAAAATAAAGTGAAAAGTTGTTAATTGATTCATAGCATAGCATCAACAAGGCAAGGTAAAGCAGCAACCATTCGAAGCCACCATTAGTAGCCAAAACCAATAAAAGTTAAATCTTAAAAAGGTTTATTTGATATTGAAAAAAGGAAGCTACATGTGATACAAACAACTGAAAATTTGTAATTTCAGATGAAAAGTTATTGAGCACAGGTAGAGTACTCACTCAAAGATATGAAAAAACCATCTGCATTTGCCTTAATCGATAAGCTCTTCCTCATTTGACCGGCATTGCTGTAGCAGTAATTTATTGTCAGAAAAACTAACAGCGTTCAGAAAATAAAAAGGCACTATAAAAGTTTGTGCAATGAATTAAAAGATATACCATATCAGCACTTCATCAAACTGTTAATCATATTCTTGAGTACATAAATGGGCAGCAAAATTGCAATGCCCAAAGATCGAATTGCCTCATCTCCCCTACCAATCCCCAACCCCAACGAAAACAAAGAAAATAAAACAGAAATATGCCGGAAGATCAACCTTGATAGCATTGCAGGATCATGGAAGAATTCAGAAGAATCTCTGGGACCCATGGTTAGCAAAGACCCAACTTCTGTTGGTGACAAAGCAAAATGCTACAAAAGATCAACTAACTCAGTCAGTCCACCAGCATTGAATGTGTGTCTGAGAGAGGGAATGCATATATCCAAGAAGAATATTATAATTATATGCTACTTCTCGTCAGTACTATTGCAACAGCTAGAAAGTGAAAGTAAGCAAGGCTTAGGTATTGACTGATGAAACCATGAATGTGAAATAAAGTGATCTAATTGCTAAGAAACTTACCTGCTTCTTTGCCCAATCATACTTGCGCTCGCCAATGGCAGGTGCAAAGGTCAACAAAATGACACCTTTGCGCTTAACTTTTAAATCCCCAGACTGTACACCACAAAGGACAAATAGAAAGCATCATTGACTTTGTATAGCAAATTCATATAGCTGAACGAATTTGTAAGAAAGAAAGGTTAAATCATACATCCAATTTCATGAAAGTTGGTAGAACCGGATCAACAGAGAATGCAGCTTTTCCCTTATAAACATAATAAGGAGCAAATATACGACCTCCTAAACTCCCTACATGTTCAAGATACAGGAACCAGATAAGATAATTTGCAAACAACAACATTAGTAGCAGTTTAAAAAGTAACAAAATTTTCTAAAATTCTTATAAACATGCTTGTCAAAACACAGTCCATACCCTTAGCACTAACATCATGACCAGTAGTTGACATTCCAGCCTGGGATATTAATACATGTGACTTCAAACCATCTCTTACATAATTAGCTTCTCCAGCTAACAGTTTCTCAGACAATTGGCTCCTGTTTCAATTTGAAAAAATGAATAAATAAATAAAAGAATCCCTTCAACTATGTTAGAAATATTCATGTAAGATTTCAAAGAGCTGAAGAAAAACAACACGGAGGTTGATGCCATTTCCATATATAAATGTTAATAGACTCATAATAAAATCAATTGACACCCATATCATAACAGGAAAAACACTTCAACTGCTTTTTATTTTTCCAAAATCTATTTTAAACTGCTTCTATTAAAAAAAAAAAATACTTTCACTCTAGGAAACATCTACTACTTTTAGAAAAATTACTTCCACTAAAATAATTGATTCTACAAAAGCACTCCCAAATGCACCCCAAGTCTCTTGCCTACTTGTGCTCAATTTTCTCAGAAACCAAACAGAGGGTAAAAAATCCACCACACATTCGAACACATGTGAATTCATTTCATAAAAAATTAACCAGTCTCTATTTTAGTTTTTTTCTTTTGTATATATTTGGATGAAATACAGAAAGCTCATTTTGAGATTAAACAATAGACACCTTAACTGCTTGCTTTTAAGAGAACCATTTTATAGAAGATTCTCTGGAAACGGCTTTTGAAGAACTTAATAGTAGCACTTGATGGGTGTACTTCCAGTAAGCATTTTCAAGTTCTCCCCCCTCCCCCCCCCCCCCCCCCAAACACCAAAATAAGCACTTTAAAGTGCTTTTTGCTTTTATATCACAGTTAAAAAAACACTTCCTACAAAAGCACTTTCAAATGTAACAAAATTTAAAACATAGAAAAACATTTAAAATTTTTATTGTCCAATGTAAGCCTAATATTCGCCTTAGGCCCCAGTTGCAACACAACAAATAAAAATAAAAACCACACACGCAAAAGTCTGACTTTTTGCACTTTCTAGCATTTTCTGGGAAACCAAACAGGAAATGTAAATTACTTTCTTACAAAACAAACGAGATTTTCGTAGACAAGGTACCTGGAAGAAAGCAGAGAGCGAGAAAGCTTCATCATCTTGGCTCTTTAAGAGAGCGAATGTGTTAGGGTTTTACAGAGAGAAATGGGTTTTTGAATAGCGTTTACAGAGATTTTGAGTGCCTTCAAAAAAGGGGAAAAAAAAATGGAGAGAGAGGGAGATTAAGAGTAAGAGTGGAAACTGGGGTGCATGAATGCTCCGTGCATCCACTTTTCATTTACTGCCACGTGTCTTTCTTGCGGTGTAGAACCACTGGAGTTTTGTGTTTATTTTGGTCGTTCTTATCTTTATTTTGTGAAATATTAATCTAATTCAATTCTTAGATCGACTGATCATTTTTAATAAAATTAAGTTTGAAAGAATCATTAAACCACTAAAATATTTTAGAAAATTATTAGAATTTGAGATGGTAATAATATTTTGAGTATATAAAAATATATTAAAAATAAAATTGAGGATTGATAAAAAATGACTAATAATTTATTGAATAATTATATTAAGTTTTGTTCATGAACTAAGAGTTCGAGTTGCCTAATTGTATGGGGACTGTGTTCGCGTATCATTTTTTAAAGAGTAATTATATAACCACAAACTCTTGTATAAATTTATTTTGTACAAATTGATTTGGTGTTAATTCATTAGTTAAATTAAATATCTCTTGGTCTACATGATTTGTTTATATTATTTTATATTTTCATTCAACTAATGAATTAATGCCATATCAGTTTGTACAATATAAATTTATATGAAAATTTATGACTGTATTATCATTTTTTTAAAAGTTAATTAGTTTTTAAGTTATAATTATTACCTTTGTTTTGATCAGGAAAACATATTTTTAATAATTGGACGAAGTAGTGTGTGAGCTATAGCATATGATTCAACCTTATTTTTGAAAAAAAAATAGATATTTTTATTATAAATTTTATGAATAAAAAAACATTTAATTTCTTAAAAATCTCTAAAATATTTAAAAATAAAGAAATTACCATTAATCATACTTTTTTTTTAAAATCCCATTAAACCAATTCTCTGTTTAGTCAATTGGTCGGAGCTTCAAACCTTTTTCGACTACTGCAACAGAATTTTCATGTGCATTTACCAAAATAAATCACTTACTTTTTTTAGGAATAAATATATTTTCATCTCCTATTTGGTAAGTAAGTGGAAACTGAACCGGGTTTGTCGGTCTACGTTCTTTTCAGTAGTGATGATGGCAATAAGGTGGGAATCATAATCTCCAAAAGCTAAACCCGAACCCGTTCTGAAGCCATCTCCGAACCCATCGCATGTCTGAAAAAAAAAATTAATTGGGCATCGTTTGGGGATGTCTCCGCTAATCTCTAAATTAAGTAGAAAATTTTGATCGAAAATAGTTCAGGAGTTTCCCTGATAATCACCAAATTGAGTAGAAATTAAAGTAGGACCGAATCCCTACCTATTTTTTTTTCAAAAAAAATAATAATATTGAATTGTATATTTTAGATAAATAATTTTGTTTACATATAAATTATGAACATCCATGTAACGTTTGATTAATTATAATGAACTGAATCAGTTTTTCACAAGGAATAGAGAGTTTTCACTTCACAAAAGGCATTACCTAAAGCCCTCGTCAGCTCAAGAATTCTGTTAATCCACTCCAAGTTTAAAGGATTCTCATTGGAGAAACCAAAGAACACATCAACATTGAAGCATTATTACTACCGATATTATCTGAGTTTGATTCTTTAGTTATACTCTTTGCTTTACTCTCTTCTCTTGCATTCACAGCTTCTGCTTTTTACTCAAATGAGAATTCCTCTTGGTCAGATATGTTCCCTCTCTTAATATTTGGTCTAACATAATTCACCCATCTTAGCCTGAAACTCTTTCCACATCTATTGAGGCCTTCAAATTAAAATCAAAGATCAATACTTAAAACAATGGGTAGAGTTCATCATTTTTTAAAGAGGCCGTAAGTTTAGATTCAGAGGTTTGTCATTTTTTTATTATTGGTAAATTATCATTGTACCACATCTGTTTTGCCTCATGTTCATCCAACTACCACAAAATTCTAACATATTATTTGCATCATCTTTCTTTTAAAATTTATATCAATTGACAACTTTTACACTAACACCTTTAAATAATTCAAATGAAATGATAATTTTACTCCTAAATAAATTAAAAGATCATTTTATCTTATAAAATTTTAAAAAATAAAAAATATAATTATAAAATACCCCTAATTTTAATAAAAATAAATCCCAAATAGAGGTATTCAGTCGATTTTTATTAAATTTAGATTTTATAAAATTCTAATAATTATTTTTATTAAAATTATAAGTTTACAAAATTTAAATAAAAATAACTAAATTTATTTATTAAAAATTATAATTTCACAAAATTTTGTTAAAATTATTGAATTTATTTATTAAAAAATAAATCCAAAAATTTTAATAATTTAAGGGATTTTTATTAAATCCAAATATTTTGTATTTATTTTTATAATTATATTTTTATTAAAAAATAAAAATTTTAATTTTGGAATTTATTTTTTATTAAATTTAAGAGTATTTTTATAAGAGTAAGTTATACTAGGGGTGGCAAAAAAGCTCGGGCTGACCCAACCCAGGCCCGCGGGCTTATGCCCGGCCCTCACCCACGAGAGCCTAGATAAAGGCCCAAGAAAAAAAAAAACCCAAACAAAGCCAAAGCCCAAGCCCACTACTTTAAAAAATAATTTTATAAATTAGAATAATATAATTAAAATTGAAAAGTAATTTAAAAAAAAACTTAAATTCTTAACTTATAAATCAATTATGATTCAAAAAACTAAAATTATGATATTAAATTCTCTCTTTTGTATCAATTAATTAAGAAAGCGTTTGAATTAGAAAATCCAGCATTAAAGAAAATTAAAGTTATGAGTTTTTATTTGCTTTATTTAGTATTTTAATTTGAAATATTTATTTTCTTTAATTTATCTATAATTATAATAACTTGTTGATCATTAATTTATTTCAAATTTACAATAATTTTAAAATAAATAAACAAAGCCCAAGCCCGGCCCAGGCCCGCTGTTTGTCATCCCTAAGTTATACCCTGCCCCAAATGAATTGACATATAACATCGTGAATCCAAAAAATATGACCAGTTGCACTGCGCCTCCAATTCCGTTAGTTTTACAGTTAATATTAACGCAACTGTTTGAATTTTAAAGAAATGACAAAGATGCCCATATTTTAAATGTTAGATAAATTAAGTTAGAAAAAGTCTAGCCCGTTGCTGTGTTGTACGATGTTAGTGTCCTTCCATCAAGGTTATGCACAAAATTCATGAGGCCAATGAATCACACATTTACATGAATGCCTATGTAGATCTGCATAATTTACATTGCCATGTGGCAGCACAAAAATGAATCAACATTCAACTGAAGAGGATGTTCAAACCTCAATCCAATGGCTATATGTATTTCCAACTGTCAAAATCCAAATGCATCACCTAAATAAATAAAGGATTAACACAAACAACCCTTATAACTGCCCTCTAGCATCATCCTTTCACCCTAATGCAAGTTTAAAACATCAACTACAATAACAAACTCATAGACACACACAGAATACAAGCCTAAAAAAATTAGGCATAACACCTTCAACTGCTTCGACATAACAGAAACACTGCAACAAATAGACCATAGAAAAATAAGAGATAATGTTCAGCTCGAGAAATGCATCAAGTTCATCAAACCAAAGCTCAAAGAGGAATTTAATCAATGAAGGCATAATCAAGTTCCATAACAAAGTATGCTACTGTCGACATAGGGTAACAATCAAAGTTTCAGAATCTATATCAAATCCTAATAGATTGTACTATAGTTGTTCTAATAACCCTATATGCAGGTCTTTAAATGGTGGGAACCAAGTAAGGAGGAGACTGCACAAATTCGATCAAAATCACGCTTGTTTGAAGAGCAAGCTAACCCACATGCATTTGAAGATGCTATTCACAACAATCATAGAATCAACGACAATTGACTATTATATTCATGCTACTAGTTCTGTTGTTTGTAATACATTACAATACAAATTCTATAGTTGTAGAATGGTAGCAGTAACAAAAAGTGCAGGCCATATATTGATTGTAGTATCTAATTTGATCTCAACAATTTAATATAAATTACATTTTCATTCTTAAATAAGCATTGGCAACAACCTATACATTGTAGCTAGAACCTATATGTTTATATACATATGAATCCAAAAAAAAAAATGAATTGTTGGTCGAATTCTCATTACTTCTTTATGAATCTTATGCCAACAACTTACAAAATGCCACGAACCCCTCATAACTTATATATGAGTTATCACAAAATGCACATCATTGCAATTGGCAAGTCTAATACCAAAGCATTAACTAAAACTACAGCTTCAATTATATGTAAAAAGAGGAAAAAATCTAAACATAAGCATGATGATCTTCATGTCTGTAGAATGGTTTAATAGGGTATTGTGGAAGGTGTCAAAAAATGGCTATACTACTTGCATTACTTGTTAGGAAATCTGCTGCTACCGATGTATCCAGATAACATTTACGATCACTGCATTCCAATTAATAATGTTATAAATATCATGCGAAGTCCTCATGTTGTACATAAAAACATCATGCAATAGGCATGCGTGCCCACACACACACACACCCTGTAGAAATTGTATTTGCACAATATTCAAATTAAACATATAACTTACCCTCCTTGGTGGGAAAGCTAGGGCCTCCCCTTTGTCTAGTTTCTTATTGTCTTTGTGGTCATTTATTTTGTTGTTGCCCTTTAAGGTAATTCCACCAACTTCTATGATTTTTTCCCTTGCACACTTATCCATGCACCATCACTGGTTCTTTCTACTCTCTTCCTTTTAACCAAATTCATTGAACCTGATGGTCTTACTAAATTAGTTGTCTTATGCCTCTTAGCAAGATGCCAATTTTCTATTCTTCGATCTTCAACTTGATTAGTCACTTGGATGTTGTCAGCAACCTGTCTCGGAGCAATAGTTGATACGCAACCATGTGCTTCCTCGTGAATAGAATTATCCTCACCCAATCTCTCTAATGTTGCAGTTGTATCTTTTACTATGTCATATAACATTTTTCCAATGCTACTTCACTTAATATACATTAAAATTTAAGCACAAAGCAATTTCATATGCTTAACATAAACATTCAAGTTCTAAACTATTAAACTATTTGTATCACTAAGTAATTACATGTTCAATTACTTTACTAATTAAGTATTAGCTAATTCAGCAAATAAGTTAATTCAATAGTAGTAATATAATGAAATTTTGTCAAAGTGTTACTGATATTGTCCTTCTCATTCGTACCTTGTTATATCTTTAAGATGATGCTATGACAAACCACAATCAAACAAAGAAAACTTTATTGTTATATAGTTGTCATCATATGTAAAAAATATATATTAAAGTGTTCAAACTTCTTTTGGAAGCTATCAAATTGATCTGCTATAGTCTTGTCCTCTTGTTAGAATTTTCAAGGTTAACCGAGCAACCTCTTCTATTATGACCAAACTCTTTACAACACTTAAATTACATCATATATCTTCCTCTTTCTGGTGGTGTCTCATTAGCTTCTTTTCTTCTAGTTAGCCTAGGCCTTCTAAGAGACCTTTTCACTAAAAGAGGCAAAATTTCATCACCATCAAAATTTGGTCATGAATTTTCATCTGGAATTGGATGAATAATTCCTGAATAACTTCTGATGCAAGTGCTTTTTTCAACCATGGACTGAGGAATTAATCTTGATATTTACAACTACGGACTATATAGGGCACGACATAACTGTAAGGAATACCACTCACCTACTAGCATCTACAATCACAGACATGATGTTCCACTTCATACAACCATTCACTAACTCTTGTAATAGAATTTACACTTCCAATTTGTAAATGCTTCATCATCTTTGTCGTAAATTCTCCTTTTAATCTCACTCCTTCAAGCCATTGTTTTGTGTCTTCTACTGATTGGTCGTTTCATAAGCTTCTTTATAAACCACTCAAGCATGTCAGCATTGGCAACTTCCTTTAAACCCCAACCCATGCATTAAAGGATTCAGTAATATTATTAGATAATTATTAGACTTGCAATTACTATCAAAAGCATGTCTAGACCAGAATTTGGGTGGTAATTTCCTTAATTTCTCATATACGCCTTCATCTATCTTTCCTAAATCTTCTATAACTCTATCAAATTCTCTTTTATTTGAAGCCCTTACTGCTGCTTAAACTGTATTTTGAAATCACAAAGTGGATGTTTTGCTTTCAGATTCGCTAAAATATGCCTAGCACAATACTTCATATGTGCATTAAGAAACTCTAAAGCCAAAGCATTCTAAATACCTTTCTGCCTATCACACATAAAAATAAGCTATCTTTTATCTCCTAAAAAAGTGTTCAAATACTGAAGAAACCATGTTCATGTGCTAGTGCTCTCAACACTACACACACAAAAAGGAACTAGGAATATTCCATTATTCGCATCAATGGCCACAACTGATAGCATTACACCTTTGTAAGAGCTCTTCAAATGACATTCATCAATGCCCAAAAAAGATCTACACCCTTGGTTAAAGCATTCTCTTAGTGTAGGGAATGGAACAATAAATAAGTGATTCTTTGGTTGTTCTGCATGATATCTGACCACATTTATAAGCGTTAGAGCATGTGGCATCTAGTTAAGTATTATCTGTGCAAAACTTCATACTAGCCTGTAACTGGATTTATAGCCAGCACCTTAAGTCTCTAAAACCTTCTTTTTACTCTGTATATCTTATGCTTGCTTACATTCACACCATACCTCTTTCTAAGTTCAATTATAAACCAATCCACCTTAGTGTCTAGATGCTCTATAATCATTGAAGCAAACTTAACAATTATCAACTCTGCTGTACATTTAGGGTTTTTCAGTTCTCTCTGACATGCATGAACATTGTGGAATCTTTTAATAAGAAATGTTGGTCCAATTATGGTCTTTGCTACATGTAAAATCTAAGGGCATTGGAAGTGGAAGAATGCACAACCAACAGTAGCTCTAAATCTCTCAAACTTATGCTTGTACATTTTAAACCTATTTTCAACCGCATAATTTCTTAAAGCCCAAGTCAATTGCTTAAAGTTTCTGAAATATTGTCCAATTCTAAATACAATTAGGTCTTCGTTGGGAACATATATGCTTTCTTTCATTGTTGCATCTATTCTTGCCAAAATCTCATTAGTCTCATCATCAGAATCTTCACCAAATTCATTATTATCACTCTTACATTCAGATAGCATGTCATCCATATCATTGTCATCAGAATGCATAGAATCCTTATAACTCCATTGAATAAGAGGGACATGAGGATGAATAACATTTGGAGCACCAAGTGGATGACATGAATCTTCTTCTTCGGTTTATGCCAGACTATAATCATTGTCTTCCGAGTCATATCTTGAAGTTGTTGACTTAGTTCTTATGGATTTTTGGCCATTATCACCAAGACTATGAAAAGGTTTAGATGCTTAGAAAACTTGTGAGTCAAGATTTTGTGTTGTTGCTTGGGTTGGGAAGTCATTTAGAGGATTAGGTGTGGCTTTATGTAGGTATCGTGTATGTTGTTGCTGCTGAAAATGAGGAGAGGTGGAAAAATTTTGTGTTATTTTTTGCCCAGATGGGGTTTCATCAGTATCACCTGAAAATATTTTATTAACATCACTGTCACTGGAAGTATTGAAAGTGTATATTCTATTGGTTTGATTTGGTGATAGTGTTTGCTGGTCTGTTGATGATTTGAAATAGGTGTCCAAAAAATCTTCAAACAAATCAGAGTTAGGTTTAGATGCAATGTTAGGCTTATTTGTGGAAGGATATGGTGATTGGTGTGGTTTAGATTTGTGATTGGATGCTATCTGGTGTAGTCAAACGCATCAAAATGCTAGTGTTGTTATTCATAGGGGATTCATTTACTAAGGAGGCACGATTGACTTTTTGAGAAAGCATTTTGTCACTTGTGTTGGTAAAAGTGGCATATAAAACGGGGTTAATTTTTTCAATTCTGGCTGAAATGCTTGTTTCAAGGGTTGTAGAAGTCTGAAATAAAGCTCTTTTTGTTGCTGACTCGAAGGTATTTCATCGAGGTAAAGTTGCATATAATAGTACAACAAGTTTTGGTGCTCATGTAACTAAACAATGAGGTCATGATCATCCATAAACTGAACTTTCTTCCGCTTCCAAGATAGCCAAACAGGCAAACATTCATATTAAACTTCTTATCAGGAGTCATCCTTCTTCCATGCACTCTCATTAAAACTTTATTCATAATGGAGACTCTACTCAACTTATCAGGATCAATGGCACCAAGATTATGTGCTGTATCTTTGAATGTGACATAAAAAATTGTACCGCCATCATCCATTTTCACCTATAAAAAAATTGGATTTTTCTCACGAATTAGCTAATGCATGAAGCTTGTGTCATGTAAGACTTATTTTTCATTTCCTAAAATGAATGTGCATAAACTCAACCAAATCCCACCCCTGAGTTTATCATAAACACTAAAACCATAAACCAAAAAATTCGTAGTTTCACATGTAACAATGCAATAACACATAATAATTGAGCATTTAAAGTGTAATTGAGGACTCAAGACAACTCATTTCAACAGTAAGACAACATTAGTCTCATAAAAATGAAAAGGGATTTAATTGGTTAAATTTTTAAGTTTCTTCTTAATTTAAATTTAAAAAAATAATGTGTACTTGTAATAAATTTTTAAAATTGAGGTGGGTTTTGATTAAATTAGAATATATTTTTTATTTAAAAAAATCATTTTTTGAGAGTTGGGCTTACGCCTATCTCTGAAATGGACCCGTTTTCAAATTTGAAGCTTTTCGGGGCCTATAACCGACCGAATTAATGGGGGCCGGCGCCGCGGGGATGTCGCCATCCCTTACATACATATATAGAAAGTCTGAAGATCTGAAACTGCTTTGTTGTGAACTCAGCTCATTTGAATCCGACGAGTGAATTTGGAAAAAAAAATCTTCTTCTTTATATATTGATTTAATTCAAATATTAAATGCAGATCTAATTGCTGAATAGGTAGCTGTATAAAAATAATACCTAATTTTCGTCGCATAATTTTCGCAAATTTTTTATTTTGTACTTGATCAATTAACTTGGAATGTTACTGTGGTTGCAGATAGAGCTGTCGGGCATTTCAACTATGGCCGATGCTGCCCCAAACCAGGGGGTAATTAATAGCTTACTGAAGCAAATTTGACTTCTTTTATTCCATTTTTAGAAGTATGCTTTGGTTGGGTTTATAGTTCTGGTGCTTGAATTTCTTTGCAGGATAACTCTTTTGCTGAAAAAAATGAGACTCCGAAAAATGTTTTCGACTTAGGGGCATTTGTTGGGGACTTGACTTTCGAGGAAGATGCGAGCGGGTATGTGGAAGTGTTTGTTTGACTAGTTTTAGGTCTGATTTGTAATGGATATTTAGTTTAAAGATCAGGAAATGTATGCCATTGTTAAGAAATCATTGATTCTTGACAACCAGATTCAGGTTCTTTTTAGAGTGTTATTTTGTGAATTCTATTGGTTTTTAATTGAATCTGTTGCTGTTTTTGGCAGTGATGATATATCGTTGGAAGGACTTGAGCTAGAGCTTGAAGAATGCAAGAACCATGATGTAAGCAGAGGCTTTAGTATTTCTTTCATTTTAAGCTAATACCTAGCCTTTGTTTTGTTCATTACACACTTAGTTGTCAGTTTAGCAACTGAGGCAAGATGTTACTTTATATTCTGATCTTGTTTTTGATATGTACTTTGAGCTGAAAAATTGAAAGCTTGTAAGTGAGTAAGCAGCCGTCCATTGGGTGTTGATTAGACCTATGAGTGTGTAATGCTTCTTTAGCTTATATTAATGCAAGCTATTCAGATTTTTGGGATTAGAAGTTAAGTAGCTAAATGGTTGATGCACAAGTCAGATGATTGCAGTATCCCGTTCAATTTTTTTAAACATCTTGAGAATACGGTTATCTATCAGATAGAGGGGGCTGATAAGTGTGTTCTGGAGTAGCACATGTCATTGTCTTGTAAGTTTGATGCAGTGCTTGATGGTGGGACCTCATGTTTGCTGCCTAAGGAACATGAATTCAAGGGTTGACAAAAGAAAAGCTAGAAAAAAGATGTAGAGTGTGCATACCATATTATTTTCTTATCCTTGCCACCTAAAGTTTGCTGCTTGAATTTTGCATTATTATTGTATTTTTATTTATGTTCCTAATATTTATTTGCTTACCTTCAAATCTTGATCTTACCATGGGTGTCTACTTTTTGCATGCAGGTGGTTGCAAACATACTGTCTAAAGGTACAACACTAAGGGAGTATACAAAGGGGGTTGAGAACAATCTGCGGCAAGTTGAATTGGATTCAATTCAGGTCTGTGATTACTTCTCAGATATATTTATGTGCAATATCTTTCTAACTTATATTCTACTTGGTTTATGCTTATGAAGTTTCCTTTTTGACGTGAGTAGCATAAAAACACTGGCTGTTTTCTTTTCATAAGTTATTTGTGATTTGTTTGAGGTATATAAATTGGAAAGCTCCTACTCTGCTTAGTTTCATTTGAATTTTATCATTTCTTAGTCCTCTTGTGCATGCTATGCAGAGAGCCTATAATGTCTCTTAAGTCAGAATAAATAGCATCTGGTTAGTGAGAAAAGGATTGGCAATTAATCAACCGTTTAATGAATGGAGGTTTTTCTGTAGATACATAGGTAGTTCTGCCTGGACAAGGACAGACGTCAGTTGGGGTTGTTTTCTTCCGTGATTGTTTTGTGGTTGAGGATTGTCTTATTGTACAGCGTGTTCAGAAGTGTATCTAAAGTGGGTGAACTCTTATTCATTAAAGAAAAGGTGCTCATGATCTTCTGTCAATTATTAAAGTTCAAGAATAACAATGTATAGGTCCTCTTTCATATTTGCAATTTTTGAATCCATTTTAGTTGCATCTCTCTCTGTCCTATCAAAATTTTCCTTATAGTATTTGTGAATCTTAAAATTCAAAATTTTGCTTACCTGTCATACCTTTTGTAGCTTAATTATCTGTCAAACTTTGTTTGCATAGTGTTAGTGTTCCTGGTGTGTAAGGTGTTCAAGCAGATTTAGTTAAATAAGTTTCTTGTTTCCTATCCGCAGAATCTCATAGTTCTAGGTCAATTTTACACTTTTAATGTATAATACTTCCTTTTTTGGTAACTGTGATATTAAAAAATAAGTTCAACTATTGAGTGTCTTCATTTCTTTATAGTTTTCATTAAACCAATTTATTATTTTCTTCAGATTTTAGCATGCCATAGTGTTTTGGAAGAGTTTCACGTTAGTCGAGATGAGATATTGTCCAGTATAATTATGCTGGCAGAGCTGTTTTCATCTTTAAGTATCTTCTTTATTGTTACCTCATTTGTAGTTTATCATTTTATTTTTTTTATACTCCAAGAATAATTATTCATTCATTTTAAAACTGTTTCAAAACTGTAGGATTATATTAAAGAAAGTGATAATTTGGTGTCTCTTCATGATCAAATTCGTGACTGCGATGCCATCTTGTCACAGATGGAGACTCTTCTCAGTGGTTTCCAGGTATGTTAGTTTTTGATGGTCAATTTACCTAGCATTCACTTTCATATATCTCTCCCATGATGATTTTCCCTGATTGAAAGGATTACAGTTATACTTTTAAAGTATTCCATAGTAATCATACTTTAAGGTGTCTGTGATAATTATCTTTATTATAAGATGCTGGATTTTTATTGCACCTTGTATCTGTAAGCAAGGGGATGTTTTTAGTTTGTGTTAAGACTATTAGTTCAATGTGATGTAAATCTCTGAACTCCATTTATTTATGGTTCAAATACTTTTATCTTCTTCCATCCAATGCAATAATTTACAACTCCTAGTGAAACAGTGTGCAACATGCTATGTTGCAGTTGATGGGTTTCAATAGAATTTTGCAATTTTAAAAACAATAGAAGTTGTGTAATTGGGTTAACTCTTGATATAAGTAGAAAATTGTTGTGAGGTTGAGCAAATAAGTAGGTTCCAGAATGTTTCTTTGTTATTGAGCTTCAT
The DNA here is from genome assembly GCA_029633175.1 of Citrus glauca. Classification (NCBI taxonomy): domain Eukaryota; kingdom Viridiplantae; phylum Streptophyta; class Magnoliopsida; order Sapindales; family Rutaceae; genus Citrus; species Citrus glauca. The sequence continues at coordinate 37,663,732 of JAQOOD010000003.1, forward strand.
GCTGATAATCATCTTTACTGGAAAAGCTGTATAAAAAGGAATTCAAGCGGTCAAATTACAGATTTAGCTCGAGAAGCATCCAACACGGTTTGTTAAGAGGTTAAATTACGTCATGGAGCATACGAAGATCTGTTTACAGACTCAGGATGCTATTCGTTAGTATGCTATGCTGCCAAAGCTATTATCTTTATTATTGTTTTGCATGATAAAAATGTTTTTCACAAAAAAAAATGGTGGTGTAGGCTTATAAGCAAAACTAGAAATAAATAATTTTAGAAAAAAATGGAAGAAACTTGGATAGCATAGGAGAGACGAAATGGGGAAAAATCTTGATAGAATTCATAGAGAATTTTTTTTTTTAAATTCAAGTTGTTCAAATTATGATTTATGCTATCCCTTTTTATAGGGGAAAAAATGAAACATATCCTATTAAGAAAAGGGATATAAAAAATTAAACCAAAAAGTAATGCTAGTATAAGAAAACCTTAATCACTAAAAAATGCAAGTATTAGAAAAGCACCAAAGATTCTTAATAATGTCCTCTCTCTATTAATTCTTCTTTGTGTACATTGATTTGTTCATGCAGGCTTACTTTTGCAACTTCTAAATTACTGGTATTGTTGTTATTGTCGTGTTGTTGATGTTCTTATTCTAGGAAGATGATTGACTTTTTGTCCTGCTTCTGTTTTGTTCTTCTTTGTACTATGATCTTGTATTATCAGCATCGTTAAGATTTTTCTTTGCTGCAGGCTGAGATTGGTTCTATAAGTTCGGATATCAAAATACTCCAAGAGAAGTCTATGGATATGGGCCTGAAGCTGAAGAACCGCAAGGTATGTTTCTGTAGGGACAGCTACATTTCACTGTTTGATGTGGAACTCAGAAAACAACAAATACTTGTGTCGATCTTTCTAAACAATGGGTTTCATCTTTTTATTAAATAGTCTTCTTTTTCTTAATTTATCTTTTATTATCTGTTTTTGTCATCCATCCCCATTTTTCAAGTATCTGTAGTAATTGGTTTAACTTCTTTGTATAGGTGGCAGAGTCAAAACTAGCTAAATTTGTGGAAGACATTATAATCCCTCCGCGGATGGTGGACATAATAGTTGATGGGGAGGTATTTCTTGTTTATGTCGATTTACCAACTTTTTCATGCCCTGTTGTTTCGTTTTGCAAAAATGAAGCATGTGCTCAACATGTTTTCTGTGATAGGTGGTTCACTCTTTCTAGGACCACAATTTATTTATGCAAATCCTTATAAGATTCATTTTGATGATATTGGGAGGGATATGAATTGTAGTAGTTACTATTATTAGTTAGGAAAAGTTTTAAACACATTTTTTTGTTCAGAGGGCTTTCATGAAGCCTTTGTCTAAGTCTAATTATTATTAAATAGGACATAAATCTGAAACAAACTATACCTGATTAGAAATTGTGAAACAGTTTCTTTTAGATTTTCATTCTTTCTATTCCTTGACTCTATGTCTATCTCTTCTCCTAGATGTATAGTATGTCTTTCTTTATACCGAACATTGGTACAAATCTGTTTACCTTTTTTGACTAACTTTTGCCCATTAAATTTACATCATATCTGCATTATCCCTGCAGTGCTTCAACTTAACCCTGCCATGTCATCTTGGTTGGTGGTTCATTTTTTAACTTTTTTTATTTCATTTGGTTGCTAAATTTAAATCAGTTCTATTTTTTCATTAAAGGTCTGGGTAGCACCCCCTTATTTTAGTTCATAACTATATGTGCAAATGCGTGGAGTTTTGTTTGAATTGCAACATCCGTATATGTTGTTCTGTGTTGTGTCTTTGATTTGATAACTTTTCTGCTGCTTTTACGATCTGGCATGTTGAAATTATAGCTCTAGTTCTTTTTTTTTTGAAATATTATCTGTATATCCTGTTTTACAGAGTTCAGATACATTATATATGTCCTCAAATGTTTCTTATGCACTCTTTATGTTGCTATGTTGTCCTAGAGAATTGGAATCCTTTTTATCCAATCATCTTAATTTGTGGTGGAGCTTTTATTCAGGTCAATGAGGAATATATGAGAAGTCTCGAGATCTTAAGTAAGAAGCTGAAGTTTATAGGAGTTGATCCCATGGTCAAAACTTCAAAAGCACTTAAAGATGTTCAGCCTGAACTCGAAAAGCTTAGGCAAAAAGCAGTTTCAAAGGTAATTTATTGGAGCTTCCGGACAGTCCTGATTAATGGTGCTTCTAGTGATGGCATGCATATCAGATATAGTGTGGCAATCCCCCATGTACACACACACATACTTGACTCCCATTATTCATAATACTGGTCTTTAACTACAATGGTCTAAAGCTAAAAGCTCTAGTCAATACTAAATCTAGAAAGTTAACTGTTGATATTCACCTTTTATACCTGCATAATTGGTGTTATTTCTAGCTACTCGTGGTTGTTTTAATAGGGATGAGCTCTATTTTATTTGTCGAATGTGGTTAAGGTGAATAGAAGTTTCATGTTTAAATTGAATATCCATTCTATTGAGGCAACAATTTAATAAGTTAAATCAAAGTAATTGAGATTCTTTTTGCCAAGATTTCACTTAGACATTACTTAATTGTATGGAAATGTCATATTATGCAATATTACACACAATGAGTAAACAAATATGGCAAAACTCATAGTCTGGGAGGCCACAATGTCTAATTTTTTGAAATTTGTGTCAATTTAAGCAGTTTTCTTCCTCAAATGGGCAGATTCTGTTGTTTCACTGGAACATTTTTCTTGTGTCTTAACATGGGGATTTGGTTTTAGTTCAGATTACACGAAGGTTTGACTGATATATCGACAAAAGTATCACGTTTTTAAGTTCATGAATGGGGAAATTTTTTATTTTAGACTATGAACTCTTCTATGATAATCTTGGTGATAGTTTTGATAGCATGGTGAACGATGTCAAGTGATTCTGTAGCGATAATCTGTCACAGACTCTAAATTTTCTTCACCACACAACTGTTTGTTAGCAAGTAGACAGAAAGTTCTGACTCTATTTATCTTTTCTGTAGGTGTTTGACTTCCTTGTGCAGAAGCTCTATGCACTCAGAAAACCCAAAACTAATATTCAGATCATTCAACAGAGTGTCCTTCTAAAATACAAGTGAGCAGCTGTTTTTATAATTATTTATTGGTGCTTCAACCATCTTGCTCCCCTTTGTATGATACTAGAGTAAAACATGATTAATATGACTGCTTTAACTGCTTTAGTACTTATCAACTTATATAGATCATCTCATGTTCACTCTTTACCCTTCATTTGTATAATGAATTTCAATTTCACACCTTTGATAATTTAACTGAGAAATGTGAAATTGTAGGTATATTATTTCTTTCCTGAAGGGACATGGAAAAGAGATATACAATGAGGTCCGCTCTGCATACATCGACACAATGAACAAGGTGAATGCTTTAGAATGCATTGTTATGTGTTTGGAATGTAGTTTTGTGAGGGCTAAAATATTCTCTAAGAAATTTTTACTTTCATTATGTATAATTTAATTACTGTTGCTGTTGACATATGTGCATGTATCAGATTATAACATTTTTGTAGCTCAAAAGATGGGAAATTCAATTTTAAAAATGCCACTAAGAATATCATTTCACAGCTGTTGATGCTCTGCTGTTTCATTTGCAGGTTTTGAGTGCACATTTCCGTGCTTATATACAAGCATTGGAAAAATTACAGTTAGATATAGCAACATCTAGTGATTTGATTGGTGTGGAGGCTAGAAGCACCGGTCTTTTCTCAAGAGGAAGAGAACCACTGAAGAATCGTTCTGCTGTTTTTGCTCTTGGGGATCGGATAAACATTTTAAAGGTTTTTCTTCCACTAGTGGTTGAATATGGCTTGCTGTGTTATTCTGGATTGTACATTGAATTTCTTGCTGGATCACTTACCAAATGAAATGTCAGTTGTGACTTGCGTTATCCACTGATTTTTTTCTCCTTGGTTTCTTCTGGGCGTAAAATTTAGGAAATATACACTAATTTCTTTTTGAAGTTTAGTATATGAGCCATATGACTCATTTGTTCCCATCTTTTTCACATTTTTGTGTTATAAACAAGCCAACATAGAATTGTAGATGCCTGATTAAAATATATATGCTTTGTTGTGATTTGTTGCTTTGAGAAGGTGAAATCTGCAATGATAGTAGTAGTGAACGGGATCTACCGCTATATATTCTTGTGTTCAAAGTCGTGTTATCCTTTGAAAAAACGGTGAAACATTTTTTTTATTGCATTATTTAACTTCTGCTGGATTTATCCTGCTCAATTTTAACTTCATTTTTGTATAAACATTCTTCTTGTTCTTTTTTTTCCCCGTGGGGTGGGGGTGGGGGTGGGGGGTGGGGGGTGGGGGGTGGGCTGGTTACAGGGAGGAGGAATACTGTGCCATGAAGTGTTGTTATTTAGTCAGTATATTGTTCCTATTTGAAGAAAGGAATTAATTATCTGGGAATGATAGACGAATTTGAGGTTCCTGATCTTATCTTGCTTTAGTTTATAAAAGGCTTCAGTTTATAAATATTGTTTAGTTGATCTTGTTCCAGATAAGTGTAGATATTACTCTAGAATTGGATACATTCTTGAGACCTTTCATGGTTGCAGGAGTTCCTTGCCTATTCCTACTTCTCTGGTCGTGCTTGCAGTTGAAAAGCTCTGTCATTTGTCAACTCCCCTATTCCCAAATTCTATAACTGGATACATTATTCTTATGGTGATATGTTTTACCTTTCAAGAATCAGAAAATAGAATAATAATAATAATAATATTGGTAGTAATGAGATGTGGTTAGGGGATACATTTTAAAGAAAATGAAAACTATATGTCACACATGTACGTTGTGCAAAGAATAATTTCTTCCCTTTCCTGGATTCCCTTATTGATTCCTTGTTGGAATTACAATTCCATAGTTTAAATATCTTCCTTTCTTCTATTTTTTGGTTACAGGAAATTGATCAGCCAGCATTGATTCCGCATATAGCTGAAGCCAGCTCCTTAAAATATCCTTACGAGGTCCTCTTCAGGAGCTTGCACAAGCTGCTTATGGATACTGCAACTTCTGAGTATCTTGTTGCTCTGCTCTTTGAATTTGTTTTCTAGATGTAAGTGAATGTCTAGTCACTTGTATCAATGTTGACTCCTTTTCTCTCTATTTTGCAGGTATCTTTTCTGTGATGATTTCTTTGGGGAAGAATCAATATTTTATGATATTTTTGCTGGTAATTCCTTTTTTTTAAAAAAAAAAATCAATGATATGATTAAAAAAGCACTATATGGATTTAAGTACTGTCATATAGTATACAAGAGGAGCAGAAAAAATAAAAGAAAAAGCATTTTCTCTTTAAGCACTAAGAATTTTCATTGATTCAAAAAGTCACTTGTCCTACAAATATTGTGTTGAATGCTTTCAACAATCCTTTTCATTTACCTGGTATTTTGTCCATGATCTTGAAGTTTTAAGCTGTTTTGTTTGACTAATAACAGTGGGAATTATCACTGCATTGAAAGATAGATTACTCGAAAGTTTAAAACAGGGTATATTTTGGTAAATGGTGATCATATTCTGTTGCACCAAAAAAAATTGTAACAGCTTTTCATGTTACTTCTTTGCTATTTCAGGTCCATTTGCTGTTATTGATGAACACTTCAATTCAATATTACCAAATTGTTATGATGCTATTGGATTAATGCTTATGATTCGAATCATACACCATCACCAGGTAATTTTATAAAATTATGTAAATGAATGTCGATCTATATTAGTCAGTTTACTTTATGCAGTTTTATTTTCATTTAAGTCTTCTTAAATCTCTAGAACTCATACTAATCATCACTTGATTTCCATATGACTTGTTTGCCTATTGGTTGGAGAACCATATGATTCGAAAGATTTAGTGAAAAAATAAAAACATATTGGTCAATTTCAAATATTCCAATTGAACCAGAATTGGATGCCAAGTTTATTTATACCATAACATTTTATGAAATTCAATTCATGATGGTATTTATTTAGTTTTTACCTGTTTGTATCCTGATTATAAGTAAACATGGTCTTAAATTTGCTATCTGAAAATGTTACTGATTTCTTTTGCTTTTCTTTTTACAGCTCATCATGTCACGGCGGCGGATCCCATGTTTGGATTCTTATTTAGATAAGGTCTATCATCAACAGCACCTTGATGACAAATAAGATCACAATGAAGACTAATTTTGAATTGAATTTGAGCAGGTCAATATTTCCCTGTGGCCTCGTTTTAAGATGGTGTTTGACTTGCATCTTAGTAGTCTGCGTAATGCAAATGTGAAGACTTTGTGGGAAGATGATGTTCATCCTCATTATGTCATGAGGCGCTACGCTGAATTTGCAGCCTCTCTGATTCACCTCAATGTTGAATATGGAGATGGTCAGGTGAGAACTTTTGAAAGATGTTAGTCATAAAGGGTTTTGTTGTTGATTGTTGGTTAGCTAAAATACAGTTCTTTGTCTGCAGCTTGAATTGAATATGGAAAGGCTGAGAATGGCTGTTGATGACTTGCTTACGAAGCTTGCAAAATTGTTTCCAAAACCAAAATCACAGATTGTGTTCCTGATAAATAACTATGATATGACAATCGCTGTACTAAAGGTGAGAATATAATTCTTCTTTAGTATGACTTTGACCGGAGAGAACAGTTTTTTCGGAGTAAAATTTCCTGGTTTTCTATATTATTCCTTTGTAAGGAGTGCATATATGCTCCTTTTGGTTGTGCTAGAATGCTGTAAATCTATATGCCTTCAGTGACCCTCTCATAATCAAATTGGCATTTGGATGCAGGAAGCTAGCCCGGAAGGTGGGAAAATTCAATTGCACTATGAGGAATTGTTGAAGAGCAACACGGCTTTATTCGTCGTAAGCATCTGCTAACCAGTATTTTTAGATTTTTTATTGGATGCCTAATAAAACTCCACTCTTCACCTTAAAAATTAAATATTGCCGTTTTTATATTGAATGCTGAAAGTTGCAGCTTCACCCTATATGTTTTAGTCTGTAAGACTGAAGGGGATAGAGCAGTCTCCCATCCTCTGGCTTGCATTCTCATAATCTCATTTATAAAATACACATGGTGTGGCTCCAAATAACCCCCTTTGGAGAAGATACTTCTACACTAAAATGGCGTGATTTTCTGGTTTGATTGCTAAAATGGTTCTCCACTTTTTCCTCAAAAGCTACAACAAGGCAGTACAATTTGCAAGTAAAACTAACACTTTGGTTGTGAAGGCAGTACAATTTGCAAGTAAAACTAACACTTTGGTTGTGTTAACTGTGCATATTTTAATGATGTGGATTCAATTTAATGCCATTTGTTGGAGGGCCTCAAGCTCTAGTAACACAGTTGTTGATATGTAGGAGGTACCTGCATGCTGATCTTGGACGTGCATGAATTAGGGCATGTGACAGTGCAGTTTGGAATTTTTCTATGCATGTGGTGCCTGAAAAGAATTAGCTTTAGAATTGGTTTTAGAGAACAGATTGTTTGTCTCCATCTTATGGGTTTATGAAATTTTTCCACCACCCATCATTTATTATTTCACTTACATAATGCTTATCTTTCTTCAGGAAGAACTGCTTCTGGAGCATTTCAGTGATTTAATTAAGTTTGTAAAGACCCGAGCTTGTAAGTACTTGAACAGTTGTACATATCTATGTTTGTTCATTTAAATAGATGATCGTATTTGCAAGTTGTCTTACCAGCGGAGGACTCAAGTTCCACTTCCGAGAAGCCCATAACCGTTGCTGAAATCGAGCCACTGGTCAAGGACTTTGCAAGCAGATGGAAAGCCGCAATAGAGCTGATGCACAAAGATGTCATCACCTCTTTCAGCAATTTCTTATGTGGCATGGAGATCTTGAGGGCTGCATTGACGCAGCTGCTGCTGTATTATACCAGACTCTCAGACAGCATAAAGAGAGTTGCTGGCGGGTCTGCGCTGAACAAGGATCTCGTGTCCATATCTTCAATCATGTACGAAATCAAGAAATACTCGAGAACTTTCTGAATCACCAATATCATGCATTAACGACACCGAGAAATTTGTAAAATGGTTGCCACAGCTCATCCACCCAGTCGCATCAACTTTTGAGTATTATGTGCCAATTAAAGCCGAAACAGATTATACTTTGTATAGGGTATATGTAAATGCTTATATGATTTTGAAACAGCGCAGATTTTGGATACATGATAATTGATCATGATTTATTTTCTCTTTTTCTGAAATTTCCCTTCAGCGCATCTGCATGAAATAAAATGCAGATTTAGGGTTTTACTGTCCAGCAAAATGGTTTTCGCCATTGTAAAAAGATTAACAATGGGCTTAAAATACTAATTTTGCATTTTATTTTATGCGGACATTTGCGATACCGACTCTCTCTCTCTATATTTATATAGAGAGTAAATTTTAATAAGGGATTTGTCTCCTTAATAAAGTTAAGTTAAAATATAAGAAAAACACATTTAAATATAGTGTATTTTGTTTTGTAGTATTTTTTTTTTTAACTTATCTCTTGCTTTGTTTAAGTGAGGGATTTCTTTATTTTAGATAATGATTATGTATGACTAATTTTTTAATATAGGATTTTTAATTATATCAAAGTTAGAAATAAATTAAAAAAGAAACATATTTCAATATTGTATATTTTATCTTGTAAGATATTACAATTGTATTTTTTTGTCTTAGTCTATATTAATAAAATAAGGGTTCTCGGATTCAAAGTTCACTCGTATAAAGAAAGCTGATCTGGTACGTGCAGCCTCACAATTTATAATACGCAATTGCATACACCTGATCACTCTTCTGTATATTTATTTTCTATTGTCGATCATTCGGGACCGAGACTACCTACATCATAGTTGAAGAGATGAAAAAAAAAAGTACAAATAATTTGTAACAGTAAGGTGCAAGGCCCGCAATCAAGAAATCTAGGGGCAACATCGATAGATTATGTTGTCCCCTAGAGTATCCGATGTGGTCCACCATGTGTCAAACTCAAAGATAAAAGAAGTATCTGCTTATTTTAAAGCAAATTTGCAGGTCCATGACCCCATCGGGACTTAGGTGTCAATCTAGAATAATAACACATGTTTATCTAGAATAATAAACGATGGTTAAAGGTCTCCTCTTCTTTAAGAAATTTGCATAAATAATATCATTCATTTTTCATTTTTCATTTTTCATTTTCACAAAGCCACCTTCGATGGAGAATGCCTCTATTTTCAGCAATCATTAGCCTATACAAAGTTTTCTTGTGCCAAGTCAGATTGTTTATTTTCACATTTATTATGATTGGCCTTTGGTTTTCATTGATCGATTAATTTAATGCCATGCTAGATTGTACATGATATAATGCAGTTTGTTCGCAGAGATTGTACGTTTAGCATTGCTTGTGTGTAGGCCCCTCAACACTATTCTATGAAATTTTGTAGTCGAGATAGTTCTTTTTCTTACATTTAAACCAAATAAAACCCTCTTCTAAAAAAAATAAAAAAGTGAAGAGACCATTTAATATCAAGCACAGCAATCAACTTGACCATGGCTGATGCATTTCTTGGTTGATACAAGAAGAAAAAAGAAAAAAAAAAGGAAATTACTAAGGCTTACCAAAACAAAAATTAGAACTACAGAAGATGAGATTTGCTTGCCAAGGACGAAGCATTAGTAGAGAATTAAAGTAATTAAGCATTTCTTGGTTGATACAAGAAGAAAAAAGAAAAAAGAAAAAGGAAATTACTAAGGCTTACCAAAACAAAAATTAGAACTACAGAAGATGAAATTTGCTTGCCAAGGACACAGCATTAGTAGAGAATTAAAGTCATTAAGCATATAACAGTATCAAATTAAAAGCATAATAGTAAGTAGCATAGAAATTCATTCTCTCAACAACCAGCCATATGGATGGAGAAAATGAAATCTTATCCTAGCTGCCTAGTTACAATCCAAAAGCACCATAAAGAGACTTATACAACATATAATTAAAGAGAGTATCAAAGTTCTTCTCCAAGTAAAAGTTCAACCGAGATCATAAAGAGAGAATAGAGGGATTGAGAAAAAGAGAGAGAGAGAGAGATAGATGACCTAAGTCCTAACCATGGTTGGTGGGGTTAATTAGAAAAGAAGAATCCAAGGGAACCAAAATATATCCCAAGGATTACATGCATGCATATGCATTTGAGCTCCACATCCATTGATGGAGTTCTTGAAAAGTAACTAAATGCAAATAAAAATATACCCTCCTACAGTTTAGTGTTTTGTTGCTAATACTCCAAAAGTTTTAGCCACAATGAATTTACAAGAAACGAAAATAAGCTAAAAGTATTAGTAAAACATTTTCTCCCCTTACCCAAAGGGAAGAAATTGATTTGTTGGTTTAAAAAAAAAATTATGTAAGATTTAAGTGAAAGTTGGGGAAAAAAACTTCTAAAAACATGAGTACTGCTGCCCTAGTTGCTACATGGTCCTAGTTCTAAAACCCTAAGACTACATGTTAATGCACAAAAAAACTTTGGGCATATCCCATGCCCTTTTGATTTTTGCTAAAACTGCCTCTTTCTCCAGAGGTTCATTAGCCATATCTAAAACCAGGGGTTTGCTATCTTTTTTGTTCAATTTACAATTTTTGCAAACCGATTTCCATTTTATTAGCCTTTTCCCTAGGCTAAATTAAAGTTATAAAATGATATTTTTTTTTCAACTTAGCATTTCCAGGGCTAAGGATTTACAGAAAATTAAACTGTTCCCAAATACAAGCTGATCATCCACAACAGCTTGAGTTGGTAATTTGGTACAAAAAAACTTTTTGGTTCTCTTTCAAGGAACCCTTTTACGAAAAAAAAAGATGCATGACCATCCAAATTTTTTTTGGAGGTGGGTTTTTTTGTTTTCCAGCCCCTATGGGGGGCTTTTGTGTGCAAAAATGCCCATTTGATGCCATGCAAATTGGGCATTTTGTGTTAGAGAGAGAGAGGTGAAAGAGAGAACCATGGTTAGGCCAAAGGTTTTGTTTCTTCAGAGATTGCATGCAGCTGAATACATATTTGAAACTGAAGGAGAATGATTTGAGAGATTCATTGACTCTAGCGATGTGGAATTGGTGGAGCATGCAGAGCCATATTGGTCACGCCTGTGGCACAGCAAAACACACTGTCAAAGATGTTAGTAACTCTCTTTCAAACATACACGAACGTAAATCAATTATAGATATAATATAAACAAAATAATTTTAGAGTTTAACATTACTCATATCATGGTGTTACTTATATTATGGTGTGCGACACCAACACCATCCCATATATATAATTTTTCAATAAAGCATTTATATTTTACTTTGAAAATAGAAAATAGCTCAAAGTGTGTTTGATGATTTGTTTTCCAAACCTTGATTTCTAGGAGGAAAAAAAGAAAAACACTACTATTTGTTAACTTCAAAAAATTTTAGAGATGAATCGTAAAGAGTAAAATTGTATATATGGTACAAACCTGATTGCAAGGCAGGTGTAGGAGCAATGGACATGGGGGGACCATAGTGCTGCGGGTAACCGGCAGCGGCATTGATGGTGGAGTATGGAAACAGGTGGTGTGGGTACTGGACACCGTAGCCTTGGCTGGAAGTGTAGCCGGTGGTGGCTGCTCCGGTTCCTTCTCCAAATTGAAGATAAGGGTAGTAACCAGCGGCAGCGGCTGCTCCACCGGTCATCATCCCTCCTGCTGCATGGCCATTGCCATACATGGGATACTGAGCAGCTGCCCCTCCATAGACATTGTAGTAGCTCTGCAACAAAAGGAAAAACATGAAAATAAACAAAAACAATTTCAATGCAAACAAGTTATTGTTCATGTTTTGTATGTTAGTAGATCTACTACAAAACTCATATATTATTGGTCTTTTGAACAAAACTTTGTCCTTGTTTTGTGAAATGAGACATAACATGTGAAGTAAAAATGAGTTATTGCATTCAGGTAAAAATTTGTGCCTTTTGTCATTCGAAATAATATGTTGAGTAATGCTACATATATAAAGTTACAATTCAATTTAAGTATAGAGTTTTTTAAGATACGGTTCAATTTAATATTAAGATACAGTATTCGGCTGCATCTATATGGCATAGAGTTTTTCAGACAACGCATACACACAGCCAGATGTATTGTAACATTACTCTTTTTGGGTAATATGTATAGTGAAAGATGTTATCTTGGTGGTCGAATAGTCACAGCCATGGAATTTTGGAAGACTGTAAAAGTGTGACAGAGAATGGACCACAACTGCAAATTCTATTGAATAAAGGAGACAAAGCTAATCTAGCACAGCTGTAAATTCACTTAAAAGTACACCATTTGACCACCTTCGTCCTTTTTTGAGAAAACTGATATTCGTGTCTCTTTTTTTTAAGGCACCTTCAATCTTCTTATACATACAATTTATCTAGGGCTACTACAAAAGAAATAAATGGAAACAAAATGCATAATCCAAATCATTTTCGTATTAAGTTAGAAATACAAGTCCAGCTAGCATTCATATCAATATATTAACCACTCAGATTAAAAAATGCCAATGCGATTATTATTTTTAAGATGAGCTCTATCAAGAATTAAGAAATTCACCTACTATGATTACTAACATAATTGAAAGAGTAATAAAGGAAACCTTGTTCCAACAAATTTGGTAACAAGTCAACCTCGTCCTCATGCCATCTTTAAATGTCAACAGTTGTTGGTGAGTGGTCATTATTGATGGATTTTTATTTTCATCTTTAAATATTTGTAAAAGAGCTGTTGGAATTTAAGTACACATATTGTGCAAAAATAAAAGGTAAAAGGAAAAGGAAGGTTGTGCAAACCGTAGGATAAGTGTAATCCGCTGAGTATGGTGAGTACCTGAAATAATGTTCAAGAAAAAATGAGAAAAACTAACAAGAAATGAATTACAGAAAGCACACGCCAATGTCGCAATGCAGTATGCAAATGCATGATTTCCGCATTGATTATTCACATTCAATTATGCATGCCTTCGTTTTTTTTCTTTTTCTTTTTTGGTGAAAGAGCATGCCTTCGTTTTTGTTAACACATGAAAAAAAGAGATAGAGAGAGTCCATGATTGATGCTTAAAAGTAAGAAAAAACATGGATAGTGATTCCCATGATGATAAAAGACAACAAGAGAAAGAGAGAGAGAGAGAGATGATGACGATGATGATCATAATGATGATGATGAATGAGCGTGCTTATTGAGTTGGCATTAAACCCTAAAGTTTTAACGGGGTTAAAGTTCAGTGTGCATTGTGAGTTGGCAATGCACGTGCATGCAGGCAGCTTCTCATTCACACATGCACAAGGAGAAGAGAGAGAGAGAGAGAGAGAATAAGAAAAAAGAAATCTATAAAAAGAAAAAAGAAAATAAATAATATACCCATAGAGATTAAAAGGAATGCCTTGCTGGATGGCATAATGAGGGAAGGTTGCAGCGGCAGTTGAAGGAAAAGTTGTCCCTCCAAATCCACCGTTCTGAAAAGTACTCATTAACCTCAAGTTGTTTCTTCCTCCTCCTCCTGCCCCCACCAAATTAACCATTTTTAATTACTATCTCATTCTTTCATCTAAATCAATTAATAAAATCTATTTGAAAAGAAAAAAGAAAAAAAGATATCTGTGTGTGTGTGTGTGTGTGTAACGAATGCTTCTTATGTATATTGCAGAATGCAGACTGCTGTTTTTGTTTGCTGAAACTGAAAGAATGTTTGCACAATAAGGCTGATAAAACATAAAAACTTTCTAAATTTGGAGGAATATTCAAGGGCTGGATTTGACTTTGAAATTGTGTTTTGCTGATAAGAGAGTACTTTTGAACCCACAAAATGTTTTTTTTTAAATACAAAATTTGTAGAAGATTAATTGGAATAGAATTAAAATACAATATCTTAAAATAAAAAATCTTTCAATTAACTAGAATTAATTGAAAGATTTCATGAAACTTTTGCTAGATCTGATATATCAATCAAAACCCTATCTTCATTTTGAATATTTCATCAAAAAAATGAAACAAAAAAATAAAAGAAAAAAGGAGTTATTAATTTTACCATGTTTTGGTGTTGAGGGCTTCGATCTCTGAACTCCCAAACAAGCAAGATTGCAATTAGCCCTCCTTCCATCTATCACCGGAGCTGCATCAACACAGGCTTTCATGGCGGCTTCCGGTTCGCGGAAAGTTACCTAAAATGGCAACAAACACATTTATATACACATTTACATACGTTTATACACACATGCATACATACATAAAATAACACAGAACTGATATGTTCTCGCGTTATATAATTTTTTTGAAAAAAAAAAGTTGTCGAGATCTTTCATTAGAATCAAGATCTAGTGATCAAAACAAGGATCATCATGCATGTAAACCAGTGTGACGAGAGTAAAGAAATTAAGAAGATGAAGCAGCTGCTAATTAACATACGAATCCATATCCCTTGGATCTGCCAGTGGCCTTATCAGTGATAACAACTGCTTCCAAGATCTCACCAAACTGCTCAAAATACTTCTCCATGGTCTCCTTCTGAGTCTCCCACGCCAAGCCTCCTACAAATACTTTTGTGTATGTCGTGTCACCAAACTGACCTGCTCCTGCTGCTGCTGCTTGTGCTGAAACTGGAGTCATCATCTTCTCTTCTTCTTTTGTTGCTTTTGCTAGCTTGATGATATAATATTTACTGATCTTCTCTAATGAAAGAAAAAAAAAATCAGCTGAACAGAGAAAAAAAATGGGATATATATATTTTGGTGGGATTATTAGGGCTAGCTAGCATAGATATAGGGGCCTTGTTGTCCAAGTATAGATCAATATTGGATCTATAGTATTAGAGATGTAAGCAAAAGACCCACTTGATGATGGAAACTGTTTGCGGTTTGTGATCAAAACTCAAAAGAGAGAGAGAGAGATAATTAGGTTAAGAGAGAGAGAAATGGGAGGGAATTGAATGAAGAGAAGAGAAAGCAAAAGTAGTAAAAATAAAAAAGCAAAGCAAAGCAAAGACCAACTCATAATACGGACATGAATTATATACACAACTTGCCCCCACCTCATCAACTCATTCTTTCACGCGCCTTTATGACGTCTTATTATTACTATATATATATGCTATTGTGTTTTCCTTTTTTGGGAAATTTTACTTGAATGCCCAAAGATTTATCAAAATATCAAAGATATAGGTAAAGTAAAAATATTTTATAGAGATCTGTTTGGTATGCTGTTGGAGGTAACTTGATTGCCTGATCATAAACGAGTTTTTTGTACTTGTTGTTATCTCAATTCTAAATAATGAGTGACAAGTAGAGTGTATTGGATTTACACATATTCTTATCTCAATTCTAAATTAATATATAAGGAAAAATAGTTGGTGTTCAGTGGGTCAAAAATTCTCATTCCACTAATATATTCTTTTAAAATAAATTAGATTCATTTAATATGATTTTCTGTTAAAAATAAAGATTTTACAAATAGAGTTTTCACAAATAAAGATTGTTTAAAGATATAGATTATAAATCATTTAATAATTGTTTATGTAGCGAACATAATATATATGACAACTTAAAAAAATAAGAATTTTTGACATTTGAAAAAAAATTTTAATAAGTTAAGAAATATATATTAAATGAGCATTAAGATCTCTTACCACCAATGAATGTAAGAAAAGTGTTAACTATTTGACTGATTTTGTTTTACAAAATTATTCAATTAACCACATTAACTAATTGGATTGATAGGGGCTTTCATTATATATTTTCAAGGTTATTTTTAAGAACCTTCCTTGAAGTTTACCGTATTAACATTTAGATAGAATGTATTAACGTAATTACAGACACCTCCTTTGCCGTTAATTACCAGTTTAAATTGACTGTTAGTGGACTATTTAAATTATTAAAATACCCTTCATGCCGAAATAATAAAATCATTAAAAAAAGATAATTATTTTGAAAATAACCCCATCCTTGGCAACTCATCACCATCGTTTAGAGATATTGGTTGAAGGAATAAAAGCGAGCAAATATGCCTTCTTCTTCATCTCCAAATGCACAATACGCAGTTACGCACATCAAGAATCAAGCTTCTCAGACTCTCTATTTCAGACCTCCCCATGCTCTCTTGCCAGTACATTCAAAAGGGCGTCCTCCTCACAGCCCCTCCATTTTCAATCACTCATTTCATTTCATTGCTCAGGCAATCACTTTCGGTCACTCTTTCCCACTTTCCCGCCCTTGCTGGCCGCCTCTCCACCAGCTCCGATGACCACATCAGCATCCTTTGCAACGACGCGGGCGTTGACTTCATTCACAGAGGCCACTTTCCTTTTCGTCAACAACCTCCTCTCACCCATCGACATCCCTGATTCTTTCAAGGAGTTCTTTGTTTTTTTGGCTTCCTTACGAAGTTTCTTCCTGGCCTTCGACTTCTTCTCCGCCGCACCTTCATGGAAGACTTGAGCCAACACTAAAATGTAAAGCTAGAATCTTTTATAATCTTGATTTCTTCACAACTTTACTAAAAATAGATGTGAATGGTGTTTGGAATTTTGCTTATCTGAGAGAGAAAGATAAAGTGGATGTAGTTGAAATTTAAGTTTCTTCTATCCCTTGGTCATTGTCAAGCTCTAGGTAATAGACTGAAACAATCAAGATTTTCTCGGATACGGAGCTTCACTTTAAATTATTTTGAAATTTAAAAATATTTTTACATGATTACCCTTTTATACTAACGTTATACTTATTTTTATACTAACAGTAAGGGAGGTATCTGTAATTACGTTAATACATTTTATCTAAATGTTAATACGATAAATTTTAGGGGAGGTCCCTAAAAATAACCTTATATTTTCATTCACCTCCACTTAGAAATTTTAACAAATGTTAAGGGTACTCAATGAGATTATCCCTTTCCAATTTTGAATCTGCACCGCGGCGGAGTGAGCGTGGGAGTGGTTTCTGACGTATTATCATGTTTGTCGTCGCTGTACGTTCTATTATTTTAAGGCCACATTCAGAATGACAAACTGGGGCAAGTAATGTTTCAATAATTACGAAATTACCTAGAAATTAGACTGCCTGAGGCAAAGGTCCGTAGTGGCAAAAACGGCACGGAAAATTTACGAAAACGGAGGGAAACTACTAATGAGGGGATGAAATCACGCGGGAGGTCAACGGTCAACGATCGAATTGCTTGTATGTAAAGTTGATGATTCTATGTATCTCTTATCCCTAATCTCTTTCGCATTTTTTGTTTTGTTTCATTCTTTATTTTTAAATAAATAAATAAATAATTTAAGGTTACATATAAATGGTGTGGTGAGTGTTGTCTTAATCAATAGAGCATTGGGTTAGTTGTCTTTTTCCAGTTTTATTAGCAAAAGTAATTATTATGTTTGTACCCTGCAAAGTTATAAAATTATTTTCGTTTGGCCTTTCATTTTTATACTATGAATCTATAAATCAAATCTTATCCTTTGAGTACAGTCTAATTCAGTTGATTAAATCTCTTCTATGAAAACAAAAGATTTGGATTCCCACTCACATTGATGGTAGAGAGAGAATTGAGTTACTATTAGACTATTAAAAATAAATCAAAACCTTATTCTAATCTTAATTGGAGCAAAATTCTATAACTAAAGATTCATTTTCTTGGGTAAGCATTCCATCGTTTTGTTTCCTTCAATGCATTGATAATAATAAAAAGTTATCTTAAAAATTAATATTAACCACTTCCCTATTTATAATATAGTAAATAAATATG
Source organism: Citrus glauca (assembly GCA_029633175.1). Classification (NCBI taxonomy): domain Eukaryota; kingdom Viridiplantae; phylum Streptophyta; class Magnoliopsida; order Sapindales; family Rutaceae; genus Citrus; species Citrus glauca. Next base: position 37,681,585 of record JAQOOD010000003.1, read on the forward strand.
ACTCCAATTGAATTGGCCCAAAAAAAAAAAATCTTCAAATAACTTAATCCTAATATTTTTCAGCAGTACAGCGAAAACAATACGATAAATAATGATTCAAGAAGAATAATTGGACTCATGAGAGAAGAAACAAACTTATGAAGCTGCCATTACCAACTCAATTTAGAAATTAAAAAGCAAAGCCACTAACGTGGCTCGCTAAAGATTGGCTTTTGCCGAAAGGGTTTGAGAAAAAATTAAAAAAAAAAACCAGCTGCAACGATATATCAAAGTCAAATTTTGGCTTCTGCTTCTTCGAAATTATTATTATTGTCTTTCATTTTGTTCCTTTTTTTTTTTAATAGAAAAGTTTTAATGACATGATCAAAAAGATTTTTTTTTTTGGTATTAGAACAAAAATGTATTTAGTCATCGGGGAAGACATAATACATCTTACTCTTTATAACATTATCATTATACAAATTTAAAAATACTTACAAATGAAAATGAATTTTAAAAATAAAACATAATATGCGAGAAAAAAAAAGTTGTTTCTTATATTTAAGCTTCTTGTCAACTCTAATGAGAGCAGAATAATAACAACAGGATCAAAAGTATGTATCAATATATAGCTGTTAGAAATAAACTGGATGGGTTTAGTCCAGGGCGTAGCTAATTGGTCATCAGGGCTGGCAGCCGGCTGTAAGTGATTCGGGGCTCAAACGATTTTTTTTTTTTAAAGCCTTTCTACATTCAATTGATGATATTTTTTATTACTAAATTTTATAACTTTGCAGGGTACAAACATAATAATTACTTTTGCTAATAAAACTGGAAAAAGACAACTAACCCAATGCTCTATTGATTAAGACAACACTCACCACACCATTTATATGTAACCTTAAATTATTTATTTATTTATTTAAAAATAAAGAATGAAACAAAACAAAAAATGCGAAAGAGATTAGGGATAAGAGATACATAGAATCATCAACTTTACATACAAGCAACTTTACATACAAAAAATTACTAAATTTTTTTTTTTAGACTATACAAGCCATGTATCAATATAAAAATTAAAAGAATTAAATTTATTTAAATAAGGACAATAATTATTTAAAATAAATTTTAGAAAAGTACCCACATGGAAAGTTAATAGAATAATTTCATTTTAGAGAAGAGAGCAAGAAATATTTTTGCTGAGATTATTGTTGATTCGATATCTATTCATTTTGAAGCTTTTAATAGAGTTTAAATTAAGGACTAGTAAAAGTCAATTCTAATAAAGTAAAGAGTTAACTGGTAAAACCATCAATTCTAGCATAAAAATAAGTCTTATTTTTAAGGTAAAAATTATTAAATATAGAATTTTTATTAAGAAAACAAATCTTAATTTTTCGATAATTATGAATGGGAGTAATAATAAAGAAATATCTAAAAATTAGGCTTTCTTATATACGTAACTTAAACAAAATCTTTGAAGTCTAAGAAGAATAATTATTCGTTAGCATATTAATTAAATAAATGTCAAAATGAGACTTTAAATGACCACCTAGTTAGTCTAGTGCTGAAGCTACCCCTATTGGTCATGAAGGAATTTTGAACTAAAATCACTCAAGCTTGAATAAAATTTGGGTGTTAGGATTAGTATTTAATAGGTGAGATTTCTCCTCTTCATCTAACTACATTTGAAAAAAAAAAATAGATTGAATAAAGAAAAGAAAAATTTGTGATACAAAATTATCTTATTGTATATATCCAAATACATATTAAATATTAAACATCCAATATTAATTAAAAATATGTAGAAGTTGACCTACTAATTATCTGGTCACAAAAGAGGCTACCAACTGCAATTGTATCTTTGAAAACTGTATTCGGGTATCACATGGATAGAGAATAAGAATAAGTGATCTCAAACTAAAACATTTATATATCTTCAGCGATGTCCAATATTATACAAAAAAAGATTAGATAATCATAAGGCGATTAGACATGTTGATTGGCACATATCATCTGAATTTTCTTGCACCACTTAATTAAAATAATCAAATTTAATATTTTATCCTTTCTGTAACGCATGCTAATCGAAATAATCTTAACTGTCTGGTTGTTGGAATGAGTCTCAGAATCGCCCAAGTTAAGTCGAGCCTAAGCTAATTAACCTTTCAATAACTATAAAGGTGATTAATTTGCACAACTATCCATTTTAATTGATGGCGACATGTGGATTGCAATTCTACCAGGGTCCGTCTTTGTATCATTTGCATACATCTAAGTCTATATGTCCATATGGTTGAGTCCGATAGATTTCATTTTTAAAAAAAATAAAGCAATTATTTTATGTATGAGCCATGAATACAAAGCTCTGTTTCAAATAATTTGATTTCACCATGAATACGATTTCAATTTTCCCTCCACTCTCTTCTATAATCTTGTGTAGATTTGCTATTATGTTTTGAGCTTGGTGATGGTCTTGTTTGTGGGATCAGTTTTGACAAGTATCTGATGGTTGCATGGCTGTATTGGTTTGATATTGGTTTTGTTTTTTGTTTTGAGATTGATTGTATAATTATTGTTGTTTTGGTACGTTTCTTTAATATATAGTTAGAGGGTGAGCTCTCCGATCTCATTTGCTTATGTCTTGTAATGAATTTATCGTTGTCAACGTTTAATTATACCATCATTTACAGCATTTGTATAGTTGCAATTCTTTATTCGCATTAATTTCTCTGCCTAGCTGCCCACAAGAGGGGTGGTTCTATATAGCTCTTTTACAAGTATTCGGACTTCTTTTGTCAACATTGAACTTTAATTACCTCAATATAAACAAATCTAATTTGAGAAATTAACTTCCTCGTTGAAGGTGTTTATTACCTCCCAATGCTGGAAAATGTTTAACTTGTCTATGCACCTTAACAGTAGTGGTAGTACCTACAAAGGTACTACGTCACTCAAATTAGTTTGGGAGCTGAGAAAATAAGAGAAAGTTAGAGAAAAAATATATTGAGAGAAGAAAATTGGTGTGTTTATTCACCTTAGAATATACTTATTCTTTCGTTTGAACTGTGCTCATTTTACAAGAAATAGTAAGAATTCAATACTCTATTTTTTTAAGATCGTGAACTCAAGATTTTACTTATAATTTAAGCAGAATCGATAAATGTCAAAGCATATCAAATGAAGCAATTAGTATCCACCAATTATGTTCCATTTTTTCCTATTTGATTTTGATGTTTTAAGGTTTTTGTGTGTTGAGCTTATTAGACTTCTTACCAGCAACCTTTCAGTGATACATAAATTAACGTAATATCCAAATCTTTGCTGGATGGAAAAGAATTGAAAGCATTATTGTTAGATCCAGGATCATTTGATGCCAGTTCTTTTCTCTTGCTAAATCTTCTCACACTTTTTGCTACTATTGAACTCTTAAATGTAGTACCTGTAGAAAATACTCTAATGCTCAAGTAAACATTTGATCTGAGAAAAATTGAGATAGAGAAGTTAAAGGAATATTCTACAATTTTCTATAGAATACATAGTAAAAAACTTGATGTATAATTAATGACAGAATGAATCTTAGCTCATGACGATTGTGAATAGAAATATTTCCAAAAAAAAAATTATATATGAAACAACTAACTTACTAATCTTTTAGACCATCTGAGTTGTAAAATAATTGTAATGGCTATAATGAAAGGTGTTTTAAGTAAGTAACACATTTGTCAAGTATGTGCACATGAATGCTTTTCTCCGTAGGGTAAAAGCTCATTTAGCTCTTATATTATAAAGTTAATGCTCGTATACTCCTTGTATTTATAAAAATAACTGAAAACATCACTATATTTAAACTATTGATATCTTTGTCATTACTTTTTATTTATTTTGACTTGCTTTTAAAATATTACCTTCTTATAATAATGTGTTTTTAGAAATTAATAAATAAAATATTAATTTAACCCCATATATATAATAAAGATAAAAATAACATATATTAATTTTGGTGGAAGCTCATGTATGTCTAAAAATATTAATGGTGTAAAAAAAATTAAATTACCAATTTTTTTGGACATTAATAGAAAATTAATATATTAACTCCTCAACAGAGTATTCCAAAAAAATTAATATATTTTTTTCTATTTTATTTTGGGGTTAAAATGATAATTTAATTTTCTTTATTAATGTAAAAAAAATAGAAACATTATTGTAAAATACTAATATTATAAAAGAAAGCTAAAATAAACAAAAAAATAGCAGAAGTGCCAATAATTTAATAACAAGAATTTTTAAGGTAATTTCAATAATATAGGAACTAAATAAATATTAACTTTAAAATATGTAAATTAAATGAGCTTTTATCCTTCTTTATATTGTCATGCAAGGAGATATATCTTAAATATTATGGATATCTAGTATAATGCGATGGGCTGTTAAGAAAAAAGCACCCATAATTACTGATAACTTCTTATTCACAATTGACGAGTAAGTTTAGGGCAATGACATTAAGTTTATGGTACATGCTGTCAAGAAAGTAACACCGTTGGTTGGGAGGGAACGGAATGGCAATGATGAAACTTGAGGTATGAAGGAAGGGCAAATTTGGAATAATGAGAATTTAGAAAAATCTATTGTGTCCCTTTAATAGGCCCACCAGAAACTCCCTTGAATCATACGATACGAACGGAGAGCTTTAAAATAGTAAAAAAAATCAAAATTAGGCATTTGATAGTGACATTAGCAACTATCAGACGATGAAGATCGGACGGTTGAGAATGAGGAAAGTTCTGAAGCGGATGTACATACTCGTGAAGTGTGGTGGATCAAAACCAAAAACGAAAAGCAAAAGTCGATTACTGCTTCTTATCTGGCAGCTGTCTCCAACTTCTTTGACTGCAGATGGAAAAGAAAGCGACTCACGCTGTGTGGGGCCCACTGCCAGTTCAGTTTCACTCACATGCTTCGGCCTGACCAGCCACCTCCCCCTTCTGTTGTTGTGTCCCAAAACTTAATTTTCATTTTCATTATTATTTCTTTTTTTTTTAAATCCAAGATTATTAATTTAGGTGTTTTCTTTATATGATTAGTACTTTTGCTTCAATTAATTTGAAATTTTAATAATTAGTTAATTTAAAGATTATATATATAATGTAATTAGGTTAGTAAAATCAAAATTTATTTTTAAGCTCCTTACCTCTCTCAAGAGTCAAGATTCGAATCCGGAGGACAAACTAAATAAAATTACTTAAAAATCACTCAACTATATCCTTAGAGATTTTTTTTGAATATATGTATAGTATAAATAGTTGTATAATACTAAAAGTCAAAATAAATTTTTACACAACTACGTGAAGGGTAATCCATCTTACTTTAACCATGTTAAGATAAAAAGTGTCAACTAATTCAATTAAGTAGTTGTTAATAGCCACTTGTAATATTTTACACTTTCACTCCCAAAATAAAATTGTCTTAGATTGAGTTTTCATTATATGATCAAGATTCTTTCCTGATCTGATAATGTTCTGAGCAATATAATTTAATAATTGATTGGTAGTTAATAAATAAATAAAAAAAACTGAATCTTGTCCATATACTATTACTAAAAAACACATAACAGAAAATTTTAAAAAACTCAGAAGAGATCATATCAGGATCCTTTTCCTTCATTACAAGACCTTATAACTTTTATTAACGATTTTATTGATACAAGTTTTATTAGTTACCATTTATTATTCCCTATCCTTATCCTAAATAAAAGATATACCTTTGAATTTTCAATTTTGCTTCCACTGCGGCAAAGCAATTGGCCTATCGTTTGGAGATTTGACTTAATAAATGTTGATTCAGTTGGGTTGAGATTTTTTTTTTTTTTCATATTCTAAAGTTGAGTTTTGATTTTTTTATTAAAATCTAAACTCACTCATTTTATTAGGAAAAAGATAAATTTTGTAATCTTTAAATTGAACCAATTAAATGTAATCTAAGGTGGGTCTATTCGGGATGGCAACAAAACGATTCGATTCCGATCATACAATTGGCGTTGAAATGTATTATAGAATTCTGTACCAAATAATAAATCAACATAAAAAATACGTCCCAAATTCCGATCGATTACACAACCGAAGGTTGCTTGCATTTCTTACGTAACTCAAATTAGAATTGGGCCACACGATTAGGAGGACCGGTGATGAGAGTGTTGTGAATCCTCAAAATAGTATTGGGCCACCGAATTGAGAGGACCAAACAAATGATGGAAGTCAATTTATCCAAGAATTAATTCCAAAATCGAAAGATTGAATAAATAGTCTTGACAAAGTTTTTATAAATAAAGCCATAAAATAAAAATTTGTATGGTACATCAATTGCAAACTTTTTAGCGAGTTGAATTTTGTATATATCTAGATAACTATTTGTAAGATATACCATCTTTGTTCATTTATTTATAGTTTTGGAAGGCACAAATACCCAAAAAAAAAAGTCATAAAAATAATGACTATCGCAAACCATAATTACCACTAATATCACTTAATTAAAATTGGAACTTTGAATCCCATCTAGAATCTCAGACACACTCATCATACTCATGCTCTTGAATTAACATTACCTCAAAAGACGGGCTTCACAAAAATTAAGTGATTCTTCAAAGATAATTGTACTTACAAGCATCTAAAATTTTCTTCCAATTCACAAGAAATCTACGATGGTCGGGCACAATCTTTAACGATACAAAAATGATCTGAGCCCCATCAAAATATTTTGTCCTACCATTTTACCATATAGAAGCTCCATGCCAGCTTACAATAAATCTTCATGGTAGAGATGAAGCCCGAGGCCAAAACGCGCACAAGCTCGGCGAAATGCCATAGCTTCTGCCTTTTGTACAGCATCTCCATAACCTTGTTCATCCACTAAAGCAGTTCCTGTTGACTCCCTAAATATCTTGTGGAGCAAAATAAACAAAAAAAATGGCATTTAAGTAAGTTAACTCTTGATTATATTTATCGCAAGCTATTGTCTATACAATTTTATAGCCATTCTGCTTTTGGGCAAGTACTCTTGCCATCGTAAAGAAGATAAAACAATTTCATGGAAAATAATTTAGTTAGAACCATTTCCCGTACTACACTCAATCTTTATCTCAACTAACCACTAGTGAAACAATGCTCCTCCTTCCAATAGTAGCAATGCATCTCTACAGCAGATTCTGTTATACATGCCAAGCTCCTAACTCATATTCACTAAATCAATGCAATAGCCAAGTATCATTCCATATGTAAAAGCCAATCATTGTAGCTCGTAGGGGCAAGCCAGGCTCACTAGTACCAAAAAGGCTACTACTGGTTAGTTGAGTGTTTTAAAATCCTAACTTTAGAGGCATTTAGATCTAAAAGTCAACCATTTAGCTGCCAACTCCATATCAGCAGCTTGAAGACCATCTTAGAAAAGCCCAATAGATTTTTAGGATGCTAACTTCTCAATACAATTAATCAAAATTTGTGTCAAAATTAGTCCTCCATTCGGCTCACATAAGTATAATTTGCATTTCACTGAGTTAACAAAATTCCAACCAAAGACAATAACTCTAGAGCTCACATCACAGGTTGCATGCATCCTAATAACTCACACTCTTCCTCAGTCTCACTATTCAAGATAACTACTCATCCACTCCTCTAAAGCATCTCCACAAATTGCATTTGAGGGTGCAAATGCAAAAACACATGCTCTTGGAGTCCACGGTGCCATAGATTACATGAATGCATGAATAGAAGGTGGATTTACAAACACCAGACCAGAAACTCCCACGCTTCAGTTTCACTAAGAATTAGCAGAACTAGCAGCCAATCTTACATGGAGGAGTGTGGACAGAGTATTACATGACCATACAATATCCATTGAGTTGTTAGGGAAATTTTGTAAAATGTTTATGAAGTTGGCCGCAAGTCATATGCCATAATAGGGTATTGGACGGTCAAAAAAACCACTTTCAACATTTGCACGCGGGTCCAATGAAGCACTATAATGGATGTGTGAATAAGATCAAGTACTAGAAATAAATGTCCTCCCTAAGCAAAAAAGTGAAACTTACCAAGATAAGGGAAACTTACATAAGATGGTTTAGTTATGTCCTGTATAGAATAAAGGATTCTGCACCACCACCCCCCCCCCCCCCCCCCCCAAACAAACACAAAAAAAAAAGGTAATTTGCGCAAAGCGGAAAAATATGAAACGGGGAAAAGATAACATGAAAATTACAGGAGTAGAAGCAATGAAAACTGACTTGATAACACAAAAGTGTTTTCAGATTTCTAAGTTTGAAAATTGACAATAAAATTGTATGGAAATACTGGGATGAGCTAGTCAACGAAGGCAACCAAGTCTAAGATTATCAGTCAAATAGCATGAATTAACTATACTCATCTAGAATGTGCTACATTACATACTATATATGGTTGGATAGATAAATGTGCCTAGTTTTTAGGGATTTACAGAATTAAGTTTGGACTTCCCTTTTTAAAGATATTCAAGAAATAGTCTACAAAAGTCACAGCTATCAAGAACCTATATGGAGCTGAAAGTTTTAAATTTACTAGTACAACATTTCGATTTAATGAATTTTATGGTGGTCACTTCCGAGTTCTATACATTGTTCAAAAGTACTGTACCAACTAACCAAGAAGCAAAATAATTTGCGCAAACTGACTTGTTTTTGCTCTTTCTTCCAGTTACTCTACAGCTAATGGCACAAATTTGAGTTTGCATTGAGTTCCTAAAGGATAAAAATGATATGCTTGGAGGGATATATAAATATAAATTAGTTCTCTTATTAAGGTTTTCTACATTTTAACTTTGTATCTCTTAGGTAGATTCCTTATAGTGGTGAAAAAGCCCTATAATGAAAAAGAAATCTAAGAAGACAAATGCAACAACTATTAACGGCCCAACAACTTGAAGCAACTCAAGGCTGTTCCTTATTAAAAGTTCAGAAAATGAAGCTTCAAACGATAATGGAGATGGTTTCAAACCCTTTTCAAAATGATCAACACTCTACAAGTGGCTCTACTCCTCGTTGCCAAAATCAAAGGCACAACAAACATTAGCGGTCCTTTGATATCAAGGTCGATATTTCAGAATTTGGAGGAAGGATACAAACAAATTTCTAGATTGGCTTCACTCAATTGAGAGAGTCCTAGATTATGAAGGCTCTGTACCCAAGGAATCTTACAAGAGAAACATGGCTTCCTTGAAAATCTCCTTGCTCAAAGAACTCTACAAGAGATATATATGGTTTCCTAACTCATCCCTTTAAGAAATTCACCTAAGAGATATATAATTAAATGAAGAAACTCTTAATAAGAGAACTCTTCTCAAATTACAATCTAAAGTTTCCACCTCAAACCATCATACAGATAACCTTAGAACATCTTTCTAAGCCCAAGATATAATCTTTATCATTTGAGAACTCAAATCAACTCAAATTGTGCCCTATCTCTAAAGTAGCTGAAAGAAAGAAGCAAAAATATATTTTGCTTCTTAATCAGTTGTTATAGTACTTCTGAACAATTTATATTCATTTAGCTTGTTATAGGACTTCTGAACAATTTATATTCATTTAGCTATATCTTTATGTAGAGAACTCAAAATTGACCACAGTAAAATTCATTGTTCTTCTAACTCACAAAGCTTTCCAAAGGTATACAACTAGCAAACTAAATCAAAATATTGTAATACGAATAAATTCATAACTTTCAACTTATTGCAGGTTTTTGACAACTGTGACCTTTGTAAACTATTTTTTTAATATCTTAAAAGTCCAATTTTGATTCGGTAAAATTCCTTAAAAATTAGACACATTTATCTATCAAACCATTTACACTATGCAATCTAATATATTCTAAATAATTTCATGCAAGTTAACTGATAAAAAACTAGATTTGGATATCTTTATTAACTAGCTCATCCAAGTGTTTACATTCTATTTCATTGTCTATTTTCAGACTTAGGAAATCGAAAAACACTCTTCCGTCAATCTCCCCTGGTAAGTGTTTAAAGATATGTCTTTCTTCATTATTTTGATCAATGGGGAAGCAGCTATGGTGTAATATCATTAGTTAGAATCTATGATCTTAAAGGATTTTTAATTCTTGGGCATGGGGGTTTTTCACTTTTTTCCTTTCTGAACTTCTTCTCCCTCCTCTATGTACATTTCCTACATCTAATATACTTATTTGTTTCTAAGCAAACAAAAAAAAATCTCCCCAAGTAAATTACTTTCTTCCCTTTCAAAGGTTTAGGAGCAATTTCTAACTCTAAAGGCCCTATAATAATAACTTTCACACCATCTACAATGAAAGAGTAGGTATGTTTGTGGCCATTGTGAATCACCCTCCAATCATATTGCCAAGGACAGCCAAAAAGAAAATGACAAGCATCCACTGGTACAACATCACACTAAGCTTCATCCTTATAATTTTTGCCAATAGAAACTAAAACAAGGTAATAATGATTAGCCATTATTTCATGTCCTTAATTAAGCCAAGACATTTTATAAGGATGTGGTTGTGTCACAATCTTGAATTTCAGCATGTCCACAATTTAAGAAGATACAACATTTTTCAAAGCCACCACCTCTTCATTTAACTCTTTATCTCTTCGGTGGATTCCTTGGAGTGTTGAAATTCCTATAACCCATTGTAATACTCTTGAGTAGTGAGCTTTTGCTAATTTATTTATGATTGTTCAATTACAAATAAAAAATAATATAGTTTATCTTTAGTTCAATGTCACTTGACTTTTAAACAACTTACAAAAATTATGGCCACATGGAATCAGCAAAGCGGAATCAGCAAAGCAGATTCAAGCAACCAACTCAAGCCAGTTTAGAATTGATGCCCAATAGTAGAAGTGGAACTATGAAGAAACAAAAGGGGGCTCTGTCCTTGCAAAGTGTTGAATTTCTTTTAAAAAAAAGTTATTAGGAGATTTCTTGGGAAGCTTAAAATCATTCTCCAATATATACCAGTAGATTATCAAACTATTTATTTTGGCTGCTCCATTTGTATTCTAGTTTCGCCCCTGCCTAAAAGTTTTGGGCTGAGTACAATAATAGCCATGCTGAAAGCCATCATTGAAGTCATTTTTGAAGCATTGTCACAAACTAACCGCTACTTTCAAGATAGTAATAGAGATGATTGTCAACATCTATTGACATTTCAAGAAATTTCCTACAGGAAAAAATAACACTTCCTTCAATCCGATACCAAGCTTAAACAAGAACTCTCAGCCCCAACAAGAAAATCTTCAAGCCTCGGACAGGGCACAGAAAGACATATAATATGTACAATAATTAAAACCATAAACAGCAAAGTATCAAAAACCACGCATAAAAGGCTAGACAATATTTGTTTCACTGACTAAATTCAACTTGCTACTCAAACTATGTTTTAACATGTTTTCAATTAGCAACAAATATGTTTACAGAATTAGAAGTTACCTCAGCATCAGTCCCATAAATCGTAACACGATACACAACAGACACAGTCTTTCCTTCAGCAGAATAAGTAATGTTTCGAACTTCACCAGACCATTCTGTAATAAACACATCATATTCATTTTAATTCAAAATCTAACTTGTCTTTTTCCATTTAAATAAAAGTAAGAAATTTAAAGAATCATTTACTCACCAGGAGCATGCAAGTTCATAATCCGATTCACAATATGCCTGCAAAAGAAAAGTTGAAGAAAGATTAAAAAAATAAAAATTGGAACATTGATGGGGGTGGACGGTTGAGATTATGTGATTTACCAAGGTATGTACTTCATCGAAAACCCATCTTCAACTCGGATTTTAATGAGTGAATTTGGGACGTTTTTGTTGAGTTCTTTGAGAATCTCCGACAGAGGACGGCTTATGCCGGAAGTGGGAACGGCGTCGTTTTCGTCGTTGAGGGTTTCTGGTGATGAAGAGAAGGCGGGCGATGATTTTGACGAGTAGAAGCTTTGAAGGAGAAGATGGGGTTTTCGCAATAAAGAGAGACTGTTGGTGGGAGTGATTGATCTGCGAAGAGAAGAAAACATCATCCCGGCCATTTTCGTTTACTAAAATCCCGTGTCAGTTTTACTTCAAGGCACCTTCAAATTCTTTTGACTCACCGGCACTTTTGTCTATGGATAGTTGGCATTTACGAAAATGCTATTTACCCGAGTCAAATCTCGGGTCAAATTCCGAAGTCAATAAACGATGCCGTTTTAATTTTTAATTTTTAATTTTTGCTTTCATTCAGCAACGACAGCCCCAAATTGCTCGTTGCCCCAAATTGTTTTCTCTCCTCTTCGTCTTACACTCACCACAACCATTCTCTTTCTATTTTTATGTAAAATGACAGCTTTCTTCCCCTTCGTTTCACAACTGGTATCATTATCATTAGTAAATGATACTTGCATGAAAACATAATTAACAGTTTAATGCAATGTCAGCATTACATGTGTATTTTATCTGGGTTTTTCTCACTCTATGCAAGAAGAGCTTGGGCTTAGAGAACCATCTGAAATCCCCAAGCAGATCACATGTGAAACTTATGGACAAATAAATTCTGGAAGCATAGTACAACAACTATAATCAAAATGTAGTATCACTATTCTTAGAAGCAAGAACAATCACAGTGGTCAAAGCGGAACCTGTAAATTTTGTGAAGTTCTTCAGCACATTTTTTATTTAACTTTGTCTGATTTTCTTTTATAGTTTTTGAGTTTGTCGCAGAGGTTTCAGAAACCCAGAAGGATGCATAAATTTTTAAATCATTTGAGCTTCTTTCTTGTTGAAGAATTCTTTTCCAGTTTTCTTGCATTATGAAGTATGAACTGATCCAATTGAGCAATTTGGGGTTGTCGTTACTGCCTTAACCAACTTAAAACAACGCCATTTTAGGAAGAATGAAAGTAAAAAAAAAAAAGGACTGAAACAGTGTCGTTTATTAATTTCGGAATTTGATTTAGGATAAATAACAGAACTCAAATAAAAATATATTAATTAATAGACAAAATTTTTCCACTTTTTTAACACTCACTCCTTGGTTGATGTGGTGTCATCTAATTGACATGGTGAAATTTCTAATGTAAAAATAAGAGATCATAAATTTAAACTCTATTCACATCAATAAAGAGGAGATTAAGGTTTTGTTAAACTATATAATTAAAACTAGAACTCTAAGATTTTGTTCAGCATTACTTGGAATTAAGGGATATTTATTTCCCCTAAAAAAAGGATATTAATTTTTATATTTATTTTTTAAGTTATTCTGTAAGAGAGGAATGGGTGCAGGTGGAGGATTTGAATCTTACCCTTTAAGATAGAAGTAATTAGTATTTTGGCACATGCATACAATTAAGTAATATCAAGGGATGTATGATTAACCCCTTAGTAAGTTGGAAAAAACAAGGGACAAAGGTACAAAAGGAGAGCTTTTTATAGAGTACGCTATGAAGATATGTGGAGTGCATATAAGAAATACAGAGAGAGCTTAACAAGAATGGAAAGAAAAAAGTAGATAGAGAATTCAATTGATCTATTTAAGAAGAAAGCCAAGGAGTCGATATAGGAGAATTTCACTTGTAGAGTAAAGAGGAGTTTACAGGTCGACTAAATCAATTAGAACAACTTAAGAACAAGCTCAAAATGATCAGACAAGATTTTAGCCACTATGAATGTGGAGATGAACTAAAGAAAACAAAGAGGCTGATTGACAATATTCTTTGGATGAGGAAATTTTTTGAAAACAAAGATCAAGAGCGGATTAGTTGAAAAAAGTAGATAAAAATTCAAAATTCTTTTATTTTCAATCCTCAACGAGGAAAACAAAGAACATAATTTAGGGGATTCTAGATGAAAATGGGAAGAACATGATTTAGGGGACGCTATATGAAAATAGGAAGAACATAATTTAGGGGATACTAGATGAAAATGGGAAGTGGACTAAGGACACTAGTGATGTGGAGGGGTTATGTTATGAATACTTCACGAATGTCTTTACAACAACAAGCCCTACCACAAGTCAAATGGATGCAGTTCTTAGAGATATTCTAGTTAAGGTGAATAGAGAGATGAACAATCAGTTGGATACAACAGTTACTGAAGAAGAAGTCTCAAAAGCACTGGCTTAGATGTGCCCCACAAAAGCCTTGGACCATATGGCTTGCCTATAGCTTTCTTTAAAAAACATTAGAATTGAGTGAAAGAAAGAGTGATAACCACCTATTTACACATCTTTAATGAGAAAGGTAATGTAACATCTCTTAATCACACCTATATTACTTTAATTCCAAAAGTTAAGAAACCTAGGTCAGTGAATCAATTTCAAACAATAAGCCTCTGTAATGTTATTTATAGAATTGTCACAAAATAATGGCTAATAGGTTAAAGCGCATCCTAGATAAAATTATATCCCCGAACCAAGGTGCTTTATCCCAAATGGATTTATTACAGACAACATAATTATTGGTTATGAATGTTTTAATAAGATAAGGAAGAGACGAGAGAACAAAAAAAGTTTGTTTGCTTTAAAACTAGACATCAGTAAAACATATGATCAGGTAGAATAGAAATTTTTTAGGTGCACTGTGCAGAAGTTACGCTTCTCCCCTAATTGGATTGACTTAACAATGAAATGCATCTTTATTATCTCTTTTTTAGTGTTGATCAATGGGGTGCCAAATGGTCAAATTCAACCTTAAAGCAGATTAAGATAAGGCTACCCTTTATCTCCGTATCTTTTTCTTTCATGTGTAGAAGCCTTATCCAACATGCTTGTGCAAGCTGAGAGAAACCATATCATGCATGGCTTGAAGTTTAACAACAACCTATCAATTACACATCTACTGTTTGCAAATGATAGCTTGGTGTTTATAAGAGCAACAAGTAAAGCATGTAAAAACCTAAAAAACATATTTGTCTATTATGCTTTGACATCAGGCCAGATTTTTAGTTTTAAAAAGTCCTCCATGTTCTTCAGTAGCAATGTACAAGCTGGCCAGATGGATACAATCAACGGTATTTTTCAACTTAATGTAATATCAAAGCATGACAAGTAGTTTGGCTTATCATTTATGGTGGAAAGAAAAAAAGTTAGCTTCTTCAATCATATAAAATTGAGAGTTTTGAACAAGCTCTCAAATTGGCCAAGATGTTCTCAAGTAGGGGTAGGAAAGTGCTTACCAAGGCAGTGGCCCAAGCGGTTTCGGCAAATGCAATGAGTGTGTTCAAATTTCATCTAAACATCTATGAACACATTCAAAAAGCTATAGATAGATTTTGGTGGAGGTCAAAAGTATATCGTAGAAGTATTCATTAGGTCAAATGGAAAAAACTTTGTCATGTAAAGACAAGAGGAAGGTCTGGATTATGAGATTTTTCAAGTTTCAACCAAGCCTTACTTACGAAAAAGGACAGAGAATTATTTGGCACCCAGAATCACCAATGTCAAGAATTTTGAAGGCAAAATATTTTAAACATTCCAATTTCATGGAGGCAAAACTATAATCGAATCCATCATTTGTATGAAGAAGTGTTCTATAAGGAAGACAAATTTTGCATAGAGGACAAAAGTAGAGAATAGGCACTGGAAATCAGGTGTACTTCTACAAAAACAATTGGCTACCAAGACCTAAAACTTTTAAGCCTTTCTCACCACTAATAATGGATCCTCGTGTAATGGTTGCTGGACTAATTGATGAAAACTAGTCTTGGAAGGAGAAAAAAAGATTTAACAACATTTTATTAAGAATGATATAGACATAATTTTACAGATTCAGCTTCTAAGGACTCCACAATAAGACCAGTATTAATGACATTATGGTAAATATAGGCAGTATTTTGCTAAGAGTGGATATCAACTTGCACTAAAGTTAAAGTTCTCGCATAACCTCAATACTCAGATAACTTTTAAAGCCAATGGAATGTTGTATGGTTCAATAGGTTACTAGAAAAAGTTAAGGTCTTCATGTACAAAGTAGCAAGAAATCTCTTGCCAATAGCCGTTAATCTTTGGAAAAGGAAAATTGTATAGAACCCCATTTGCCAGAGATATGGATTAAGAAGAGAAGATGTCTTTCATGCTCTAATAGAATGCGAAACAACTAAAAAAGCGTAGAAGAATATCATTTTTGTAGATGATGTTAAGATGCTGGATCACTAGGATATGATGAATGTTTTGCAAGAAATGCGGAGGAAAAAAAGGCAAAAAGGAATTGGAGTTGATAATTGCTTTGTGTTTGGTCATTTAAAACTCAAGGAATCTTTTCATCTTTGAGAATAAGGAAGAAGGTCCATAACTATTAATTGTGAAAGCTGAAGCAATTCTAGAATCCTATAAAAGAAGCAAAGGGCCAATTGCTAAATCTTCATAAAACTAGCAAGTGAGTAGGCATCAAATCTGGAATCCTCCACCAAATGGCCACTACAAGAAAAAAGAGATATAGCAACAGGAATTCAGCAACATGCATGCTACGCGTGTTGTAAAATCTGATGTTTAACAATATTTTAAGATCGTGCCTTGTTAAAAATTACTTAAAGTTTACATTCAACAAGATGATTGAAGGCGCGTTGTGAAAAATATTATTACAACGGTTTTTTGATTGTGGCGGTTTTGGTAAGACAAATAACAACATACAATATAAGTATGTTGTTAAAAAATTCATTTTCGACAACGTTCTAAAAGGCACGTTGCTATCAAGAATGTAGCACAACATTTTTTAGTTTGTTGTCATTTGTTTTCAACCATGAAATAATTTGCCATAGGTGAAAAATGTTTATATTTATAATTTCTCTATAGTAATAATAAAGCCTTTTCAAATTAAAAAACTAGTAATAAAAATGTAACCAACCAATTTTAAATAATAGGTGGTTATTCATATAATTATTAAATCTATCCTATTAAATCATTAATTTATTTTTGCATAAAATGTAAATTTTTTTTACCACAAATAATTTTTTTAAATAAAAATGACATAAATACATTCAAATCTATTTATTATTTTTAACTAATGAAAATCTCTTTTGTTAGCCCAAAAAAAAAGGCACAAATAAAAAAACTCTACATTATCAATTAATAGAAATGATATCTTAATTACTAATAAGACAAAACGTTGGCACTTAGTAAAGTTACCTAATCTCACTTTTTCACTTTCACTTTCCAGCATGGTCTTTCTCTCTACTTGTTTTCTTCCTCTACTAAACTATTCCTTTCTCTTCATGATTGTCAAGAAGAAATAAGGTTTGGGTCTTCTTTTATTCAACACACATTCTCTCTATTGGAACTTAAATTGAGTTACTCTTTGATTTTTTTTATCTAAAATTCCAGGTGTATACGTTGTGGTCCTAAGGAGAAGAAGCTTTTGATTATGATCCAGAACAAAGAAGACAACATCCTTAAAATTGAAAATGTGTATATATATTTCATTCTTTATTATATTTTTGCAAGTAAAATAATATGAAAGGGTGTCTCTTTTACTCTTTGTCAATAATGGGTATCGTCAATTTTACTCTTAGTCAAAGATGTCTCTTTTACTCTTAGATAATTGTTTGTTTATAAAAAAAAATAATAGTAATAATACACTATTCGTCTGTTTTCTTATTACAAAATAAATAAATTTTTTTATTTACTTTTGTGTTGACATTTAAACTAGCAAATAATATAGAAGATATTGAATTTAAAAAATAACAATTATACAAAGTCTTACAAAAATAAAATAGAAAAAGTCATGTGTAACTTTGTTCTTGTCTTGAATATATTGTTATGTAACTTTTTATATTTTCAACTTACTATTTGCTCATGTAAATAGGTTTTAATAGTTGCTCGAAAATGGATAAAGGGTGGGTTCACCTATCAAGGTATTATTTTGCCTTATTTCTAAATATTATTTTTCATTTTACCTCTTAAAAAAAAAGTTTGTCTGTACGAAATTAGTGAAATTCAATTAACTTTCCAGTTCGGTAAAATCTTTATTGTAGACACACAGAGGATTATAGGTTGGGAGTTCGTAACTTTGTCAATAACGCACGAGCTTGTTTGGGAACCTTAGATGTTATAGTATGTCCCTGTAGATATTGTAAGAATTTACAACGCCACCATTTTGATATAGTCTACGAGCACTTGGTTATTAAGGGCATGGATCCGACTTATACAAATTGGGTCCTTCATGGGGAGAGTTCTACTGCAACAATGCGATACATAGGTGAGGGGAATACATACACATCAAATCAATACATAGATTTTGAAATGATAGAAACTTATAGGATGTATAAAGATCAAGCATGTTTTCAAGAAGCAAATGCTACAGAGAATACATATGTAGAAAGAGAGGAACTTCAAAATTTAGTTAGAGATGCTGAGACTCCATTGTACCCAGGCTGTACAAGCTACTCTAAAATGTCGACAACTGTAGTGTTATTTAAGCATAAAGTTACCCACGGGTTATCTGACAATAGTTTTAATGAGATGCTTTGAATTTTTTGTGATATGTTACCACCGAAAAATACACTTTTAGATTCTTTTTATTCACCAAAAAAATTGTTGAAGGCATTGAACTTGGGTTCGAGAAGATACATGTTTGTATAAATGATTGCTGTCTATTTAGAAAAGACTTCGAACATGCAAATACATGTCTTAAATGTGGTTTTTCTCGCTGGAAAGTTGATGAACGAACTAATAAGATTCATCAAGGCATACTTGCAAAAGTCTTGCGCTATTTTCCAATAATACCAAGACTTAAGAGGATGTTTGGGATCACAGAATTGGCAAAACAACTTAAATGGTACCAAAGTCATAAAAGCCAAGACGGTAAGATGAGACATCTAGTTGATTCTCTTGCATAGGAGACCATAAATAGAAATGACCATCGTTTGCATTAAATCCTGGAAATATCAAATTTGGTCTAGCTACTGATGGTTTCAATCCTTTTCAAGATCTTAGCACAAGTTATAGTTGTTGGCCCGTCATTTTATCTATATACAACTTGCCTCCATAGTTATGCATGTCCAAGAAAAACTTAATGTTGACTTTACTAATCCCTGGGCCAAAATAGCTCGGTAATGACATAGATGTTTACTTGGCACCATTTGTAGAAGATTTAAATGAGTTGTGGGTAAATGGAGTTAGGATGTATGATGCTGTGGAGAAATCAACATTTAATTTAAAAGCAATCTTAATGTGGACGATCAATGATTTTCCAGCTTATGCATACACATCAAGATGGTCTACAAAAGGAGAGTTGGCATGTCCTATATGTCATACAAACACAAGATAATAGCTGCTTCACATACACTTGGACATTAGGAAGGATTTACATCATAAAAAAGAGGAGAATTTTTATTACTTACTAGTTGCTTCACATACACTTTCTAAATAAGAAAAAGAACTTTTTTGCAAGCGGCTTGCTGATATAAAGTTACCTGATGGTTATGGTTCAAATATTACAAACTGTATTTTAGTGAAAGAGCACAAGATAATTGGCTTAAAGTCTAATGATTGCCATATTTTAATACAACAACTTTTACCTATAGCTTTAAGAGGAATTTTACCAGAAGAACAAAGAAAAACAATTCTTCGTTTGTGTGTCTTTTTCAAAGAATTATGTAGTAGAGTTTTAGATAGAAATAGATTAGAAAAGCTAGAGGAAGAAGTGGTTGAGACCCTATGTATGTTGGAGAGATTCTTTCCACCCTCATTCTTTGGTATTATGGTTCATTTAACAATTCATCTTGGACGCGAAGTTCATCTATGTTGACCTGTACAATATTGTTGGATGTATTCTATTGAAAGGTAACTATTTAACTTTACAGTTTATTATCAATAAAATAGAATTAATTATAAATCATTAATCTAGCTACTTTTTGTCCTAGGTATATGAAGATCCTAAAAGGATATGTTAGAAATCGTGCACGGCCTGAAGAGTGCATAGCTGAGCGGTAACTTGCTGAAGAGCATGCAATGTTTTGTGGCAAGTATGTTAAAAAAGCTGCTCAAATAGGATTCCAACATGGACACAATGAGGAATTTGAAGACAATTTTTTTATTAGAAGGGCGTCCAATATCAGGAGGTAAATTAATAACTCTTTCGGATGAGATGTTAAAGATTGCCCATCGTTGTATCCTATTTAACAGTTCGAAAGTCCAACCTCATATAGAGTAAGGTTTTTAGTCATATCTATTACTAACATTTTGAATTAATATTTAATAGTTAAGTTTAATATTTTTATCTTTATTTTCATAGAGCACTTGGAAGAATTAAAAGGTTCAGATAGACGATTTGAAAAGAATAAAAATTGCTACAAAAGAAACTTGTGGAAACATTTACTGTCTGGTTGCATGAAAAAGTTATCAAATATTTATTTTAAATTATTTTGGAACATAATATTTTATATAATTATTTAACTTATTCTATTAATTCTTATTGTTTTAACATATTAAGGTTATGGAGAATCACATTAATGTGTCAAATATTTTGAAATGGCTTTTACGTGGATCAAGAGTACAATCAATGTCATATCCTGGATTTGTAATAAACGGCCTTCGATTTCACACGAAGGATGCAGAGAAGTCAAGACAAAATAATGATGTTTCACTCGAAGCAACTACAATTTGTAGAGCTAGTGCAAAAGACAATATACAAGTGATTGGAAAAGTCACTTACTATGGGCTTTTGAGAGATATTATAGTTCTTGATTACCATACTTTTCAACTCACCATTTTTATATGTGATTGGGCAAATGTTGTAAATGGTGTTAGAGATGATGATGGTTTCACCTTGGTTAACCTTCATGAGGGGCAAAGCTAATTTGAAAAAGACCCATTTATTTTAGTATCATAAGCTAGTCAAGTATTTTATTCTAGGGAAAAAAATTCTTTAAATTGGTATGTTGTTTTGAAAGCACCATCACGAGAATGTCAAGATTTATAGTTATATGATGAAAGTGATAATGAGCCACCTATGTTAATTGAAGTCGGAGGACTTGAAATAAAAGATGAAAATGAGGATGCACCAAATAAAAGAACTGATGTTGATGATATAATTTGTGATGTGTAACTTTTTATTTTAAGTGCTATGTTATTCTA
The DNA here is from genome assembly GCA_029633175.1 of Citrus glauca. NCBI lineage: Eukaryota > Viridiplantae > Streptophyta > Magnoliopsida > Sapindales > Rutaceae > Citrus > Citrus glauca. The sequence continues at coordinate 37,702,665 of JAQOOD010000003.1, forward strand.
TTTCTTTCTTATAATCATTTTATGTGATATTGATTTGTCAACTCATACAGCTGTAACATTTTGGTTTTACTTAAAGTATTGTTCATATAATATGTGTACTGCAGTTTTTTTGTTGTTTAATCTATGCTTAGTATTATCACAAGATATATAATTGTTTTCTTGTATTTTGTAGTGAGCATTAACAGTGGGAGAAGATGACAAGTGTAGAGGTAAGTGAATTTGTTACTTTATTTTAATACATTAATTATTTTATTCATACTATATTTCACAATATTACCTAAAGATAAAGTTTTCATTATACAGTCATCTAAAAAAGCTGAAAAAAGAGCCAAAAAAAAAACAGCAAGCGCTCTTTGTTGCTGCCGCTCGAGAAGAAAATGTAAGGCTAACAATTAACAATCATGAGAACGTCGAAACATCTACACATATCACTAACAATGGCAAACAAAGAAGAGGCCCTACTACAGTAGCAGTGATTCGAGATCATACTCCCTTACTTGTTGAATTCAATGAAAGAGGTTAACCAGTGGGAGTTAATTCAGAAAAATACGCCACTTTTGCTGGAGTTGCAGCAAGAGAGCATGTGCTTATTGTGATCAAAGATTGGCGTCTAGTTCTTTCAAAAACTAAAGAAGATCTTTGGTCATTAATTAAGGTATATTTTTATTCATATTAATAATAATTTATTGTTTTAACTACTAAATTGCTTCTTTATTTTACAGTAAAGATTTATTGCAAATGAATCCCAAAAGCACTTAGCACTTCAAAATCTAGGAGATCGATGGAGACAATACAAATCAGAGATAACAACAAAGATTATGGAAGAGAACAAGAAAATGAACAGGTCACGTGCCCTTGCTCTTATTCGGCCAAAAAATGTTATTTGATGAGGATTGGGAAGTTTTTGTGAAACATAGATTGTCTCCAGAGTTTGAAATAAGTAATTATATCTATTATTTATGTTAAGATAAATTCATATCAATACAAAACTTAATTTTTACGTGATAGGAAATAAGCAAGAAGTTTCGAAATATGCGAAATGAACAAGAAGAGGTACATACAATGGGTCGAAGAGGCTATGCTCATATAGAGCATAATATGATAAGATACAAAAAATAATTTTGCTGTATTTTTATTGATTTTGCTATAATTTACAATTTCTGTTCTTTTTATTGTAGAAAAAGAAAAGTTCAGATCCAACAAAAATAACAAGGGTAGATGTTTGGCTTGAGGGACATCCTAAAAAGAACGGTGAACCTGCCAATGAAGCAGTTGGAAGAAGAATGATTCGCAACTCTTGAAACCGAATCATATATTTATTACTTCTGTGACTTTTATTTTTCCATGTAACCAATATATAAATAATTTATGCTTTAGGAAAAGGTCGTAGAGTATCAAGAAATAGATAATAATCTAAAGGAGAACATAGACATAAGAAATAATGCTGTTGCAAAAGTTTATGGTTCTGAAAAACGTGGACGAGTTCAGGCACGTGGATGTGGGGTTACTCCTACTGCGGAGAATTTGAATAATCGATCTACTCAAAAAGTGAGAGAAATTGAAAGCCAATTGCATACTCAATCTCAAAAAGTGGAGATACTTGAACAAAAGTTTGAACAAATGACTGCTTTTATGTTAAAACATGTAAATCATTTAATATTTTTAAAAAAAAGATAAAGTATATATGCATCAACAATATTATGTAATATAAAATCATTTTTATTTTACTTTCACTTAAATATAGTTACTTTTACTTTTACAGAATCTTGGTAGACCTGATGATGTGATGAGTACTCATGAATGCACTCCTCGAGTAAGTTTCTTTTGTTCCTACCATATCCCACTTCTGTAGTTTGTGATAAGTTTTGCTATTTTATTTTATTTTTTATACTTGTAGTCACAACAAGGAAGTGGTACAATGCATGAAAATCTGCTAGAAAATGCAAGTTGTCAACTATTGCATTGGTACTCAGATGATCTAGTTGAGGTTGTGGCTGAAGGGAAGGTTGCATCAACTGATCCTAAGGCAAGAGTCCATCACGTGCCTCTTGGTAGGGATTGTTGGAAAGTTTGGGTGGAGTCAATTACTCTTGGTAAGGAAGATGTTGAATTGTACAAGATGACAGATGAAGCTCGAATAATCAATGAAGCTTTGGGGAGTACTGTTGCTTGGCCTAGGATTTGCATCAAATTGATTTAGACAAAGTAATAGTTGTGATTCATCTTGCTATGATATTTTATTGATCAACAAATACATATGTACACATGCACACACATATAGAGTCAATTTATGTTTCTATAAAATGCTACTTATTTTCTTTTCCTTGAACTTTGTTGTGCAGGAATTAATTTGTTTTGCTGGAGGTCTCCTTGGTGGTATTGAGCTTTAAAGAAAACATTTTTTTTTTAAAGATCACTCAAAGATGTGTTAACTTTTGTTTTGGTTGCTCATATCTCATTTTGTTGTTTTATATGTATTTAAGATTTTAGAAACTATTGTGATAATGATACTTCAAATGTATTAATTTTATGCTTGAATACATTTGTAATGAAATTATATTTTGGAAATGTGTTATTACTGTGCATATGTTTGTGTAGGACAAAAGTATACAGTGATAAAACTAATGTATGAAATAGGAAAAAAAGGTGCATTTAACAACTTACAAATTAACAATAGGCAATGTTTAATTGTCTAAAATATTACAACTAGCAACAAGCATTCACTGTTGTTGAATGTTAGAAACAACAACGAGCATGTATTGTTGTTGAATGTTAAAAACAGCTAAAAACAGCAATGAGTATGCTACTGTTGTTAAATGTTACAAATAACAACGAGCACGTATTGTTGTTGTATAGAAAATGACAACATCAAAAAGTCAGTGGTGAAAAGTGTAGAAACGTAAGACATCAGCTACGAAAATAGAGCATGGTTACATGACAAATGACCACAGGCAAGGTCACATTTTGCAACGTGAATTGTCCGTTGTCAAAGGTCATGGACATTCAACAACATCAACATCAACATCAACAACGTGTAGGTCCTCATTGTTGTATGTAATTAACAACGTATTTAAATCGTTGTCGTATCCTTTTTTTTTCTTGTAGTGGGCTGTTGAAAGTTAATGTGGATATAGCAGTGAAGATTAATGATACAATGGCAAGGTTGAGATTGGTAATAAGAGACTCAAATGGAAAGGTAGTGGCAGCCATAGTTCAATGATCTAGGCTCCAAAATAGGAGTGCTAATATGAAAGCTGAAGCGATGAGTCTGGGTATCAAGACTGCTCATAATGCAGGTTACTCTCCAATGGTTATAGGATTGGATTTGCAAGAAGTGGTAGACTTAATTTTCAACATGAAAAGCAGCATAACAAAAATCTCCTCGATAATTGTAGACATTCAAGATAGTCTTCCGAGATTGAATTAGTTTGTAATTCAACATGTACTATTCTTTAGCCAACAAAGTTTTAGAATTTGAAAAACCTATAATCTGGTGGGGATCTTTCCTGCCCCAAATCATTTCATTATTTTCTAATTCCAATCAATGAAAGCTATATTTTCATTATTAAAAAAATTAGTATGTTATCTTCAATGATTTAAGCTTGAACCATTCTATATGACTGGTTACTCAAGTTTGAGTCCTAAAAAAGTAGGGATTAAAAATTTTTAAACTTTACCCACTTTCCTACCTTAAAAAAAATTCAAATAATTAGATTTCTTTGATATTAAAAAATAGATTACATCCTTTGCATTATATAAAATATAGACTAAAATTGTAACCAAAATAACTGAAGATTTCGATTTCTAGCAAATTAGATCATCACTTGCACAAACATAGGATGAATTCTATGGCAGCAAAAGTAAACAGATAAACCCAATGAAAAGACATGACCTGGATACAAGGTCACTTTTTCTTCTTCTTTGTTCTCTCAGCATATAATCACCTAATAACTTCCTTCAGATATTGTCAATGGAGAGTCATGTTCAGCATATTGATCGGATAACAATCGGCCGACGAGCCATAAACTGCCCGCCGGGCAAGAATTGCATTGACAGCTTCTGTTGGATGAAAAGCATCCCAGAAAACATATTGGTTTCTATTAAAGCATGGCATTGCAAATGGAAGACATGTTATTTGGCCTTGGTTTCTTCCAATTCCACAGCAAGCTCTATCAACTACATTAAATCCTGCACATAATGCAAATATAATTCACAATTTTCCCCCGTTTAAATTTTTAAATTTTGCGATATATACTTTGAAATTAAATTATAAAAATTCTTACCAAAAGTAGCAGGGTTGTTTAGAATATCACCAACAGCACCGTAAGTGTTACCATACACAAACATTGCCCCAGGCCTTTTGTTGAGCTGATCAACAAGTGATCTCAGCCCTTCATTGAAGGGACCAAGTATCTGATTAACATAACCAACACATCTTCCTGGCGGTGCCTGGCCGGAACCTCTCTGGTTAGGGATGCAACCAAGAGGTCCAATTCCGGCCAGAAAGAATTTTCTTAACCCTACGCTATATAATGCCTGTAAAGAAAAAAATGTCGAAATATTATTAACAATTACAAAATTTGCATCTCAATTCACGTGACATATACATATAATGTATTATGGTTAATATACTAATGAGTGACACGTTAAATGCCACAACGTACCAAAAGTTGGCGGGCATAGTGATTGAGTAGAAGGTTAGCATACTGCGAAGGGTTATAGTAGAAGCTGGAAGAATAAAGAGAAGGCATGAGATAATTGTTGATGTAGTCATTGCTTCCAAATACCATAATTGCTACTGATTTTGACAGATAATTTGTCAAATTACTAGCGCCCATTATTCCTCTTAATTGATTCAATGTGCTCTCAAAATTCAGGACTTGCTGGCTCAAGGTATACCTCTGCCCCTGTACATATATATCATCTAAAATGAAGCTCACATATATAATTAATGAGGACGAATAAGGTAATTAAGTGAGATGATGATGATGATGATGATAATAATAATAATAATAATAATACTATTATTATTACATAATGTTGGCCAGTTTCATCAAGGATGCCAGCTGCTGCCGAAGCATAATTGACTCCTCCAAGCAATCTGGCTCCATTTGTATTAGGATCTGCAAAGGCTAGTGGGTAGGGCAAACCCATGATCTTTCCTACAAGCAAATAGTTAACAAGAAACTTGTGAAATTGAAAATCTCCTCAGGAACCATGAGAATATTTGGCACAATAATAATTATATATAGGTTTCTAATGATAAATAATATCGGTTTGTACTTTGTACATGTGGTAAGAAGAGATCAATAGAAAAATCATTTACTTCTTGAAGTAATGAAAGGGAGGAAAAAAGGAATTAATTCATATCAAATGATGTCGTGACACTCTCTTAAGACCGTCGCAACAATAACAATCCTATAATGATTAAATATTTTGGTAGACGATCCAAATTTTCACATGAACATATGCAAGGTACTTGTGATAATTAAATAGAAGCTTACCAATAAAATCAACAAAGGTTTTGCCATTGGAAAATCTACCAGTAGGGCCATATTCAAAATCAACACCATAAGGATAATAATTGGACTTGGCAATAGAACTGAGATAATTGTTGTTACCAACATCAACCAATGAATCTCCAAACACAAAGATTCCTCGAACCACCTGTGATTCCGCAACCCCATTTGAGTAACTTAAGATCACAATAAGCACCCAAAATCCGGTAAATGACAGCCGTTGATTGGAACGGATCACCATGCCTCCTCGGCCAGTACCTATCCTCATATTGAAAAGATTTTTGATCTTTTTGTTGAGAATTATGAGGGTTTTGGGTGACATAAATAATGTGAAAATATTGCTATACATGGAAAGCAACGGTTAGCGTATGAAGTGTGACTAGTGTAAGCAAAACCCATAAAATGTTGCTTTCTAAATGACTTTTTTACTGGAATTTTGGTGCCTAGCTTGGCTCTTTTCATAACGGCCGATTTTGCAAGTTTCTTATTTTTGTTTGCTTGCCTGGTCTAAATGCCCCTTTGCATGTGAACAACGATGCATGCATAGAAATGTGTGCGATAGCTTTATGTTCACAATGGGCTACGGGCCTACGATCCAGCAAGTATTCTGTTGAAGGTTTTGGGCCATATCGCGTCACCTTCATGAAACTTACAAAAAGAGTGGAGCTGTTAACAACCCAAAGAAATCCTTTTGCCCTCCTTTTAAATTCTATTCTCGAAAATACCCAACTTAATTTATAACTTAACATCAATCATCTTGCCATTAAATTTCACCTTAAAAAAGTACTTCTTTTAATTTTTTATTTATAAATGCATGTAAATCTTAATATTTTAAGTTATTTTTTTCGTATGACATAATTTCTATTCCCATAATTCTTAAAAGCTTCTTAAAAAAATAATTTTGATTAAAATTAAAATATAAATATAAACAATGAAATGGCGTGGGTGTACAAAATTTGTTAAAAAAATAATTTATTCAAGTTTTTAATTAAATTTCATTCAAAAAAATTAATTTATCTTTATTTTTTAGGTAATTTCAATTAAAAATAGGTTCTTAAGGAATTTAGAGAGGTGTCAGGAGGTCTATTCTTATGAAAATCTTCACTTTATGCAAGAAAATGGACTAAAGGCGTATAATCATCAATCATCATTAATTTGGAGTTTTTAATGGCCATGACCATGAGATATGCTATGTTTACATGTCGTAATGATTATGATTTTGGCTCCTAATGGGAATAACATATTTCAAATTATTTTTTTATCGCAAAGTAGACGTTTTGAGTTTCAAATATATTTTTTTTCCCCAAGTTTGATGAATGGAGATGAGTAGCTTATCGTAAAGATATGCTGTTTTTTATTTTAATTTTTTTATTTATAAGATAGATAAATGGACATAATTTAAATTAATTTTAAAATTCTTTATTTTTTAAAATTTAAACTCAAATAATCCACTAAGACCATGTTTGGCTGTTGAATAAAAGGTGGGATTGGACTTATTTAAAGGATAAAAAAATTAGTCCAATCCAAAGTTATGTTTGGCAGTGATGATTAATAAATTAATCCAAATTTTAATCCAACATTCATATGACTATTAATCCTCGTCTTCATATGGGTTTAGATAGGGTTAGATATTTAACAGTCTAAGTTTGTTACTAATATCAAAAGTTTATTCAATAATTTAATGTTAACTTTTTTAAAATTTAATATTAAATCGAAATTTTAATTCAATAATTTTCTTTTAACTAATATGTAATATATTAAATATAAAAAAGTATTCAATTTATTTAATGCTAATAACATTAAAATCTAAATATTAAATTAAAATAGTAATATGATTTAAAAAATAATATATTATTTAAATATTTATTTTTAGCTTCATTAAATTAAATTTAACATAATCCTATCCAATACTATACCAAACAAAAGATAATACTATATAATCTAATTTAATCCAATCCAATATTTGAAACATAACTAATGAATTATTTGAAAACTATTCAGCAACGCCCTAGAAAATGCGTGGAGGACTCCGGACTTGGCGAGATGCCCTTCTTTTAAAAAGATTTGAATTTTGTTTTTGTAATGGGACGGGTGACGCAATAACCGAAGTTGAGGCATTTTTGCAAGTCCTTTTTGTTACAACAAAGATCCTCAACTGTATACCGGGTACATGCCTTTTTTTTGGGCAAGTTTTCTAAAAAAAAAGTAAATAAAAAAAGTTACTACCATGACTTGACGTCTGTTTATACTTTTTTCCCCCTTCAACATGAGCAGCAAAATAACCATCCTTACACTCGCACGTAGTCCTTTTCTCATTCGAATGTTCGCGAGAACTTTCATATAAATTTAAAATTTTACAATGGCATAATTGTTTTTTTCGAACAGTGGGGAGGGCTTCGCATCATGAAAACTTAAATTTACACACAAATTTATACAAACATCTACACTTAAGAATTTTTTTACATAGCCAAAAATTCCGTTGGCAACTCATGTGCACAATTTTTTTTTTTATTTCATGAGACTATTTCTCATATTATAATTCATATTGTATGAGACTGTAACTGATATTTACAAATCAAACTAGTACTGGGACCAACTGACATCAATGCTAATAGAGCTCTGCCCAGATTTAAACCCTCACAAATATTCGAGGGATGTCCACTCCTCACTCATGGGTAAGGAAGAGAACTGCCTTCATTTAATTTTTAATTAAAGAAGGAAATACCCCCACAATGCTTTTGTGGGGGTTCGAACTGCTGCCCTCCAAGTTGGAGGGCAGCAGCCCTGGCCACTTGGGCTACAGCCCAAGTGGTTCATGTGCACAATCTTGAGTGTATGATTTCAAATCTTAATAATAATTGAGATTCAACTTCTTTTTTTATAAGAGTTTATTTATCTCTTTATTTTGAGATATAATAGATTTCTTTTTAGTATTAAGCGAGGGTCGTTATTCGACCTGTACCATACTAGAATCATAAAAATAAATTTTGATTGTTATCCAATTATAAATATCAATAGAGTTCTAATTATAATATATCGGTATTTTAACAAAAAAGATTTTTTCTACACATATATAATGTTTCTTTGACATAAGTTGTGAATTGACACAAGTGTTGTCAAGTTAAAAGACACAATGATTCTTTTAATAGAATCTTGCATATATTCACCAATATTGATTCCAATAATTAATGTAGAGAAAAATAAATAAGAGACGATGAGAGCAAATGGTGGGTGATTTCATCTATTTACTTGTCATCAAGACATGAAAATCAGTCCAATCAATATTGAAGCCAGTCGAGCCCATTACCCGTGCACTCAAAGTTCCTTAAATGCATGATTCGAGCAATTATTTGAGACTCTATTCCCCTCCCAATAAAATTAGGTAGGAGTATATTATTGTTTTCCCATAATTTAGGCACAATAGATATCCCTACGATATTATGTAAGGATAACAATTCAGACTGTGCCATAGTAAAATTATCAAAGATAATCTCGATTGATATTTTATTGTAAATATTAATATATTTCTAATTATAATATATCACTGTATTAAAAAAAATTAAAGCCCATCACTATATTGTTGTGCAAGTTGGATTTCTCATCATCATCACCGTTCAAACATTTAACCCCGTTATATTTTCATGCTGCAGAATTCTTTTGTGAAATGTAATGATAAATCGGCTCTAGTGGAGCCACATTGATCAGCATTATCAAGAAGACAATTACTTTACAAAATTCTTACTGACCACCTTGAGTTCTTTCTATATTTTTTGTTATGATTTATGTGAATCAAACCTGATGTAAGTTTGTTCCGTATTTATTTCTATTATTCAAATATTCAAATTTATGAAGTCAATATTTTCGTCAGCTTTGGAAAGATCTATTAATATGACCTCCACCAACTACCGAAAATAATTCAAGTAGAGGCCAAAATAGCAATAATTAATCTCGCTAAGGAACTGAAAATCATTGGCAAAACACACACACACACACACATACTGGAATAGCTTGCCGTTAATATTATTAATATTAATTCTGTACAATGTAGCACGTTATCTTAAGATTTTATTACTTATAGTGGAGACTTTAATTTTGACATCTTTAAATTTCTTAGAATTTTTCTTTTACTATTCAGGTTGGGTTTTTTTTTTTTTTGCATGTTTGATTTTATTTAGGGTGGTTGGTGTTCTTTATTATAAGCCTATTACTTATTATTTTATGTAGTTGGGAGTACATACTTTATATCCGGACATGTGTCACAATTATTATTTAACGTGTGTCATCAATCATTATTTGGCATGTATTAGTGTTTCACTACATTGCTGTAATATTTTTAAATAAACGTGTGTGATTAAGCTTCCAATAATTTTTTATGCAATTATGTGTGATTTGTGTCTTATGCCAGAAAACTTGCAGATAAATTATAATTGGCAGACGAAATCTCCAAGCTAGATTACTCAAAAGTTAAGGCCTTCTAAGTTTTATAAATTTTTACATGTCCTCGACTTGGGGGGGCTCCCACCCCTACAAAAAAGAGGCAAGGTGCATGATTACCAAAAGACGTGATATTTTTTCCTCATAAGTCCTTCTAGTTAGAAACACATGCATCACATCACATCCCTTGAAACATGGAGCATACTTTTTTTTTTCTTTCTTTATTTATTTTTTTATTTTTCTCGAAATCACCAGTACAATGTCCGATTGTCCATCCTTATTGAAGGTACATGTTTTCGGATTGATACATATAAAAAAGTGATTGATTTGAAGAGATCTTAGAGAATATTATTCGTTTACCTAGGTTTCATTCAAGAGAAGAGAGAAGAGAAACAAGAGGATGAGAGTGAATGGTGTGGATAATTTGTTTGCCATTGAAACTACATGAAAATCCAATGCAAAATTAATTAAAGCCGCCATGGTGCAGGTTGCATTACCCACAAGTCACAACAACTGAGAGAAAAAAATTATCATTCATTTGTTATAATATCAAGTTAAAAAGGTTACATTTACCTTTCAAATTAAAAAAAAAAGAAGGAAAAAAAATGAAAGAAATTCTGTCATTATAAATCATAATCTTATCCCAACCCTCCAAAATGGGGATGTAGCTCAAATGGTAGAGCGCTCGCTTTGCATGCGAGAGGTACAGGGTTCGATCCCCTGCATCTCCATTTATTGTTTTTATTTATTTAACTCACCTCATTTGGATAAGGCTTTTGGATTTTAAAATTGTTTTTTCACTCTTTTTTTTTCCTTTAGGCATACTCCACAAAAAATTGACTCTTATAAATTTTTGTTAAGAGAGTTTTGAGATCATGCTCTTTGCTAATTGTGGCTACTTCTCTTGGCTCTTTGCATCTTCTGAGAAAATTGATAAACTTTGATGAGATTAGGATATAGAATTGTCTAAAGTTTATATAAGATTAATTAACGCAAATTGTATATCATCTTACCAACGTCCTCTGGAAAATACTTAGGGTTTACTTGAATTTGATTTAGCTACCAGTTAGAGACTTGTATTGTTGCTGCGAATAAGGGTGATCCAAATTCTTTTTCTGCTGGTTCTGCTGGTTTAATAAAATTCCTTAGTGCTTGTGAAATAATTATATTAATACTAATAACTTTGTTTGAAAAGTGAATAAAAATTTACTTAAGTACTTTTAGAAACATTTGGGAAAAGGAAAGTTTTAATAATTTGTTTTGTGATAATTATTAGATCATGCGTATGAAAGTAGTAGTTTACATGTCTCCATCATTCTATATGATCCCACTTTCTTGAAAGATTTAAAAGCAATGGTTAAGAACGAGGAAGCGTCACTTTTTTTTGCTCAAATCTAGATTTTTAAGATTTGATGCATCGACATTCTTTTTGCAAAAGTTTTCTTTAGAACATTAATTATGCAACAAGATAAACAATCCCTATATTTACAAGTACGTATGTTTATCTATGATGAAGTAGAAGATAATTTGAATAAATTTGAAAAATCATTATTTACTTATCATCCGAATAACAAGTTATGTCCATTTATATCAACGATCAAGATTCTTCTAATATGAGTTTTATGTGGGTCTTGATCAACTCTACCTATTGATTCAGTTTTGCACCGTTTGCGAATATAGTTGAAATGTTATAAGTACCTTATTTTAATAAGTTTTGATAAGAATAGTATTTGGTAAATTTTTTAAAAGTTGCTTATTTCGTAAGTTCTTCTATTTTAATAACGGCTTTTAAAAATAGACAGGGGTTACATTTTATAAGCAACTTAGTAAAGAAGTTATCATACTTTTTAGAGTTTCTATTTTAACCTTAATATTGTAACAAAGGGACAATTATTTAGTACTTTTTCACAAAACATAATATACAAATAAACAAAATTTAAACTTATATCTATGTTGATAATTATACAATAAAATAGTACTTTCGTAATAACATTTACTAAACATATATACGTACTTTTCAAACTAAAAACAATGAACAATCACAACAACATAATTTATCAAACATTGAGATTTTTTTTTTGAATCAACAACTTATTTCAGCTGTAAAGAAAAAGCAACTTATTTTATCAGTAACCGCAATCTCAAATTGGCCTTAAGTATCAATCCTTATCCCAATTATATATTTGTTATAACACATTCTTAGATGCAAAGTCCAATCTACAAACTTAATTTATTAGCAGCAAAACTGCAGTAAAAATTAATACTTCACAAAATTGATTCATTATCAAAAGTTTTTCATAAAATTTACCGCAACTCAAAACAATTTTTTTTAGAAAATTAATATGAAAACAAATGAATTTTTTTGTTGAGCAAAGTCAATTACCTATATTTCACTATCTTTAGGAGGTAGGTCCGCCCTCTGGTTGGATGAAATCGCTTCATTCGCTTGGGCCATGTAAACTCTATATAAATATTCATCATTTATCAACAGATATGTAAATGCTCATCAAAAGTTTTACAATTGAATTCCTAACGCAAGGAAAATAACTTCTTTTCTCTTACAATAACATTTTTCTTTCAAGAAGATTAAAAAAATATATTAAAAGATAGTGGAGTGATTAATGTAGCCTAGAGTTGATTGATATTTAAGTTATTAAATTTAGTTTTATTAGACAATAAATAAGTGATCAAAGTAAATATTGACATATTGTAATATGAACATTAATCAAATGTAATTTTTTTTAAAAGTAAGCATTGGAATAATTATATCACTGACCCAAAATGAAAATTAATAAATAAAAAAATGGCGGGTGTGTATCGATCCGGATAACATTAGTAGAATCTTTCTAGAAGTGAGAATGCTTTTGATCTTTTGATAATCAAAGTCAAAATGTTTCATATACTTTAATAATTATAATCAGGACATTAATCTTCTATTTTTCTTTAATTATTTACGATGTCATCCCACTAATGAATGTTTGGGGATCGTCTTATTACATCTTTGATTGTTTCACTTAAGCAGGCTGAATTAAGTGGGAAAAAAATAAAATAATTTCGTTTAATTACAAGTGAAATAAAATTAAATTATCTCTACTAATGAAATAAATTAAATAGAATAGCATACACGTTTACCTATTTTGACTTTTTTAATAATAATAATAATAATAAACCCGGAAGTATAAGTTACCGGATCATTTGCTCTCTACAAATCTAAGAAGAGAGTGAAAATAATTTCACATGATCTCATAGTAATAGAAAGCAATGAAGAAAAGAATAGATACTGTGTATAGATCACGCATGTTACTAATTTAATTTTGAACGTGATCATTCTTATGTGTTCATTATTAATTTTCACATTAGCGCACATATGAATGCATGTGATTGATAGATTTTATTATTAATAATAAAATAAATAATAATAATAATAATATGTGGTATGTGAGGAACGATTACGTTAGCGACATCACCACATGATCAAATTCGTGTGCCCAAAATCTTAACAGTATGTATTAATTTGTTGGGCATCATCTTTAAAAAGTAAAGTAAGGCTAAAATAAGTTGAGGATTCATTACCAATTCCTAATCACCTGTTTGTGTTATAGGACCACAAAAACTCCATGATTACTAATCACTTTGCCTAAGCTAAACGAAAGTCTAACTACTCGAAGCACTATCAATTTGCTTTTGCTCATCTTTCTTGGTCCAACTATGTGCTTATTTGTTTCTAGAAAAGTTTTAAATTAAATAATGGGAAGAATTTATATAGTAATATATTCACGAGAGCACTTAGAATGTCATAAAAGAGTTTATATATTTTTGAGCGATTTTAACAATAAGAGTTAAAAGAAAAAAATTTAATTAAAAGCAAGCAAAAGGGAATGGGAAGTTTTGTTGTAAGATCAACTATCTAGTATCTACTATATAAACTAAGTTGTGAGATTTTACTATATAAACTAAAAGGTAAATGCTCATTTAATCCTTATATTTTGATTTAAGTTTGTTTAGTCCTTATTTTTTAAAAAAATATTTCAAAACACCCATACAGCTAAATATGTTACATTCTTACCCTTACTTTTTCTTTACTTTTATAATAATACACTTCTAACAATATTCTTGACATTAATTGATTTATCTATTAAAAATTAATTAGAAAATTAATCAATAATTATTTATTAACAAACTATACAAAAATATCAATGTAAAAAAATTATTATTTTTGTACTTTTAAAACAACCTTAATAATAATTATTTATAAATAAATTAATATCAGCCAACTTAATGTAATATTTAATATAAATCTTACTAATAATTCTTTTATAAAAAAATAATTTATCAATTAATCTTACAAGTAAAATAATAATATAAAAATTCGTGTAAATTTTATGCTACTTTTAAGATGATTTTGATAGATGATCATTTTTTTTTCTTTTTATTAATATCCCTAACAATATTGTTGTAAGGGTGTTATTGTAAAAGAAAAGAAAAGGTAAGGACAATAGTATAATATATTTAACAACATGGATGTCTTGGAGTATTTTTTAAATATAAAGACTAATCAGACAATTAACTTAAAATATAGGGATTAAACCAATATTTATCAACTAATTTAATTTTAACCCCTTTTCGTGGTGGGAAAATAAAATTTGAAGGGAAATTAATTTGATGATTTTCCCTGTCTCTCGATCTCAAAGTGAGTGAAAAAGCTAGCTTTCTTTAGTTTAATGAGAGAGAGATGAGCCTGGTTACAAAATTTTATGTAGTGTTGACTCATATAATTAGGGAGAATTGATATATTCAGAAATGTAGATATGCGTTGTTGAAAACAAATATTTCAAAATAGCTCTCAATAACATTCAATGTCAATCACCCAGTACTTCACGTCAATGTGCAAGTCTAGTTAATTGTTTATTAACATTTTAATTTTTAAATTATCATCAACATTATTACTTATTTGTTTAGTACCCTCTGCAAATTGAAATAGAAAGCAAAAGTAATTTTAAGTATAAAAGATTTTATATAGAAAATTTTGACAAAAAAGTTATTATAGGAATGGAGTGCAAAATTTTTTTATTTTCCCTTCGAAATATGACAAAAAGTTAATAATCCTCAACAGTTTTCTTCGATCCTGCAGTAAAGCAAAAAATGAATGGATAAACAAAATCCATACAGTTCTCAGGTAATCTAACTATTCTATTATTTATAGGCAGATTTTATAGAAGTCCATAAAACTTAATTCATATTTTAAGCTAGTTCAAAAATTAAGAATTGTCTCAAAATTATATTATTACTTCAGTATGTATGTAGAGTTGAAGTGAGATATTTTTTCTATCACTCTAGTCAGACTAGATCACTCTTTTTGTCTAATTTTTACCACATGATAAGACAGTATTTGTAGCTCCACTTGTACATGAAGATACCATCTATCAATGCTCACGAACAATATTCAAAAGCTTATAGTAACTATTCTCAGGTGATCGTGGGACCTATCAGCTGCATGTCAAGACTAAAGGTTAATGTTACAACATTATACAGTGCCTCTAAAACAAGGGTTTCAGCGTCGGTGGTGAGTCAGCCGGGCCGAAAAGCAAGTTAAAAGATGCATTCAACGAACGATAAGTGAAACTTTTTGCACTACTATGCCACGCGGGATGACTCAAGAATAGGGAATTGAACCGGACTCAATAGTATTTGTAAGGCTATATCACAATGAGAAGAAAAGACGAATAAACAGTAGCTTTATGTAACACATCAAATCTTCAGTTAATAAGTTGGTGCAAATTTCCATATATTGAAAACTTCATTTCTAAAATTTTAAAATGTCTTGTCAAAAAGTGGCGTTCAGAATGACGATTTTAACGGCCGCCAAAGCCGATGTTAAAAGCAAGCAAGATTTTAAAATTAGGAAAATTTGTAACACACCCCAAATAAATTGATATTTTACACTGCACACTTAATAAAAATGACGTGTTGCACCGCGTCTCCAATTCTGTTAGTTTTTCAGTTATTATTAACAGAATGGTGTGAAATTTAATAAAATGATGAAAATACCCATTTTTAAAATTCAAACACTTAAGCTGCAAAAGACCATTTTTTTATTGTGTTAATTGACGTTATTATCCCTGTATGAAGGCTTTACACATCGTTGATGAGGCTAGTGATAGACATTTTATCCTTAAATACCTAATGTTTAGAGCTAGTGTCACGTAATATAGATATTATATTCTGTAAGATGAAGGTGCAAATAATTCACCTAAATCCTCTCCCGACATTATCGTTAAATAGTGAAAAAATAAGCCCGAAAATCTCCAGTTGCACATACATAATGCAATAACATGCAAATAATAAACTTTAAACTAAAATTTATTACCAAAAGCAAGCATTTAAAGTGAAATTAAAGTGCAATAACATGCAAATAGTTTCAGTTAATTAAAATAAAATGGGTCGGCAAAAGCAAACATTCAAAGAATTCTATTAATTGCTATGAATAAAAATAAAATCTGCATCAACGAAATTCGATCTTTAAAAGAAAAATTAAACAAAAATTTACCACGAAGCACTATAATAGAATCGAATGAGAAGCAGGGAAGAAAACCAAGACCAAGATGGTGAGGAAATAAATGGTAGTGAGTGAAAATGGAGTAACTGTGAGTGTTAAAAAAAAAAAATTAAAGACTCATCCACCATGGAAAGCCAAATCAACAAAAAATAAATAAGGATTTCTTACTAACTTGGGCTTCTTCAACAACCAAACACTGAATTCTCTTCTCTTGTTAGTAAAATGCACATAGCCACACACCAATATCCACTATGGCTCTCACAAATTTTATCTCCTTTGCATATGAGTCTGGGTTAGGTGGTTTATTTGGTGCCCAATTACATATCATCGTCTCGATTTTAGATCCATGGAATTGCTTTTTCCATGGCTGTCCTTGCTGAAATGACTTGGCGCAGTTTTCAATCAATATAATTTTTTATATTTAAATATCACTTTGCTTTTCTGTTTTTGCTCTTGCACCGTTAATACTAACTGAAAAACTAACAGAATTAGGAACGCGGTGCAACATATTATTTTTATTGGATGCACGGTGTCAAATGTCAATTTATTTGAGGGTGTGTTACAAATTACCCTTAAAATTGAACGTTTGCCACTACTTACTGAATTGTCACAATTTTCTGTCGGCCAACAAAACAACCAGGGACCCGAGCATCGGATTGTTTACTATCAACATGTCGATTTCCAATTGGCTGACTTGGCAAAATGAACAAGGCATTTGTTGGCGCTAATGTACCGCGTGTTGCCAACTACTAATTTTTTTTTAATATATGTATCCAAAATAATGTTTTTTTAAATTTATTTATTGATAAGGTATCCAAAATAATGTTGATCATGAACCATGTCGTTAACTATCAAAATGGAAAGTGACCACCAATCAAATGGCACCATTCTCTCTCTCTCCCCCTCTCCCTCTTTTCAAGTTGACATAAGTCTGTAAATTTCTAATAGAAGTTGGCACATAGCAACATAGTGCTTAATGGAAGAAAGTTTGCATGGCTTTAGTTATGATTTTAGTTTGCTACATCATTCTTTTGTTAGATTTGTTTCACTTTTGGAAAGATCTAAATAGTTGGCGTGGTGATTATAGGTTTTGAGATTACACAATATTTTTTTCATCACAAATTTAGAATCTATATTGATTGAAGAATAATGTTAGTTATCCTTATTTTTTTATTGCAGGTTTCATTAATCTAAATGATGTGTTATTTATTGAGTATTTGATAATTTCTTACAAGATATTCACTATATGATTTCACCAAATAATTAATGAATATTAAATCATTTGATATAAATTTTTAAGATAAAAAATTTGAAATGTATAGTACTACTCTTTTATTGAATTTATATGAGTTTTGAAGGAATCCGTAACTTGAGCATGATAGCCCAAATTATTCTTTATTTATTATAGTTCTTTCTTTTATGGGGTACCTATCAAGATCCTATGGGGACGTATACGTACTAGTTGATTCAATTTGTTAAGATATTTTTTACCCGAATGGTACTAATTAAACAGGCAGTGAGTATAGACATGCATAAGAAATTTTTTTTATACATTTTGAAAAAAAAAAGATATAACAGGCGTAATTAATCTTGGTCTAATCTTCATTATCAAAAAATTAAATTGCGAGTAATTAATTATAGTGTGCTAGTTAGTTTAATTTGTAAAATCTATAATAACGTAACGAGTTATACTTGGGGACCGAGATCTATTAATAACAAAATTAGGAAGAGGTTCAACTTAAATATGAAAAGGATTAGGGTGCTAGAATGAATAGGTGATTTGTAATTGATGTGCGCAAGAAATGAATACCACCCATCTCACTATCTCAGAGTTTACAGATAAAATGGATCAGGTTGATCTGAACACATTCAATGTATATGGATGTCATATTTATGGTTCTTGTTTGTAATTTGCAGCTTATAAAAAGGTCATCTCATCACATTTGTTTTTTTGGACCAATCGTTTGCTACACTCAGTGCTCGCATGGCATGTAGTTAATTGCTTCATTATCTTTTACTAATAAATTAAAAAAAATTAAGTTAATTATTACAGCCTCATTTAAAGATATATATAAGATTCAGTCTTCTTAGACTAATTAATTAGCATACCTGACCGAGTTAAGGCCTGTTAAATGCCATTCTTATTTTTAGGATAACTTAAAATTGACAAATAATGAAACTTACGGACAAAGATGTTTGGTTTAGCTGATGTTACATGCATACCCCGTTTAACGTGTGCTTGAAATATTCGTTCTGCGGATTAATACCCGATTAACATCTGCTTTGCGTAAAACAGATGATTAATTGATTAGATCACCACTGCGAATTTTTAAAAGTTAATTAGCATTTATAAATTAATTGTAATTAACATGAAGTAATCGCATGTGATTTCACTTTTAAACCCCCTATATAGTTGTTGCACTATCTGCACTGAAACCACATCACCACCTACTGCTTATTTATCTATATATTTTATTATTGAACTGGAAACAACATGTGATTTTCTTTTAAGTACATTTAATTATTTTTTTGTCCTAAGTGGAAGTAACACAATTCAAAATCTCAGGGGTGTAAATTGCAATTCTAAATTAAAGGAACAATGAAAGATACGTAGGTTTTTTATATTTTAAAAGTGTAACACTATGGGGATGACTTATATATTTAAATGTGCCATATAATGCCACACATCCCATAAGACTTTAGACTTTGGAGGCAATTAGCAACTAGGAAGCAGCAAGAACAGGAAAAAAAATACAAAAATTTGAAAGTCTGGTCATCAAACAAAAAGTTTGGATTACAATTGTGCACATTTGAGAAACATCACATATGCATACACTGCAACGCCATTATTCCATTAATCTGGCAAAAGAAAACAGAAGGCAATGACTTTTAGAAATTTTTTTTTCAAACATGTATTGAAATGGTCAAGATTGCCCAACAATACAGTACGCTTTGGTTCCATCAATAAATCACTCCAGAATCTTTGTTCCACTTTTAAAAAAATTTGTTACATATTTTTTCTATTATACTCTCAATTTGCTTGAGAAATGTAATTCAACAAAAAACTTAAAAACTAGAGCTGACGCACACCGTGGTTTTATATAAACAAGGGCCGCCTGCAAAACACTAACAAACTAGTTAGTGATGCTGCAAAATCATATCACCAGCTTGTTTCGCTGATAAAGGAGATGTTTTACCTTACGAAGCAATGGAAACTTACTCCAAAACTCTTCTTTCTCTAGAATGCTTATAATTCAACCCTTTCAATTGGGGCCTCATGTCTTTATTTATTGGGAAATTTACAACCGTCCACCTGTTTGTTTCTTTTTCAAAAATACACAAACACTTTTTTTTTCTCAGCGCGCCACCTAAGATTTAGTTTTGTTGCATTCTTCCACTTCCGTCTAAATTCCGTTAGCAAATTTAACGGAATGACAATTTTACCCCTCAAAATTATAATTTAACCCAAAATAAATAGAAATTGGAGATAAATTGGATGGGTTTAATTTTTTTCAAAGATGGATGTTAGAAATTGGAGGAAAATAATGTTTGTTGCTTGGAGGAAAATAATGTTTGTTGCTTGCTAAATTTAGAAAATTTGTATTTATTTTTTTGGAGGAAAATAGTGTTTGTTACTTGCTAGATTTAGAAAATTTATATTTATTTTTTCTCTTTCAAAAAAATAAATACAAATTTTTAAATTTAGCAAGCAACAAACACTATTTTCCTCCAATTTCTAGCATCCACCTTTGAAAAAAATTAAATCCATCCAATTTATCTCCAATTTCCATTTATTTTGAGTTAAATTGTAATTTTGAGGGGTAAAAAGGTCATTTTGTTAACATTCCGTTAAATCCACTAACGGAAATTAGACGGAAGTGAAAAAATGCAACAAAAAGCAAACTTTAGGTGGCGCGCTAAGAAAAAAAAAGTGTTTGTGTATTTTTGAAAAAGAGAAAACAAACAGGTGGACGGTTGTAAATTTCCCTTATTTATTTGTGTCATTAATTTGCCTTTACTAAGAAAGTATGTGAATATTCTAGAATTCTTGCCCATAATATTCTTTCCTAAATTTAGTCCGGAACCAGCAGCTCATGTTAATTTCATTATCCCTCCATCCTAATCTAGTGAACAGGTGTCATGGTGTGAGACCCTTTCAAAATGGGGCACCTAAAGTTGTTATATATACACATATATATTCACAGAAACATTCTAATTCAGGATTTTGAAGTGCAGGAAAATCTGAGAAAAATTTAAAACAACATGATTTAAAAAGTTTAAAACTGTAAATTTTTAAAATCTTTCTCAAATTTTTCCGTACTTTAAAAATTCAGACAAAAAATGTGTATATATAAACACACTTTATGTCCAGTTATATGGATTCGATTGATGGTCAAGTGCAATGTCTTTCTGTACTATAAACATTAGTAATGGCAACACTGGTCAACTATGAGTCTATGACTTTTAACGTTGCCTACTCCTATTTAATTAATCTAAATGAAAATATCTTTAAAGTTGCTTAGAATCAATGATATTTGATCTCTCTCTATCCTAAAAAATATTAGGCACTTCAGTTGCTCTAGAGGATAGATGTCACATGTTATTGGTCAAAGTAATTGACAAAGTCAATGTTCAAACAAGAACTAACACACTCGTAATAGTTATGATATATAATATTTTATGTGATTGGGTTAATTGACTGGATGAGAAGGTATTGGGGTAGGAATGTCATACCATCAGTCATAATTTCGGAATTGAATAATACTGTATATATGGGTGGGTTATTTAATCTCACTAATTTTCTTTCAACATCTACATTTTTTAAATTAAAATTATAACATATTACTTAATTCACTATTCTCAAAAATCACAACCCTTGAATCCTTGATTAACTACTTTCTCTCTCTATTGTAATTATGGTCAAAACTTAAACCAATTTCTCTCTCTTTCAATTTTTTTTCTTTCTTTCTAAAATCAACTTGTCTTTCTCTTAGTTTTCCCTATAATATTATCAATTTTTATATATTATTATCATCTAGAGTTTGTGCGTCTGAGATTTGACCAAAAAAATTCTAATAGATTTAAACTTTTATTTTTGATTTTATATGATTGATATATTGATCTTCACATTTTGTTTAGATTACAATAGGGCTGAATTTTTTAATTTTTTAATAATTTCATTTGTTAAATGCATATTTCATGTTTCACGGTAAATTTTGATGAGGCAATGAGTTGGAGGGAGGAAAAAAAGAAGATAAGATAAGTAATTGATCAAATTATATTTTTACAATGAAAATTTCAATTTAAAAAAGGTACAGTAAGAAATTTAGTGGGTTCAAATAATACCATTATAGATATAGGGATAATGAGATAACCACTAAAATTTGATCTTAAATTAAGTATAGAAATCTCTTGGACTTAACTCATATTCTTAAGCTAACTTTTGAGTATAAAATAAGGCCTAGAGGCTTATGTATTGTAACAGCCAAATATGCTATCATCCATAATATAAATTGATAGATAAAGTAAAAATAAATTCAATTTATCCCATCTAAAATAACAATCTTCAATTTATTTCCTAAGGTTCTAAAATCATCAACTTACCTTTGTTCTTATTCAACATATGAGAATAAATAAGTGGGACATGTTGATGTTTTTAGAATTTTAAGGGGTAAATTGAAAATTCTCATTTTATATGGGAGATGTATAAATCAAAATTTACACATAAGATAAAATTTTACTACTTTTTAAATATACATTGGTATTCCTCTATGTTGGGATACGAAAAAAATAGTTAAAAGTTCATTTAATTTGTATATTTTAATATTAGTATCTATTTAGTCCCTTTATTTTTAAAAGCACCTCAAAATATTGTTGTCATTAAATTAATGACATCTTTGCCATTGGTTTTTGTTATTTTGCTTGCTTTTACAGTATTACCCTCTTATAATAATGTTTATTTCTTTAGACATTAATAAAAATTAAATTACCAATTTAACCCCATAAAATAAAAAAGAATATATATTAATATTTGTAGAACACTGTACTGAGGTTCTTATTAATATCCAAAAAATTGGCAATTTAATTTTTTATAGTACTAATTTTATTTGGACATGCGTGAGCTTCCACAAAAATTAATATATATTCTTTTTATTTTTATCTATTTCTTGAGGTTAAATTGGTAATTTACTTTTTAATGTTTATTAATATAAAAAACATTATTGCAAGAGGATAATATTTAAAAACAAGCCAAAAGGAACAGAAAATAACAGCAGCAATGCTAATAGTATAATAACAGGAAAGTTTTTAGGTATTTTTAAAAATATAGAGACAAACAAGCACTAACCTTATAATTTAAGGATTAAACGAGCTTTTACCTCTAAAAAATATATAATGCCTTGTATACAACCAGTGCCTAAATTTGACTTATTATGGATTGGTCCTAGACTTTAATAAAATCCAAAATTCTAGAGGACGTCCTCACTTTATTAAAATGAGAATGACACTAACAAAAAAAAATTCACAGTTTTTAATCTATTTAAATATGTAAATTTTTTTAATTTTATTGAAATCCTTACTTTGTTAAAGTGAGTATGTTCTCAAGTAATCCTAATCTAGGCGGGTTTGGTCAGGCAGATATAGAAATAGTACTTTAAGATTGATTATGTGTCCAAGGCATATATATATTGGTAAAGTATGTGAGTGCTACTGTATCATATGGTATAATAGTATAATAGGCATTACCCTATTAATCGCACTCCTGCACTTATTCAAATGCAAAATCTATCATTGGAAAATGTCTCTATATGTATCGAGTACTAATCTAGTGCAGAACCATGACTTTATTAAAGTTTAAAAAAACTATTAAGTCATATGTTTAATAGTATGATTAAATTATATAACTTAATAGTTTTCTAAGACTTTAAAAAATCTAGGATTTCGATTGGAACTACATGTATATATATATATTCCTAGGTGTAGATACCTAAATATAGATTTCATGTAGTAGATTCAATATTATACCTTGATATAATAGTAAACATGAAATCTGCATTTTTACATTCGCATGAGAGAAAGACTATATACATATAAAAATTATATAATCTAAAATTTTAGACTTTACCAAAATCCGAAAGAGATATTACACATTAACTTTTCCTGTTAGAATTCTAAACTTTATTAAAATTTAAAACGACTATAGTGTAACAGTATAATAGCATTACGCTATGTCTAATGACTTTCTCAAATTTTAACAATATTTAAAATCCTGTCCTGGCTAATTTCGACATGTATCGGCACCTAAATGATATCATTGCATTTTGGACTTCGGACAAAATAAATATCATGGGTAGAGATAAAAGTGTAACTTTGAGGACAAGGGAATCTCCTAAAACACAATTAAAAGCAAAAAAAATAGTGGAACTAATTAATGCTGCACTCTTTCTGACCGGCATCAATAGATGAGATAATGATCTATCAAAATTCATCAATGGCCATTGTGTGGTTAGACATGTATCCAGAAAATTAAATGATTTTCTGGTTTCTATAGAGATCAACTGTGGGGCCGACTTCATTTGCTAAGCTTTTAACGAGGAAATATATATAATGGGCCCTGCCATTTAGTTGAGTCAACTCAACGAGGAGTTAGGGGGAAAAGGGAGGAGAGGAAAAAAAGGGTAAAATGAAAGCATCGACAACTAGGAGTGGCAAGATAACATTATAAATACGATGCTACCCACTTATTAAGTTGTCTCAAACTCAGAAAAGAAGTCTCTAAGGTTGCTACTATCAAGAGAGCAAAAGCATTTGGCTTCAGCATTAAGTGATTCTTGAGTAAAATAACCAGCAAATTAATATGGGTAGTGTGGAGAAGACAAGAGAGCTGAAAAGAGATTCCATGTTGTCTTTGGATGTTGATGAAACGGCTGTTGATTGGAGAGGCAGGCCATGCAAAGCTAACAAGCATGGTGGCATGACTGCTGCTGTTTTTGTTCTTGGTCTCTCTCCCTAGCTCTCACTAGCTCTTTAACAAATTTCTTTCAAATATTAGTGGTTTAATTTAATTTAATTGCTTTTATTGTGATATATTAATAATTATTATTATTGGTGAGTGTAACAGGTCTTCAAGCATTTGAAATGACGGCAATTGCAGCTGTTGGAAACAATCTCATAACCTATGTGTTCAATGAGATGCACTTTCCTTTATCAAAATCAGCCAATATAGTCACAAACTTTATAGGAACTGTCTTTCTTCTCTCTCTTTTTGGTGGGTTCCTCTCAGATTCTTATCTTGGTAGCTTTTGGACAATGTTGATCTTTGGTTTTGTGGAGCTCTCAGTAAGTACTTTCTTTTCAAGCATAGTTTCTAATATTTTTGCATTTTATAGATTCTTGTCTCCCTTGAGATCTCAAACACATCTGCAAGGTGATCTTATAACACTAACAATCAATTCCAAAAAGGATTCAGTAGTCTAATTATTGTTATCTAATCATTCCATTCTTATACAAACAAAAAGTTCAATTGACACAATCTATATAATTTATTTACAAAAGAATATTTATCTGTGCTATTATTTGTTTTAGGGTTTCATATTATTGTCTGTTCAAGCCCATCTCCCAGAATTGAGGCCATCTCCATGCAACATGCTCACTGACACTGACGGAACCCAAAATTGTCAAGAAGCGAAGGGCTACAAAGCTTTGATACTATATTTAGCACTTTACTTGGTGGCTCTAGGCAGTGGGTGCTTAAAACCTAACATAATTTCCCATGGAGCTGATCAATTCAAAAAGCAAGAATCCAAAAAGCTCTCCTCTTACTTCAATGTTGCATATTTTGCTTTCTGCATGGGACAGCTTATTGCCCTAACATTACTTGTTTGGGTCCAGACTCACTCTGGAATGGACATTGGATTTGGTGTCTCAGCAGCCGCTATGGCTGTGGGATTAATCAGCTTGATTTTTGGAATATTTGTTTATAGAAATAAGTCGCCCCGTGGAAGCATCTTTACCCCAATTGCTCAAGTAAAATCTCTATGCTTTTCTCTTCTCATTGAAAGAGATTTCAGATCTTAGTTCTTTTAATTTATTAAGCTAAGCCTTTTCTTCCTCTAGGTTTATTTATCTCTAGTTTTGTTAAGAAAATTTATATTTTATAATTGCATCTTTAACTAACTAATTCTTTCTTTGTTTTGGTAGTTTCTGTAAAGTAGAAACATGTACTTAAATTAAGAATTATTTCTAGTTCTTTTTATATAAATTTATATAAGCTTGTCTTTCTACTTCCTTTTGCCCACTTTTTACAGTATGTTATTTAACGTTGTCTGATTATTATTATTATTATTGTTATTATTTTGAATATTCGGAATGATTGTGTATTGCAGTTTGGATTCTATCTGATGTTTCAATCTAGTGCAGTGTACAAAGTAGTTTACTCTTTAGTGTTTCTTTTTTTCTTTTTTTCTTTTTTCTGTTAGTTCTTGAGACCTTTTTTAGATTCCAAGTTAAACAAAACCGTCTAATTAATTAAGAGCTAAACAATTTTGTGTACATTATTTGTATAAGGTAGTTGTGTCTCTATATTACTCACTTTTAAATTTCCAATTTAAAACTTGCAAAAGTCATATTTAGTACTTCTTAATTTTTTTTATTAATACTTAAGATGCATCTCTCTGAGTTGTTTCTAATTCATGATTCATTTTTTTTTTCTGTTTAGGTTTTTGTGGCTGCAATAACAAAAAGAAAGCAAATATGCCCATCAAATACATATATCCTCCATGGAAGCCAAAATAATATTGCTACAAACCGCGTTTTAGCCATCTCACCTAACAACAGGAACCTCCTACATACCGAAAAGTTCAGGTGGGGTAGAAAATTTTTTTAAAGCAGATTTTATGCTGCTAAAATTTTGAACAAAAAGGTGAATTTGTATAGTGGTTGTCTTAGCTTTTCTTCAAGCCTTCTTGCCCTACAAGGATTCACAAGAAAAAGAATATGTTATAATTGTGTTTCACATACATGTTCACCTGTCTGAACTTTTGTTTTCAAACTTTTAATTTTAAAATTCTGGAGTACTAATGAACCAATTGGTATAATTATTTGATGATTCAAAAATATTAGGGTTCGAATCAAGTTATGGAAATTTTAGTTTACATCAATTTGCTTATTTACCGGGTCAAGTTTTTATGTTTAATGGTGACTTGGAATGGTATTAGAATTAATTTGACCAAAAGATCATGTGCGCGTGCAAATTTCCCGTGGCAAATCTTTATTTGGCTTTATTTCTACTTTCTATTTCTTTTTGGTTGGTTTCCATACTGTATTTCTTTTTTGTCATGCTTGAGAACTTGAAAAAAGTCTTGGAATTGGATGCGTAAAAATATAAAATCAAATCGATGTCATTTTGACTGTCTTTTAGGACACCCAATTCCGACAATTGAAAATTTTTCTTGTATTTCTGATAGGGCTTAGTCGACATAAAAGCATGTTTGGGATCGATTATATTTCTTTAAAAAATTATATCATGCATTTTGCAGATTTCTTGACAAAGCCTGCATAAAGGTCCAAGATGGAGCAAGTGAGAGTCCGTGGAAACTATGCACAGTGACACAAGTTGAGCAAGTGAAGATAATCATGTCTGTAGTCCCCATATTTGCTTGCACCATAATTTTCAATACCATTTTGGCTCAGCTCCAAACATTCTCAGTCCAACAAGGAAGTGCCATGAACAATAAAATCACAAACCGTTTCCAAATCCCTCCTGCTTCTCTTCAAGCCATCCCTTACATCTTGCTCATCTTTGTAGTCCCTTTATACGAAATCGTTTTCGTCCCCGTTGCATCGAAATTCACCAAGAAAGATTCAGGAATTTCCCCTCTACAAAGGGTTGGAGTTGGACTTTTTGTTGCAACTTTCTCAATGGTTGCAGCTGCCCTAATAGAGAAAAAAAGAAGAACCGCAGCTTTAAATTCCAATCAAATTCTCTCAATCTTTTGGATTGCTCCACAATTCTTAATCTTTGGACTCTCAGAAATGTTCACAGCAGTAGGGCTCGTAGAATTCTTCTACAAACAATCATTGGAAGGGATGCAGTCATTTTTGACAGCAATGACATATTGCTCATACTCATTTGGATTCTATTTGAGCTCCCTTCTTGTTTCACTTGTCAACAAAATTACATCAAGAACTAGCTCTTCAGCTCAGGGGTGGCTAAGTGATAATGATCTCAACAAAGATAGGCTCGATCTTTTTTATTGGCTTTTAGCTGCACTCAGCCTCATCAACTTTTTCAATTATCTTTTTTGGTCTAGATGGTATTCTTATAATCCATCTTTATCTCCTACTACAACACCACATGAATCTCATGGAGAAGACTTGGAGAATCAAAGCCTCAACAACAATATCTCAAAGCACATTCTTAGAGCTGACAATTAATTATAATCTTTCGAGAATATGATAATATGCCAACATTATTATATGTCTTTGTAATGATTATTATTCTTGTTTTATTTAGGTAATTGTGATCAAGAGGCAAAACCCTTAAGTGAATGACGATAATCTTTGACCCACTTAGTATTTAAATTAGTTTTTCTGCTCATTTTTCTCTTAATTTTGAAATAACAATTGATCTTGTAATTGTGGACTAGTGATGGTGGTCCCTAAAGTCTTTTAGTTTCTGGTTTACTTATTCCAAAAATCTACGAGAAAATCAGGTTTGATTCCCATCAACCACTAGATTCAATGCACATTCCCTCCGTTCCTAAACTGTTGCTGTCAAAGCTTTGTAATTTGTATGGTCATTTATGACAATCTTGGTTGGCCCGCTTCTCATTTTTCTCTTTTTGATGAAAAAGGAAAGAATGTAAGTGGTGGGGTTTTGCTTTGTGCTTTAAATTAGGTAGAATTATGAATATATCCTTTTAATATATATATATAACCGTACATACTATTACTAATGCATATAAGAACCATGTGAATAAAGTAAAAAACAGAGGAAAAGATTAAAAATTGAAACCACTTTGGCCATTTTCTTATTATACTGTTAAACATTACTGCCATAATCTTATTTTTTTTTTAGAAATTATCATTCGTCCACCCAAAAATTACATCGTTATCAAAATTACTACAAAACTTTTATAGTGTATCAACCATCCACCCTTAAATAACAAAACATATCTCTCAACCACTATTCCGTCAACTGCCGTTTACAACTTAACAGAATTGAAATAAAATGACGATATTGCCCTTAACCCAATGGTAGGGTTGGCAAAATCCGAATCCGTGCATTCGAATCCAGATCTAGATTGTCATATCATATCCGAATACGAGAAAATCAGCACCGGATCCGGGCGGATATTCCGGATATCCGAATCCGCAAAACATAAATTAAATAATTAAAAAATTCAACAATTTAATTAATTATAATCCGGAATAAAATTCAACAATCCAGATCAAATAAAATTCAATTATAATCCAATGATTAACAGATTTCTAGCAGATTACACTCATAACTCATTAAATAATCAACAATAAAATTAAATTAAACTAGCAATATTTTCAAGTTTAAACAATTTACATTAAATTAAAGTTGTTAAATTCAACTAAATAATCAATCACAATGCCAAATTATTAACCAAAAAAAGCCATGTATTTAATAAAAAAATAGAAAAGTAAAGAAGTAATGGGTGCTAGATCGTGAAGCCAGAAGGAAGCAAAGAGCCATCAGCAGGCAACAGCAAACCCAAAAATGAAGCGACGACAAAACCAAAGCCAGAAGGAAGCGGCAATAACAGCAAAACCAAAAGGAAACGGCAGCAAAGCAAAAAGGAAGCGACAGTAGCAAAGCCAAAAGGAAACGGCGGGGTCACAGCAAGCCTTCAACGACCACCGCGAGGCTTGGACGGCGAAGCTTCAATGACATATCGGGGGGACGAGCTTCTGCAGATCAGGCGTGGGCCGCGCGGCTTCAGCGAACTGAGAGGAAGACGCGTCACGGCGAGTCGGCCACTGGTCGGAAGCAAGACTTACGACTGTTGGTGAGGTGCGGGTGTGGGAAAGTTTAATTTTTTTGGTTGAAAAAATTAAAAGACCATATTATCCTTATGACATGTTAAGTTGTAAATGGCAGTTGACGGAATGGTAGTTGAGAGATATGTTTTGTCATTTAAGGGTAGACGACTGATACACTGTAAAAGTTTTATAGTAATTTTGATAACGATGTAATCTTAGGGTGGACGAATGATAATTTTCCTTTTTTTTTTCCAATTCCTTCGTATCTTCACAAAGAAACATGTCCATACTTGTTTGTGTTGTTGTCAGCTCTTGAGCTGGTGCTTGATCAATAGCTATCCTCCTAACACTACTGGCTATAAGAAAGCACTTTTCATTCATGATTTTGCAAAAAGACTTTGATTTTATGGTCCCCGTAAGCACCAACAAAAAATGGCCCAATGCTCTTCTTCTATATATCTAGAAGTCAAGAAGTAAATAATGGTTAATTAAAACACAATGCATTGATTGCAGCTTAACTCACTAACATTACCTAACTTTTTAAAAAAAAATTAGTAGAGATAATTGAAACATTTTCTTTTGCCTGGTCGGGCTGTAGCATTGGGCTTAGAAGATCTTACAACTTTGGGCTTTCTGAGGCTCATTTCACTTTAAGACCTGGACTCCCACTCAAACCCTTTTAGAAGCTTTATGATTTTATTTTATTTTTTTAATATCTAAGGTTTACTAATTTTATGATCAAATAAAATTAATGCTTAAATTACTGAAATCAAGTTAGTTTCTCTCTAATCTCCATGACAAACTAAAAGCCCATTTTGGGCATCACTTTTAAACCTATAACTATTTAAACCGATCTATATTATATTAGTAAATGTCTGCGTATTATGAATCTTTTATAAAACTTACCCAGTTATTATCCCCATCTTTAATAAATAAATTCTATTTTCTTTTAAACTCAATTAGATTAAAGCTAGCATGCAGATACGTACAAAATTTTTGCTGTCATTTTTTTGTCCTTTAATTCTTTTTTCATTTAAAAAACAATTTATTACTTAAAACAGTCATACAGGCTGCATGAGAACAAATTTCAAAATCTATTATATCTTTAATAATTTTGTCAAAATTATTAAATAAAATTTATATTTATTACAAATTATTGACTTTTGTTTTGTGTTACAACTTTTTTTTCTCATAATAATTGTACCTTAAAAGTTACAACACCCTGGTTTCAAATAAGATCTTAGTATAAATGTCTATATATATATATAGGATCAGGCTACGGTGCAACTATGGTACCATGCCACAGTTGCATCCAACCGTTGAATACACTTAGATTAGTGGAGTTCACTAGCATCCAACAGCTGGATGTAATTGTGTCATGGTACTAAAGTTGTACCGCAGGTTTCCCTCATATATATATATATATTTCATTGATTTATTAATGCGCAAACTCTCCATTCTGTATCATTATAGCTTGCAGGATAAGTCAAATGATATATATATATATATATATATAACCCATTAATTATTATTGTCAAGTTAAAGTCTCAATATTTGGACACGATTAATAAAAAGGTCTAGGTCAATCTAAATTTAACATGATATCAATACGATCTAATGACCTATTTTACTAGTTCTAATTCTGCAATACCAAAATGAAAATTGATACAAATTGGATGCTAATTAAAATAAATATCTATAAAATGAGGGGTACAAATGTAAAATTAAAAGAAAATGACCAAATTTGAAATTGATGCTTACTTTTCAATATCTATTCCCCTAGTCCACTTAGCAAAAACAAGTTAGCTCCAGCCGTATTAACATCCTATGTCTTTGGCCCACATGGTGGCCATTGGGGAGCAACAAATTGGAAAGCTCATGTTACCCAACCATTTAGTTAATTGGTGACACATGTAAATAATTAGACATAAGGTTTTTTTCCCCTCCCCTTTGAATTGTTACCATCAATAAACAATACATGACTATTAATAGAACATATACAATCATAGTACAATTAAAAGTTATAGGGAACACATCTAGTAAATTTACAACAATTAACGGCAAAATCTCTATTTTTATGTTTATACATCTATTTTCATTAATATTAGAAAAATATATATCCCTACTTATATTTATGAAAAAAAAATTTGAGTACAAATACCTTTACGAGAGAACTCGAATTGGTGCCTTAAAACAGTTCCATGAGCTTTGTTGAGATAACTACAATTAGGCCAAGGCCTTGGTGGCAATTTAACATGCAAAAACTAATAAACGCAAGGATTATTACTTGTACTTAGGACAAAAAGATTGGAGTAAAGCAATAGATAGTTAAGGCAAACTTGGAATAATATTATTTTAGAATAATAATTTTTTGGCGAAAACCATCACCTAAAATTTAGGAGTATTGATGTTCTATCACAAAGAATTAATAATCAAATATGTTGAAACATACTTGAATCCATAATGCTAAAAAACTCTCTAAAGTCATGTAGTTAGCCTTCTAGATCAACATGTTATCTAAGAGAATCACTTAACTTTCTCTGATGATGGGATTGAAATGCAAGTTATGCAACCCAAGAGGGGGGGTGAATTGGGTTTCTTTAAAAATTATACAATATGATTCGCACAATAAATCAATCTAACGCCTTAATGAAATATAGAATAATAAATTCAAACAAGCGTAAAAATAAAAGAGTAAGGGAAGAGAAAAACAAACACGCGGATTTTTACGTGGTTCGGCAATCCCCGCCTACGTCCACGCCTCCAAGCCAACCAAGCTCGAGGATTTCACTATCCAAGCCTCCAAAGGCTTCAAGTTTTTACAATTGACTTCCAAGGTGTCAATGAACCTTTACAACCAAGAGATTATCTCCCAAATCTCTTTATCCCAAGTGTTTCCCACACTCACACACTCACAAATTGATAAGAAATGAAAGTTACAACAAAAACTCTCTTTAAGAGTGGATATGCAACTAATAGCTCAAGAATAATTCAATCAATAATGATTTTCGTTTTGGAAGCTCAATCTATGTTGTATGATCTTATATTTGCGTGCATTAGTTCTTAAAATGAAGTTTGAGTTGAGTTTTTATAGAAAAAGCCCAAAAACTAGCCGTTATAGGCAAAATCCCGTGCTCAAGCGGTTAGCCGCTTGATTTATCCGGCTAGCCGCTCAGGAACAGTGATATTACCGTTATTTTTGAATTTGCTACAGTAATACTATTCTGTAAAATTACACTTTAACCCAAAACTTTGTATAATTATATTATGGCCCAAAACGTCAGAAAACTTTACAATTAGGTCCAATTTCAGAACCTCTTAAAAATAGTTGTCTTTCTAAACTTTTTGAAATTATAATATGGCCCCAATGATTTTACTGTTTTGCACAAAGGTCCTTTTCAACATAATACTCATTTTTCAAAGTTCTCAAAATCTTTCACTTTAATCCAAAATATTTATAAATTATAGTATGACCCAAAATATTTCAAATGTTTGTAAAAACATCCAACTTCGAAATTTAATACTTATTAAAGTCAAAGATTTCAAAACTTAGCATTTAAGTCCAAATTACTTAAATTCATAAAATACTTTTCTTTATAAAAATAAAACTTTAGTTTATGAAAAGTATTTAATTAAATTAATTTGTTGAGCTTCTCAAATGCTAAATCAAACATCAATTAAATCATACCGGCTTTACAAGAAATTGTCACAATAATTTGTCCGTTGAGCTCTAAACTTTGTTCTTGATTTCGCCGTTGTTCGTTGAGTGTCTTCAATCTTGATTTCACTTGATTCACTTGCATAAATATTATCCTTCAAAAATTAGTGAAGATGTGAAATACAATATTTATTATTTTTACCAAAGACACATGTTTGTTATCATCAAAATTACATTAATATAGCCTTCTAGGCTAACAATCTCCCCCTTTTTGATGATGACAAACATCTCATGTATTTTGACATTAAACTCCCCCTTAATACATGGCATACATGATTTCAACTTATAAATCAAATTTAAGAACAAACTCCCCCTAAATATATGATCTATAACAATTTGTAAGCTCCCCCTTAATATTTCAAAACCATGCATAAATACTTCAAGATCAAAATACACATTATATATCTCCATATTCAAAATACATGATCTCTCCCCCTTCATCATCAAAATTATTATAAATTCATGCTAAGACCGATAATATGTCAATGGTTAATCGAGAAACATATAATAACCAAATATCCAATTAACCATAAAAAAGGCATGAACTATCAAGCCATCAAAAGAATGCTCAAAAATGCATATTGTCCAAAATCATATTGTATGCTCCCCCTAAATATATGGCCAATTAAAAAAATTAACCAAAATGATATTATCAAAAACGTATCATATTTATTTTCCTTGTAAAGAAAATATATGCAATTTGAAACAAGATCACAAAAAATAATTCAATGAAGATATTACCAATTTTGGCGAGCAAAAATTTCGGCAGAATCTCTCCTTAAAAATGAACAAATCCTCAAATACACATTGTGATTAAAAACACTTCCATATAAGCTTAAGTATAACAAATCAAAAACTCCACCAATTCATCAAACAACACATAAGAATTAAGCACAAAACATCATCCAAATATAATATATCTTAATATTAAACAACCGTTATCCGTAATTCACAATTAAAACAATTATGCATATGAAAATGTAGGTACATATACCCAAAATGGACAAATTTGGATTTGTAAAATAATGAGTGAAATTGATGATTTTAAATCAATTATATTGATCCAAGAGATTATTTTAGATAATGGATGGTGTTGATTGGATCAAAAGTGGACTAAAAAGAGCTTAAATATGCAATTTCGGGTTTACAAAAATTGAGTGAAATGGATTTGTTTGAGCCAAGAAAATTGATCCTAGAGATGAATGAAGCTCATATATGATGTAGATTGGATCAAAAATAGGCTAAAGGAAGCTTGAAAATGTAGAGAGAGAAACGGGTAGAGCTAGGTTTTGATTTTGGGTTTTATGTGGAGAGTTGATGAAATGAAGTTTTGAGAACGAGAATTGAAGGAGTAATGGATGAATAATGATTTGGATGATTGATTTTAACAAGAAAATGAGAGAAAGATGAAGAAATTTGGGAGAGAAATAGAGAGGTACTGTTCACCCGTGAGAGATGATGATGAAATGATGAAAAACAAGTGAAAAAATGATGATGATGAAGTGTTTAATGAAGATGAAATGCATGAGTATTAGTTTGAATGGTTGATTTGGGCATGAAAATGGATGAAAAAATGAAGAAATTGGAAGTAAAAAGAAATGGGTTGCTCACGGTTTTGAGAGAGAGGAAGAACAAGTGCAGAAAAAAATAACGAAGGAGCAAAAACGAATACACCCAACCCGTGACCAAGCGGCTAGCCGCTTGCTCTCGGGTTTGGGACAGTTTCCAAGCGGCTAGCCGCTTGGAACAGGCGGCTAGCCGCCTGGTTGCTGTCCAGCTGCACCTTAGTTCATTTTCGGCCAATTTTAATCAATTTCATGACCATTTTGTGATCCCGAAACATTTCAAGAGCCAATTTAATGCATGATTCATGATTTTAAACATCCAAAAGATAATTAATTCAAACAAATAATACATCTAACAAGCATACAATCAAGAAGCATATAAGCATTCAAAACTTAATACAATGCAGAAAGGTCAAATTCGTAATAAAAACTGTATTGATTGAGCCAGAATTAACAATCAAGCTATATACCGTTGGAAAGATAATTAAGTTAGCTTTCCAATAAATTTTACGGAACTGGATTTGGAGTTCTCAAGAAAGAGTTATGGCCAATTCATTACAGCTTGCGCAGGCTTGAAATTTTTAAAAAAAACTCCTTTGTTTTCCAAAACATTTTAATAGATTCAATAACATAAATAGAGATGTTAATGCGAAAATTTCATCATCCCAAGTTCATGCCAAATTTTTGAAAATTGTTCTTCGCAAAGGGGTTTTGTAAAAATATCGGCAAGTTGTTTTTCCGTAGAGATAAATTCTAATGCAATGTCACCTTTTTGAACATGATCTCGCAAGAAATGATGCCTAATCTCTATATGCTTGGTTCTAGAATGTTGAATGGGATTCTTTGAAAGATTTATGGCGCTAGTATTATCACACTTGATAGGAATTTGTTCAAGATTAATACCATAGTCTCTAAGTGTTTGTTTCATCCAAAGTGCTTGTGCACAACAACTACCTGCGGCAATATATTCTGCCTCAGTAGTTGAGAGTGCCACTGAATTTTGTTTCTTACTAAACCATGAAACAAGTGAATGACCTAGAAAATGACAAGTTCCGCTAGTACTCTTCCTATCGACCTTGTGACCAGCAAAATCGGCATCCGAATAACAGGTTAAATCTATATGAGTTCCTCTAGGATACCAAAGGCCAATATCTATGGTTCCACTCAAATAACGAAAAATTCTTTTAACAGCAAGCAAATGAGATTCCTTGGGACATGATTGAAATCTTGCACACAAACATACACTAAACATGATATCGGGTCTACTTGCAGTTAAGTAAAGTAAAGATCCGATCATACCTCGATACTTTTTAATATCAACCTCTTTACCTTTTTCATCTTTATCAAGCTTGATTGTTGTACTCATTGGAGTATTCTTGGTATTTGATTCATCAATACCATATCTCTTGAGCAAGTCTTTGATGTACTTAGCTTGGTTGATGAAGATCCCCTCATTGTTTTGTTTGATTTGAAGTCCAAGAAAATACTTCAATTCTCCCATCATACTCATCTCAAATTCCTTACTCATACAAGAGGAAAATTCTTTGCACAGAGATTCATTAGTGGAACCAAAAATAATATCATCGACATAAATTTGAACAACAAGTATATCTTGATTTTTATTTTTAATAAAGAGGGTAGTATCCGCTCTTCCCATCGAAAAACCATTATCCAACAAGAAATTTTTAAGTCGATCATACCATGCTCTAGGTGCTTGTTTTAATCCATACAATGCTTTTGACAACTTATACACATGATTTGGAAATTTCTCGTTTTCGAAACCAGGGGGTTGTTTCACATAAACTTCTTCCATAATATAACCATTTAGGAAAGCACTCTTGACATCCATTTGAAATAAAATAAAATCTTTATGACATGCAAATGCTAACAACATCCTAATAGATTCTAATCTAGCTACAGGTGCAAATGTTTCATCGAAATCGATTCCTTCTTCTTGGTTGTATCCTTGAGCCACTAATCTAGCTTTATTTCTTACAACCACACCGGATTCATCCATTTTATTTCTAAATACCCATTTAGTGCCTATAATGGATTGATGTTCCGGTTTAGGAACCAATTCCCATACTTTATTTCTCTCAAATTGATTTAACTCCTCTTGCATTGCCATAATCCAAAACTCATCATTTTCCGCATCCGTAAAAGATTTTGGTTCAATTTGAGATATAAATGCAGCATGCTCACATGTGTTTCTAAGTGATGATCTAGTTGTAATACCTTTTGAAGGATCACCTAATATTAAGTCTTTAGGATGAGAGGAAACATACCTCCACTCCTTGGGGAGTGTTTGAGAACTACCTTCTTGTTGCTCCAGCTCCATATTTGTTTGTTCTTCTTGTCTATCCTCTTGATTTTTTTGTAGTGCATGCTCTGGATTCTCTTTTAATAATTCTTCTTGTAACTCTCCACCTGCATCATCATCAACAACTCCTTTCTCCGCAGAGGAGGGGTTAGATTCATCAAACGTAACATGCATGGATTCTTCTACAACTAATGTTCTTTTATTATAAACTCTATAAGCTTTGCTTGAGGTTGAATACCCGAGAAAGATGCCAATATCAGATTTTGAATCAAATTTACCAAGATTATCTTTTGTGTTTAAAATAAAACATTTGCATCCAAAAACTTTGAAATAACCAATATTGGGTTTTCTATCTTTCCAAAGCTCATAAGGAGTTTTATTGAGATGAGGTCTAATCAACACCCGATTTAAAACATAACAAGCGGTGTTGACGGCTTCGGCCCAAAAATATTTTGGTAATGCATTTTCATTTAACATAGACCTAGCCATTTCTTGAATAGACCTATTCTTTCTCTCAACAACTCCATTTTGTTGTGGAGTCCTAGGTGATGAAAATTGATGCTCAATGCCAAAATCATTACAAAAATTTTCAAATGCATGATTTTCAAACTCTCCACCATGATCACTTCTAATACAAGTAATAGAGTAACCCTTTTCATTTTGAACCTTTTTATAGAAAATTCTAAATGCATTAATGGCATCATCCTTATTAGCTAAGAATAATACCCATGTATATCTAGAATAATCATCTACAATTACAAATGCATAGAATTTGCCACTTAAACTAGCATATCTAGAAGGTCCAAACAAATCTATGTGAAGTAATTGAAGAGGTTTTAAAGTAGAGATATGATTTTTGTTTTTGAAAGAGGTTTTGATTTGTTTTCCAAATTGACATGCTTCACAAATTCTATCCTTTTGAAAATTAATTTTTGGAAGACCTTTAACTAAATCATTTTTTGAAATTTTTGAAATTAAATCCATGTTTGCATGTCCTAGTCTTCTATGCCACAACCAACCATCATCATGTAATGCCGAAAAACATTTATCATGAGTAGATGCACACTCTATATTAATCGTGTAAACATTGCCACATCTATTTCCCATAAACAAAATCTTCCCATCACATACATTCTTAATAACACAACTTGATTTATCAAAGACAACTTTATAACCTTTGTCACATAATTGACTAATGCTAATTAAATTATGTTTCAAATTTTCAACCAAACATACATTTTCAATTAGCGTTGAAGAAATTTTACCAACATTTCCGATTCCGAGAATTTTTCCTTTTGAGTTATCTCCAAAGGATACATCTCCACCATTTTCGATTTTGGTGAAACTTGAGAACCATGCATAGTTTCCGGTCATATGCCTAGAACATCCGCTATCCAAGTACCATTTATTTTTCTTTTTCCTCAAGCCCTGCAAAAAAAAAATCTTATGTCTTAGGTACCCAAACCTTTTTGGGTCCTTGAGCATTAGCAATGGTTCCTTTTGGAACCCAAATACATTTGACACCATAATATGCATTTCTTTTTACGGGACATCTATATTTCATATGACCATTTTGATTACAATAATGACAAACACTCTTATGATCACTTGTGGAGGTAGCTTTAACAAAATAATTTTTGTAATACTTTTGCTTCAAGTTAGGCTTATACCCAAGTCCTCCTTTATCAAAAACACATTTTTGAGAATTAAGCATGTTGTCCAACATCTTTTGCCCATTTGTGAATTTTAGAACAATACTACTAAGTTCAATATTCTTCTTCTTGAGCATTTCATTTTCCTTTTTCAAATCATCTACATGTGACTCTAAATGCTCATGTGAAGTGCTAGGTTTTTCATTTGATAATGCAACTCTATTATGCAAGGTTTTATTCTCTAATTCTAATCCTTTAATCTTCTCATTCAATGACTCAGTGCATTTTTGCATGGCATCCTTTTCATTTGTAAGTTCTAACAATTTCTTTTTAAGGCATGCATTCTTTTTACCAATTTTCATCAACTCATCATGCATTTCTTTAAAAGCATCATACAATTCATCATAGGTTGGATTACTCACCTCATTGAGATCATCATCATCTCCTAGTGCCATAAGTGCTAGGTTTGATACTTCTTGTGACTCTTCTTCATCACTTGAATCTTCATCGCTATCATCCCAAGTGGCAACCATAGCTTTCTTCTTAAGTTTGTTGAGAAGTGGACATTTCGATCTTATATGACCGGGCTTTTTGCATTCGTAACATATGATTACCTCTTTCTTCTCCTTTTGGTTTTTGAAGTTTCTAAATTTCCTTCGGTCACCGGTTTTCTTGAAAAATTTTCTGAACCTCCTCGCTAGCATAGCCAACTCCTCATCATCCGGCTCACTTTCCTCATCACTCTCATATTTTATGGCTTTGAGAGCAATGTTTTTCTTCTTTTCCTCATTTCCTCTTTCGGCTGCCAAATCTTCCTCATAAGAAATAAGAGAACCAATTAAATCATCAATAGGTAAGATATTCAAATCTTTAGCTTCCTCAATGGCAGTCCTTTTTGGTCTCCATTCTTTAGGTAGTGACCTAATGATTTTCTTAACTTTTTTGCTATTTGAAAAGGTCTTTCCTAGGGCTCCTAGAGTGTTTACTATGTCCGTAAATCTAGTATACATAGAATATACACTCTCATTTTGTTCCATTTGAAACAATTCATATTGCCGAGTGTACCTACTAATCTTTGACTCTTTCACTTGATTCGTGCCTTCATAAACAACTTTAAGTTTGTGCCAAATTTCATTAGCACTTTCACAACTTGACACTCTATGAAACTCTTTCTTATCTAGTGCACAAAACAAGGCATTCATAGCTTTGGAGTTTAGAGAAGCTTTTCTCTTTTCCAATTCATTCCATTCCCTTGAAGGTTTTGGAATATCTTCCCCAACTTCATTTTTACTCAAAGGCATAAATGGACCATCACACACAATTTCCCAAATTTCATAATCTAAAGCTTGTAAATAAATTCTCATCCTAGTTTTCCAATACGGATAGTCATTTCCGTCAAAAAATGGTGGCCTAGTTGTGGATTGTCCTTCCCTAAAGGTTGAATCATTTTGGGTTGCCATGGATCTTTTACTCTAGACGGTTAAGTCCTAACAAGAGAACCAAGCTCTGATACCAAATGAAATGCAAGTTATGCAACCCAAGAGGGGGGGTGAATTGGGTTTCTTTAAAAATTATACAATATGATTCGCACAATAAATCAATCTAACGCCTTAATGAAATATAGAACAATAAATTCAAACAAGCGTAAAAATAAAAGAGTAAGGGAAGAGAAAAACAAACACGCGGATTTTTACGTGGTTCGGCAATCCCCGCCTACGTCCACGCCTCCAAGCCAACCAAGCTCGAGGATTTCACTATCCAAGCCTCCAAAGGCTTCAAGTTTTTACAATTGACTTCCAAGGTGTCAATGAACCTTTACAACCAAGAGATTATCTCCCAAATCTCTTTATCCCAAGTGTTTCCCACACTCACACACTCACAAATTGATAAGAAATGAAAGTTACAACAAAAACTCTCTTTAAGAGTGGATATGCAACTAATAGCTCAAGAATGATTCAATCAATAATGATTTGCGTTTTGGAAGCTCAATCTATGTTGTATGATCTTATATTTGCGTGCATTAGTTCTTAAAATGAAGTTTGAGTTGAGTTTTTATAGAAAAAGCCCAAAAACTAGCCGTTATAGGCAAAATCCCGTGCTCAAGCGGTTAGCCGCTTGATTTATCCGGCTAGCCGCTCAGGAACAGTGATATTACCGTTATTTTTGAATTTGCTACAGTAACACTATTCTGTAAAATTACACTTTAACCCAAAACTTTGTATAATTATATTATGGCCCAAAACGTCAGAAAACTTTACAATTAGGTCCAATTTCAGAACCTCTTAAAAATAGTTGTCTTTCTAAACTTTTTGAAATTATAATATGGCCCCAATGATTTTACTGTTTTGCACAAAGGTCCTTTTCAACATAATACTCATTTTTCAAAGTTCTCAAAATCTTTCACTTTAATCCAAAATATTTATAAATTATAGTATGACCCAAAATATTTCAAATGTTTGTAAAAACATCCAACTTCGAAATTTAATACTTATTAAAGTCAAAGATTTCAAAACTTAGCATTTAAGTCCAAATTACTTAAATTCATAAAATACTTTTCTTTATAAAAATAAAACTTTAGTTTATGAAAAGTATTTAATTAAATTAATTTGTTGAGCTTCTCAAATGCTAAATCAAACATCAATTAAATCATACCGGCTTTACAAGAAATTGTCACAATAATTTGTCCGTTGAGCTCTAAACTTTGTTCTTGATTTCGCCGTTGTTCGTTGAGTGTCTTCAATCTTGATTTCACTTGATTCACTTGCATAAATATTATCCTTCAAAAATTAGTGAAGATGTGAAATACAATATT
Source organism: Citrus glauca (assembly GCA_029633175.1). Lineage (NCBI taxonomy): Eukaryota > Viridiplantae > Streptophyta > Magnoliopsida > Sapindales > Rutaceae > Citrus > Citrus glauca. The sequence continues at coordinate 37,744,249 of JAQOOD010000003.1, forward strand.
TATTATTTTTACCAAAGACACATGTTTGTTATCATCAAAATTACATTAATATAGCCTTCTAGGCTAACAATCTCCCCCTTTTTGATGATGACAAACATCTCATGTATTTTGACATTAAACTCCCCCTTAATACATGGCATACATGATTTCAACTTATAAATCAAATTTAAGAACAAACTCCCCCTAAATATATGATCTATAACAATTTGTAAGCTCCCCCTTAATATTTCAAAACCATGCATAAATACTTCAAGATCAAAATACACATTATATATCTCCATATTCAAAATACATGATCTCTCCCCCTTCATCATCAAAATTATTATAAATTCATGCTAAGACCGATAATATGTCAATGGTTAATCGAGAAACATATAATAACCAAATATCCAATTAACCATAAAAAAGGCATGAACTATCAAGCCATCAAAAGAATGCTCAAAAATGCATATTGTCCAAAATCATATTGTATGCTCCCCCTAAATATATGGCCAATTAAAAAAATTAACCAAAATGATATTATCAAAAACGTATCATATTTATTTTCCTTGTAAAGAAAATATATGCAATTTGAAACAAGATCACAAAAAATAATTCAATGAAGATATTACCAATTTTGGCGAGCAAAAATTTCGGCAGAATCTCTCCTTAAAAATGAACAAATCCTCAAATACACATTGTGATTAAAAACACTTCCATATAAGCTTAAGTATAACAAATCAACAACTCCACCAATTCATCAAACAACACATAAGAATTAAGCACAAAACATCATCCAAATATAATATATCTTAATATTAAACAACCGTTATCCGTAATTCACAATTAAAACAATTATGCATATGAAAATGTAGGTACATATACCCAAAATGGACAAATTTGGATTTGTAAAATAATGAGTGAAATTGATGATTTTAAATCAATTATATTGATCCAAGAGATTATTTTAGATAATGGATGGTGTTGATTGGATCAAAAGTGGACTAAAAAGAGCTTAAATATGCAATTTCGGGTTTACAAAAATTGAGTGAAATGGATTTGTTTGAGCCAAGAAAATTGATCCTAGAGATGAATGAAGCTCATATATGATGTAGATTGGATCAAAAATAGGCTAAAGGAAGCTTGAAAATGTAGAGAGAGAAACGGGTAGAGCTAGGTTTTGATTTTGGGTTTTATGTGGAGAGTTGATGAAATGAAGTTTTGAGAACGAGAATTGAAGGAGTAATGGATGAATAATGATTTGGATGATTGATTTTAACAAGAAAATGAGAGAAAGATGAAGAAATTTGGGAGAGAAATAGAGAGGTACTGTTCACCCGTGAGAGATGATGATGAAATGATGAAAAACAAGTGAAAAAATGATGATGATGAAGTGTTTAATGAAGATGAAATGCATGAGTATTAGTTTGAATGGTTGATTTGGGCATGAAAATGGATGAAAAAATGAAGAAATTGGAAGTAAAAAGAAATGGGTTGCTCACGGTTTTGAGAGAGAGGAAGAACAAGTGCAGAAAAAAATAACGAAGGAGCAAAAACGAATACACCCAACCCGTGACCAAGCGGCTAGCCGCTTGCTCTCGGGTTTGGGACAGTTTCCAAGCGGCTAGCCGCTTGGAACAGGCGGCTAGCCGCCTGGTTGCTGTCCAGCTGCACCTTAGTTCATTTTCGGCCAATTTTAATCAATTTCATGACCATTTTGTGATCCCGAAACATTTCAAGAGCCAATTTAATGCATGATTCATGATTTTAAACATCCAAAAGATAATTAATTCAAACAAATAATACATCTAACAAGCATACAATCAAGAAGCATATAAGCATTCAAAACTTAATACAATGCAGAAAGGTCAAATTCGTAATAAAAACTGTATTGATTGAGCCAGAATTAACAATCAAGCTATATACCGTTGGAAAGATAATTAAGTTAGCTTTCCAATAAATTTTACGGAACTGGATTTGGAGTTCTCAAGAAAGAGTTATGGCCAATTCATTACAGCTTGCGCAGGCTTGAAATTTTTAAAAAAAACTCCTTTGTTTTCCAAAACATTTTAATAGATTCAATAACATAAATAGAGATGTTAATGCGAAAATTTCATCATCCCAAGTTCATGCCAAATTTTTGAAAATTGTTCTTCGCAAAGGGGTTTTGTAAAAATATCGGCAAGTTGTTTTTCCGTAGAGATAAATTCTAATGCAATGTCACCTTTTTGAACATGATCTCGCAAGAAATGATGCCTAATCTCTATATGCTTGGTTCTAGAATGTTGAATGGGATTCTTTGAAAGATTTATGGCGCTAGTATTATCACACTTGATAGGAATTTGTTCAAGATTAATACCATAGTCTCTAAGTGTTTGTTTCATCCAAAGTGCTTGTGCACAACAACTACCTGCGGCAATATATTCTGCCTCAGTAGTTGAGAGTGCCACTGAATTTTGTTTCTTACTAAACCATGAAACAAGTGAATGACCTAGAAAATGACAAGTTCCGCTAGTACTCTTCCTATCGACCTTGTGACCAGCAAAATCGGCATCCGAATAACAGGTTAAATCTATATGAGTTCCTCTAGGATACCAAAGGCCAATATCTATGGTTCCACTCAAATAACGAAAAATTCTTTTAACAGCAAGCAAATGAGATTCCTTGGGACATGATTGAAATCTTGCACACAAACATACACTAAACATGATATCGGGTCTACTTGCAGTTAAGTAAAGTAAAGATCCGATCATACCTCGATACTTTTTAATATCAACCTCTTTACCTTTTTCATCTTTATCAAGCTTGATTGTTGTACTCATTGGAGTATTCTTGGTATTTGATTCATCAATACCATATCTCTTGAGCAAGTCTTTGATGTACTTAGCTTGGTTGATGAAGATCCCCTCATTGTTTTGTTTGATTTGAAGTCCAAGAAAATACTTCAATTCTCCCATCATACTCATCTCAAATTCCTTACTCATACAAGAGGAAAATTCTTTGCACAGAGATTCATTAGTGGAACCAAAAATAATATCATCGACATAAATTTGAACAACAAGTATATCTTGATTTTTATTTTTAATAAAGAGGGTAGTATCCGCTCTTCCCATCGAAAAACCATTATCCAACAAGAAATTTTTAAGTCGATCATACCATGCTCTAGGTGCTTGTTTTAATCCATACAATGCTTTTGACAACTTATACACATGATTTGGAAATTTCTCGTTTTCGAAACCAGGGGGTTGTTTCACATAAACTTCTTCCATAATATAACCATTTAGGAAAGCACTCTTGACATCCATTTGAAATAAAATAAAATCTTTATGACATGCAAATGCTAACAACATCCTAATAGATTCTAATCTAGCTACAGGTGCAAATGTTTCATCGAAATCGATTCCTTCTTCTTGGTTGTATCCTTGAGCCACTAATCTAGCTTTATTTCTTACAACCACACCGGATTCATCCATTTTATTTCTAAATACCCATTTAGTGCCTATAATGGATTGATGTTCCGGTTTAGGAACCAATTCCCATACTTTATTTCTCTCAAATTGATTTAACTCCTCTTGCATTGCCATAATCCAAAACTCATCATTTTCCGCATCCGCAAAAGATTTTGGTTCAATTTGAGATATAAATGCAGCATGCTCACATGTGTTTCTAAGTGATGATCTAGTTGTAATACCTTTTGAAGGATCACTTAATATTAAGTCTTTAGGATGAGAGGAAACATACCTCCACTCCTTGGGGAGTGTTTGAGAACTACCTTCTTGTTGCTCCAGCTCCATATTTGTTTGTTCTTCTTGTCTATCCTCTTGATTTTTTTGTAGTGCATGCTCTGGATTCTCTTTTAATAATTCTTCTTGTAACTCTCCACCTGCATCATCATCAACAACTCCTTTCTCCGCAGAGGAGGGGTTAGATTCATCAAACGTAACATGCATGGATTCTTCTACAACTAATGTTCTTTTATTATAAACTCTATAAGCTTTGCTTGAGGTTGAATACCCGAGAAAGATGCCAATATCAGATTTTGAATCAAATTTACCAAGATTATCTTTTGTGTTTAAAATAAAACATTTGCATCTAAAAACTTTGAAATAACCAATATTGGGTTTTCTATCTTTCCAAAGCTCATAAGGAGTTTTATTGAGATGAGGTCTAATCAACACCCGATTTAAAACATAACAAGCGGTGTTGACGGCTTCGGCCCAAAAATATTTTGGTAATGCATTTTCATTTAACATAGACCTAGCCATTTCTTGAATAGACCTATTCTTTCTCTCAACAACTCCATTTTGTTGTGGAGTCCTAGGTGATGAAAATTGATGCTCAATGCCAAAATCATTACAAAAATTTTCAAATGCATGATTTTCAAACTCTCCACCATGATCACTTCTAATACAAGTAATAGAGTAACCCTTTTCATTTTGAACCTTTTTATAGAAAATTCTAAATGCATTAATGGCATCATCCTTATTAGCTAAGAATAATACCCATGTATATCTAGAATAATCATCTACAATTACAAATGCATAGAATTTGCCACTTAAACTAGCATATCTAGAAGGTCCAAACAAATCTATGTGAAGTAATTGAAGAGGTTTTAAAGTAGAGATATGATTTTTGTTTTTGAAAGAGGTTTTGATTTGTTTTCCAAATTGACATGCTTCACAAATTCTATCCTTTTGAAAATTAATTTTTGGAAGACCTTTAACTAAATCATTTTTTGAAATTTTTGAAATTAAATCCATGTTTGCATGTCCTAGTCTTCTATGCCACAACCAACCATCATCATGTAATGCCGAAAAACATTTATCATGAGTAGATGCACACTCTATATTAATCGTGTAAACATTGCCACATCTATTTCCCATAAACAAAATCTTCCCATCACATACATTCTTAATAACACAACTTGATTTATCAAAGACAACTTTATAACCTTTGTCACATAATTGACTAATGCTAATTAAATTATGTTTCAAATTTTCAACCAAACATACATTTTCAATTAGCGTTGAAGAAATTTTACCAACATTTCCGATTCCGAGAATTTTTCCTTTTGAGTTATCTCCAAAGGATACATCTCCACCATTTTCGATTTTGGTGAAACTTGAGAACCATGCATAGTTTCCGGTCATATGCCTAGAACATCCGCTATCCAAGTACCATTTATTTTTCTTTTTCCTCAAGCCCTGCAAAAAAAAAATCTTATGTCTTAGGTACCCAAACCTTTTTGGGTCCTTGAGCATTAGCAATGGTTCCTTTTGGAACCCAAATACATTTGACACCATAATATGCATTTCTTTTTACGGGACATCTATATTTCATATGACCATTTTGATTACAATAATGACAAACACTCTTATGATCACTTGTGGAGGTAGCTTTAACAAAATAATTTTTGTAATACTTTTGCTTCAAGTTAGGCTTATACCCAAGTCCTCCTTTATCAAAAACACATTTTTGAGAATTAAGCATGTTGTCCAACATCTTTTGCCCATTTGTGAATTTTAGAACAATACTACTAAGTTCAATATTCTTCTTCTTGAGCATTTCATTTTCCTTTTTCAAATCATCTACATGTGACTCTAAATGCTCATGTGAAGTGCTAGGTTTTTCATTTGATAATGCAACTCTATTATGCAAGGTTTTATTCTCTAATTCTAATCCTTTAATCTTCTCATTCAATGACTCAGTGCATTTTTGCATGGCATCCTTTTCATTTGTAAGTTCTAACAATTTCTTTTTAAGGCATGCATTCTTTTTACCAATTTTCATCAACTCATCATGCATTTCTTTAAAAGCATCATACAATTCATCATAGGTTGGATTACTCACCTCATTGAGATCATCATCATCTCCTAGTGCCATAAGTGCTAGGTTTGATACTTCTTGTGACTCTTCTTCATCACTTGAATCTTCATCGCTATCATCCCAAGTGGCAACCATAGCTTTCTTCTTAAGTTTGTTGAGAAGTGGACATTTCGATCTTATATGACCGGGCTTTTTGCATTCGTAACATATGATTACCTCTTTCTTCTCCTTTTGGTTTTTGAAGTTTCTAAATTTCCTTCGGTCACCGGTTTTCTTGAAAAATTTTCTGAACCTCCTCGCTAGCATAGCCAACTCCTCATCATCCGGCTCACTTTCCTCATCACTCTCATATTTTATGGCTTTGAGAGCAATGTTTTTCTTCTTTTCCTCATTTCCTCTTTCGGCTGCCAAATCTTCCTCATAAGAAATAAGAGAACCAATTAAATCATCAATAGGTAAGATATTCAAATCTTTAGCTTCCTCAATGGCAGTCCTTTTTGGTCTCCATTCCTTAGGTAGTGACCTAATGATTTTCTTAACTTTTTTGCTATTTGAAAAGGTCTTTCCTAGGGCTCCTAGAGTGTTTACTATGTCCGTAAATCTAGTATACATAGAATATACACTCTCATTTTGTTCCATTTGAAACAATTCATATTGCCGAGTGTACCTACTAATCTTTGACTCTTTCACTTGATTCGTGCCTTCATAAACAACTTTAAGTTTGTGCCAAATTTCATTAGCACTTTCACAACTTGACACTCTATGAAACTCTTTCTTATCTAGTGCACAAAACAAGGCATTCATAGCTTTGGAGTTTAGAGAAGCTTTTCTCTTTTCCAATTCATTCCATTCCCTTGAAGGTTTTGGAATATCTTCCCCAACTTCATTTTTACTCAAAGGCATAAATGGACCATCATACACAATTTCCCAAATTTCATAATCTAAAGCTTGTAAATAAATTCTCATCCTAGTTTTCCAATACGGATAGTCATTTCCGTCAAAAAATGGTGGCCTAGTTGTGGATTGTCCTTCCCTAAAGGTTGAATCATTTTGGGTTGCCATGGATCTTTTACTCTAGACGGTTAAGTCCTAACAAGAGAACCAAGCTCTGATACCAAATGAAATGCAAGTTATGCAACCCAAGAGGGGGGGTGAATTGGGTTTCTTTAAAAATTATACAATATGATTCGCACAATAAATCAATCTAACGCCTTAATGAAATATAGAACAATAAATTCAAACAAGCGTAAAAATAAAAGAGTAAGGGAAGAGAAAAACAAACACGCGGATTTTTACGTGGTTCGGCAATCCCCGCCTACGTCCACGCCTCCAAGCCAACCAAGCTCGAGGATTTCACTATCCAAGCCTCCAAAGGCTTCAAGTTTTTACAATTGACTTCCAAGGTGTCAATGAACCTTTACAACCAAGAGATTATCTCCCAAATCTCTTTATCCCAAGTGTTTCCCACACTCACACACTCACAAATTGATAAGAAATGAAAGTTACAACAAAAACTCTCTTTAAGAGTGGATATGCAACTAATAGCTCAAGAATGATTCAATCAATAATGATTTGCGTTTTGGAAGCTCAATCTATGTTGTATGATCTTATATTTGCGTGCATTAGTTCTTAAAATGAAGTTTGAGTTGAGTTTTTATAGAAAAAGCCCAAAAACTAGCCGTTATAGGCAAAATCCCGTGCTCAAGCGGTTAGCCGCTTGATTTATCCGGCTAGCCGCTCAGGAACAGTGATATTACCGTTATTTTTGAATTTGCTACAGTAACACTATTCTGTAAAATTACACTTTAACCCAAAACTTTGTATAATTATATTATGGCCCAAAACGTCAGAAAACTTTACAATTAGGTCCAATTTCAGAACCTCTTAAAAATAGTTGTCTTTCTAAACTTTTTGAAATTATAATATGGCCCCAATGATTTTACTGTTTTGCACAAAGGTCCTTTTCAACATAATACTCATTTTTCAAAGTTCTCAAAATCTTTCACTTTAATCCAAAATATTTATAAATTATAGTATGACCCAAAATATTTCAAATGTTTGTAAAAACATCCAACTTCGAAATTTAATACTTATTAAAGTCAAAGATTTCAAAACTTAGCATTTAAGTCCAAATTACTTAAATTCATAAAATACTTTTCTTTATAAAAATAAAACTTTAGTTTATGAAAAGTATTTAATTAAATTAATTTGTTGAGCTTCTCAAATGCTAAATCAAACATCAATTAAATCATACCGGCTTTACAAGAAATTGTCACAATAATTTGTCCGTTGAGCTCTAAACTTTGTTCTTGATTTCGCCGTTGTTCGTTGAGTGTCTTCAATCTTGATTTCACTTGATTCACTTGCATAAATATTATCCTTCAAAAATTAGTGAAGATGTGAAATACAATATTTATTATTTTTACCAAAGACACATGTTTGTTATCATCAAAATTACATTAATATAGCCTTCTAGGCTAACAGGGATGTGAGAAGAGAGTAGAATATTGCGTGTTACTTGGCGACTGTAACCGCTTATATAGATAACTTTTCCAGTTATCATTAGGTATTCTTATTTTAACTCACTATAGAAATATAAATTACTATTTGGTTTCTACACGTTAAATCCTCACACTCTATGTAATACATTAATGCCCAATAAGTCTAATAATGAATTAAGGATTCAACAATATTGTATTAAGAATTCAAGAATCTCTCACTTGGTCCATATTTGTAATCTTTTAATTATACTTTCAATAACCAAAATGTATTTATAACCAATTTGGTCCATTAATCATAGTAACATATGATCAAAGTAGCCTTGATTACTAATGTTGTAATTCGACGCAACAATGGCCACTATACCAATACAACTAAAGGACATGGATCATGATGTGGATATGTAGCATGAAAATTTCATGCAATATAATCTTCACATGCCTATTTCTAACTAGTCTACCTTAAACTTTAGTAAGATCAAACCATACAAAAATCAGAGTGTGAATAAACTAACATTTTATTTCTATAGAAAATAACTTTAACTATCCATAAACTAAAATTGAACATCTTTTATTGACATGACACCCATACGAGCAGTATGTTCATGAAACATTTTAGGTGACAATCTCTTGGTAAGCGAATATGAAATCACAGAGTTTGTGTCGACGTGTTCTATAGATAACTTTCCATTTGTAACTCTTTCTTTAACAACTAGGAGCTTAATGTCTATATGCTTAGACTTCATTAAGCTCATGTTGTTATTGGAATACAACACTGCTGACTTATTATTACAAAACAACTTAAGTGGTCTATTAATGTTATCTACTATACACTGTCTATGACAAACTTTCGCAGCCATATTTCGTGATTAGATGTCTCATAATATACTATAAACTCTACTTCCATGATGGACGAAGATATAATAGATTGTTTAGAACTCTTCTAGGAGACAACATCCCAAACTAACTAATAATGTAACCCTAAGTGGATTTCATACTATCTTGGTATCTAGCAAAATTGGAGTCAATATATCTAATGATCTTAAGCTAATCGAACATTTGATACGTGAGCATGTATTCTTTTGCTCTCTGTAAATAATTAAGAACTACCTGGCTGCTTTTGAATGGTCTAAGTTTAGATTGCTTAAATATCTATTGAACATCTCAATAACATACATAATACCATATGGCGTACAAATTTGAGCTTACATTTGACTAACGTCTAAGGAATCTTCTAAGACACTAATTAGGACTAAACATGTTTCCCTTAGCCACGTGTCTCCCTTAGCCACAAGAGTATCAACTAGTTTACAATCTTGCATGACATTTCTCTTGAGAACTTTTTTAATATAACTCTTTTGTGATAGTCCTAAAATACTTTAAGAGTGATCCAAGTGTACATATATGCCAAAAAAAAAAAAGAGGCATCACCAAGATCTTGCATTTGAAAATTCTTTAGAAATCTCTTAGTGTCGTGCAATAAGCGTATATCATCGTTGGCAAACAAAATATCATCAACATGTAAAACCAAAAAATATATTTGCTCCCATAGAAGTTATGGTATATGTAATCATTGACCAAATTCATCTTAAAACCAAGTGAGACGGTTACTTGATGAAACTTAAAATACAATTGTTGAGATGCTTGCTTAAGTTCATAAATGAATTATTTAAGTTTGCAAACTATATTCTTTGAGTCTCATTTTCTAGTTTCTTTATATAAACCCTCTCATCAGTATTACTATTAAGAAATGTTGTTTTTATATCCATCTGATCTAACTCAAGATTAAAGTATGTCACTAATGCCATTGTGATCTTAAATGAGTCTTTCAAAGAAATTGGAGAGAACATCTCTTTAAAGTCAATTTTTTTTTTTGTAAAGCTCCTTATAATAAGACGCACCTTATACCTTTTTACATAACCTTTTGAATTCCTTTCGGTCTTAAATATCCATTTGTAACTAATAGGTTTGTACTTTCTGGTAATAAGACAATATCCCATATGTTATTATCGTTTATGGACTTCATCTCTTCATTCATCAAATCAATCTGTTTCTTAGAGTTAAAACTTTCCATGGCTTAATAAAAATTAATTAGATCATCTTCCATCACTCTAAAGTCTACCTTATGATCACTCTAATGAAAATTCATTAGATCATCTTATATCACTCTAATGTCTATCTTATGTTCTTGAAGAAATACAAAGTAGTCATCTAGCATTTCACTTTCCTTTCTTTAGTAGATTTCCTTAATGACATAGGTTTTTAAGGTAATAAAGTTTGTTTTTCTAGAATAATTTCTGGTATGGGGGTTCTCTAACATTGTCTTGATATGTTGTGCCTTGAATAAGGCCAAGAATGAAATCCTGATCAATGCCTATAACACTTGTAAAAATATCAATATATTCTTCTTCAAAGACAAAGTCCTTAACTTTATCTCTCCCCGCAAACTCGACATCCTCGAAGAACTAAATCTTTCCTGAGTCAAAAATTGACTTAGCCCTGAGATTATAAAACTTATACCCCTTGGATCTTTCAGAGTATCCAATAAAATAACATTTCTTGAGGTTTTGGCCATTACTTTAGTTAGACTCCCGTTAAGGATATATGTTGTAGTCTTAAGTGCTTCTCCCTTGAGTGACTCTGGTAAGTATGACAAATCATACTCCTCACTATGTTCTTAAGCGTTAATGCTAAACATTGTGGATGAACCTGACACAATGTACTATAGGATGGTACTACATTCCTTTAGGAATTCAGTAATGGTCCTAGACATTCTTCACTGAAACCATCATATCTGCATAATATTTACCACTGCAATTAGATCTGACACTTTTTATACTTTTACTGAGTTGATTTTCAACTTCAACTTAAAAAGTTTTAAACATATCAAAGGACTGTGACTTTTCATAAAGGAGATATATGTAACCATATCTAAAAAATCATAGGAAATGTCCCACAAATGTCTATATCTATAAGTTTTAAGATGTCCAAAGTCTTATTGGTTTTAAATCTCATTTTATTGGTTGTTTCCTGTTTATATAGTTAACACAAATTTTAAAACCTATAAAATCTAATACGTCGAGAATTTCATCTGTCACAAGTCTCTCTACTCTCCCTTAGAGATGTGGCATAATATCTTGAGCTATAATGCATTTGAATTCCCATATGTTAATTTTCTCTTTATATCTTATGTATTTAATTACAGGAATTCATTAAATGAAGTAATTATAACAAGCAAATAATAGGGGTGGGCATCAGATCAGATTCAGATTTACTTTCAAATTTGACTGGATATAATTTCTACAATTCGATCAGATTTGATTCGGATCGGATTGGATTCGGGTCAATTTGAATAATCTGATCGGATTCTACTTTACTAAAAAAAACTAAAAATCAAAACCCAATTCGCAAATCCTGATTTCCAAATGACAAAACAACACACCACCATTGCGCGCCCTTGATGAGCCAATCCACGACCACAAACCACACTACACCCATGGGCCACGACCTAACAAGCCAACCCACGACCATGTCACCGATGACACAAACCGAACGAATTCGACACAAACCTAGCCGCCACGATGTCCTCAAAACCAGATCGGATTCGACACAAACCTAGTTGGATCATATTCGACACAAACCTAGCCGTTACGACATCATCCAAACCCACGACGAGCAGCTAATAATGACAGAAACCTCGCCTTGTTCATGGTAATCCACTAATCCAACAGCCCCCGATGATTTGCGTTTGAAGGTTTGAATTTTTTACTTGTTATGTGATTTGTCTTGATTATTCGCAAATAAGTAATTTGGTTGCTCAGAAGTTAGAATATACCTACATGTATTTTATCAATACCGTTCCTGTGTTTCTTTTTAATTTAGTACTACATTCATTAATTACAAATTTCATTATTTTTTTGTGAGAATTGTAAAAAGGTCCCAAACCCGAATTAATCTAAATCCAAAATATAATCTTAAATTTGAACTCATCTGAATTCGATCTGAATCCAAAATTATCCGTAATATTCATCTGATCCGAATTAATTCGGATAAGATTTGATCAAATTAAGGTTCAGATTGAATTCAGATGATTTTTTTCCAATCTAAATTATCCGAAATCCCATTGGATTCATCCGAATTCGAAATTACCCACCCCCAGCAAATAAAGATTATAATCGCTTGACAAAGAATTGGAACCAATTGATTTTAAATCATAAAACAAACTGAATTTTTCATTCTCAAATAAATGTTTCATCAAGATTCAAATAAAATCTAGTCTTCAATAATAATCTAAATTTTCAATTACTTCAATTTCAATCATCTTGCTATGGCGGATAGATATATCTTTCACCATCACTAGACTTTCAGGCAGGCAACCTTGAATACACACATTGATATGAGTTGCAGCACAAGAATCTATCTACCACGTCTATCTAGTGCTAAAGTTAAATTAACCTTGGATAAACAAAATTAAAAGTATGCACTTCTTATCATGTCTTGTAGTGCAATGCTTCTTTTTATGCCCTTCAGCTCCACAAACGAATAAGTAGTACCTTCTGGATCAATCTGTTTCTTTTAATATTTCTTTTCGAGGTACTATATTTGTAACTTTGTTATTCTTTTTCCTTTTTCTTTCCTTTTCTCATATATCTTATTGAAATTAAAATTTTTAAGAGCATACATGTTTCTGCCTTGTCATTCTTCACAAACCACTTTTTAATGTCGGCAAGGAACTTCTTAGCCATAGTTGTCTTTTTAAACATTGAACCCCTGAATGTTTCCAAATAGTCTTCTTTATGATGGTCATACACATGCGATTTGATTTCTTTTACCTTTCAAAATTCTTCTTGTTATCAGAAGTACTTTTATTTGTAAAAAGTGTCTAAGAATCAATTCTTAGCACAAAGTTAGAATCTATGATTGCGAGTACTATTAAGATATTCTCTTGTCATGACTTGAAATTAGAGCCATTTAGCATAGAAATAGAATTGATGTTAGCAGTAATATTAGCAACAAAGAGCAATAAAACAAGCTCATACAGGTCTTAAAATAAAAATAAATTCAAACAAAGGTAAACCCATCCCAAGATATCGAACACTCCATTAATATTTCATCTTTGAACAAAATATTAACTTGTAAGTTATATCTTGGTGTAGTAATCAAACAGAATAATAAGCATATATCAAATAATAAACCTTCCTTCGAGTCGATTAATTATTCACATGTAAAATCAAATAATCATCTTGTGTTTATAAATATGGACCTTCTTTTAAGCCGATCTATATTCACATAAATTACATACATATAATAATTTATATTCCAAATAAATTAGTTTCCACAAGAGAGGCCACTTTAGTAACATGTTACTTCAATTAATTCATATCAAAATATATTTAAACATACCAATATTTAAATTTAAGATAATACCAAAAATTACACTTGAAATATATTTTAGGTCAAAATCAAAGTCAATGGCCAACAATCAATTATTGACCAGTGAACCATCAACCGGGTCAAAGTTAAACTGACTTGGGTCAAACCAACTTGATCATAAACCAGCCCAACCCGAATCTCTAACCCTAATCATTTTATTCTTTTAATTTCATTTTTTTCTTGATGCGGTGGCTTTGTTTAATGCAGAGGCTTTCCTTATGTGACTTCACACGGCCATTGCTTTTAACCAACCACTGTGACCTATGGTCGTAGCTTACCTGCTGGTGTAGCCCAATGGCCGTGTCCAGCCCTCGATCTGAAACCTTAGCACCAGCGATTGCCATTGCCACTGGCCACATAACTTTAAAGAAATTGAATTTTTTTATTAACCCAAAGTTATTTTATTGATCTTTTAAAAAAAAGAAACCACAATTGTTCTCAAACTCCATAATGCCAAAATTATTAAATTTGAGAACCCAAAAAATTCTCAATAATTCAATATGAAGAGACTCTGATAACCCTCATTAAAACAATAAACTTCTGGTGAAAACCATTATCTAAAATCCAAACAGATTTAAGTTGTATCATTAAAAACCAATAATCAAATATGTAGAAGCGTACTCGAATCCATAATGCTGACTACAACACATTATCCTAGAGAATCTTTTAACTTTCTTGTTGCACTCTTTCTAATATAGAATATCAAAAGAGAATAAATGTTATATGTGACATATGGACCATAATCACTTATATAGATAACTTTTCATGTTATCATTAAATATTCTACACATTAAATGCTCACATCTTGTTAGACACATTAAAGCCTAAATTACTGAAAATATTAATAGATTACTTTTAATTGAACTTAACCTTATATGACAGTTCACAACACATAATTATTCATTTATAAATCCAACGTTGGGTTAAGGATCCAACAATTTAAGAATCCAACATCTTGGTCTAAGAGTTTAGATCGACCGTATAACTTATTATTTTTAAGGAATATGATGATATATAAAGGAAGAGATAAGGAAATAAGGGTATGTTTACTTACCGAGTCGAAGTAAAGAGTGTAAGTCATCATATTCTAATGTTTACATGCTTATTTAAGAGTGAGAGTGGGAATTACACTCCGTATGTCCCACCCACTTTTGAAATGAGGAGTGGGGTTCATGCTTCCATGGGGGGTACCTCTTCCTTTTTTATCTTTCTTTTTAAATATAACATAATTATATTTATTAAAATAATATAATATAATATTTATTTAAAAATAATAATATCATATCTTTAAATAATATTATTTTATTCATAGAGAATTAATAATATTAGTATATAATATCTTTATTTGAAAATATAATATTATTATATTTATTTAATGTTAGTGGTTAATAATAATAATAAATAGTTTATTCTAAGAAAATATTAACTTTTGTACAATATTATTAATAATAATATTTTATTTGTGTTGCTTTTATAAATAATTTTTGACTTATGTAATTAAAATTAAAATTAGTAAAAGATTTTGTAATTTACGTAATTAAGAATATTAATAATTATTATTAACTTATATGATTAAAACTAATAATAAAATAAATAGGTTATTTTAGAAATATATGTTATTTACTTTGTAATTAAAATACTTTGTAATTAAAAACTATAATTATTTAAATAAGGGTAAACTATAATTTAAAATAATTCACTACTAATACAAGATAACGTAAACACATAAATGAGATTTTGATTCCTATTCCACACTCTTATTCCGATGTAAGTAAACAACTTACTTTTATTCTCGTAGAAGTAAACAACTTACTCCTACTCACAATCCAAACTTTCAATATTTTCATTCTTTAAGTTCCCAGTCCAATCTAAAAAAGAAATGTTACCTAAGAATCTTTTGACATGGAGTTCCAACATATAACCTTGACCAAAATTATAACTTTCTCCTTTCATCACTTGTACATTAAAAAATGTAGTAGCTAGTACTCATCATATAAAAACATTCTTTAATTCTACAGTTTGTCGTTAAGTACCAACTATTAGTGTTTGAAATTTTTTCTTTATTAATGTGGGCACTGACATCGATTACTCTTTAGTTTACTGATTGACACTTTATTATATGGGAAATTATCATTCGTCCACCCTAAAATTACACCGTTATCAAAATTACTACAAAACTTTTACAGTGTATTAACCGTCCACCCTTAAATAACAAAACATATCTCTTAACCACCATTCCGTCAACTGCCGTTTACAACTTAACAGAATTGAAATAAAATGACAATATTGCCCCTAACCTAATGGTAGGGTTGGCAAAATCCGGATCCATGCATTCAGATCCGGATCCAGATTGCCATATCATATCCGAATACGAGAAAATCCGCACCGGATTCGGGCGGATATTCCGGATATCCGAATCCGCAAAACATAAATTAAATAATTAAAAATATAATTCAAAAATTCAAAAATTTAATTAATAATATCAAATAAAATTCAATTATAATCCAATGATTAACAAATTTCCAGCATATTACACTCATAACTCATTAAATAATCAACAATAAAATTAAATTAAACTAGCAATATTTTCAAGTTTTAAACAATTTACATTAAATTAAAGTTGTTAAATTCAACTAAATAATCAAATCACAATGCCAAATTATTAACCAAAAAAAGCCATGTATTTAATAAAAAAAAATAGAAAAGTAAAGAAGTAATGGGTGCTAGATCGTGAAGCCAGAAGGAAGCAAAGAGCCATCAGCAGGCAACAGCAAACCCAAAAATGAAGCGACGACAAAACCAAAGCCAGAAGGAAGCGGGCAGTAACAGCAAAGCCAAAAAGGAAACGGCAGCAAAGCAAAAAGGAAGCGGCAGTAGCAAAGCCAAAAGGAAACGGCGGGGTCACAGCAAGCCTTCAACGACCACCGCGAGGCTTGGACAGCGAAGCTTCAATGACATATCGGGGGGACGAGCTTCGGCAGATCGGGCGTGGGCCGCGCGGCTTCAGCGAACTGGGAGGAAGACGCGTCACGGAGAGTCGGCCACTGGTCGGAAGCAAGACTTACGACTGCTGGTGAGGTGCGGGTGTGGGAAAGTTGAATGAAGGAAGAGAGGCAGCAAGAGCCAAGACCCAAGAGAGACAATTTTTTTCATTTTTTTTTTGGTTGCTTCGGCTGCTGGTGAGGTGCAGGTGTGGGAAAGTTTAATTTTTTTGGTTGAAAAAATTAAAAGACCATATTATCCTTATGATATGTTAAGTTGTAAACGGCAGTTGACGGAATGGTAGTTGAGAGATATGTTTTGTCATTTAAAGGTAGACGGCTGATACGCTGTAAAAGTTTTGTAGTAATTTTAATAACGATGTAATCTTAAGGTGGACGAATGATAATTTCCCTTATTATATTATCTTCAAGATTAAGAATTTAAGTCTTCTCATATAATCGTGAAAGAATAAGTCTAACATAAATTCAGATGAACTAGAACAAAATAGAGTTTGATAAAAAAATTATATATATATCAGTATAATTGTACTATACGGTGTTGTTCCTACATTAATACAATGAAATATGAACCATATAATCTAAGAAAATGAAGTTCTTACCACAAAGAGAACGATATATAGTCTAGAACGGTGCACTTTGATAAAGCAAAATTGTAAAAAAAGTTTAAATATTAAAAATTGATCATTTGCAACCTTTTTGCTTATCTTGGGATTTAGTTCCGCAAAAATGGTATCAGAACCAAGTATTTGGTCCAAAAATTTTGAAATAACAAATGGAATATCGGCAGGAAATCGATAACTTATATTCTTATGTTAATCCAAATGCAAACTATATCAATTTGTATTGTCAGCATAATAAGCCACATACTAGATTATTCAAAATCCTAAATAAAAATGGATAGAACAAGAAGTATATTGCTATTTGATGCAAGATATGATCAAATGTTAGATTATGATACCATAATAAATAAAATAACTAAGCATATACAATATTATTCATTAAAACAACCTTTATGATACCATAATAAATAAAATAACTAAGCATATATAATATTATTCATTAAAACAACCTGATTTAGATATTAAGCATTTACTGCAACTGTATCTATCATATGATTATGAATTTAGAGGGTGGAGGGCTAATAATAATAAAAAATTAAAATTAAAATATAGACCTTGTTTTACTAAGTAGGATCAAAAGAGTAGTTTCTAGAAATAATTTTTATGGAAACAATATAATATTAATTCCGTTGATGAATATATTAAAGAACTTATAATAGATTATAATAGATTTTTATCTATCAAACAAAGAGAAGAATATAATTGGAGTAATAAAAGGATTAAAAGTAAAGACTATCCTTCTAGTAACAAGCTAATAGGATATAAAGGATTACTCTTGCACAAACTCTGCCTTATACATGAAGGTTTAGAGAAGAATAATATTCCGAAAGATATAAGAAATATTTATATGTCATAAATATTTAATAGAATGTAATGAAATACTATGCAATAGTATACCGAATAAATTGTCTAAGCCAATAATAATTTCAGAAAACATAGAAACCAATCGACTATCACTTTCTAGCTACTAACAAATGGAATTTACCTATAGAAGATTTTAACCCTTTGATCTAATCAATGAGTCTGGCATGTGGAGAAATAATCAATTAAATTGGATTTCACTATATCTATTGAATAAATTAGGAAATCTTAATTTACCTATAAATGATATAGAGAGTGCAAATGAAATATTAGAAATTAAAAATTTTAATGATAAAATTATAAAATAAATCAAAAGATTAGGAGATCAAATTAGTAAAGAATTTGATCAAGTCAAACAATTAATAAAAGAATTCGACATTGAAGATCAAGATGTATTAGAAGAAGAAATCATTAATATTATTACAAATAAAAACTCAATGGATATGAGATTAAATAAGATTGAAACTCAACTAAATAAGATTGAAAAAAATTCTTAAGCAATTGGGTAATGAATTTGCTATAAATATAAATGAAAATATTTAAGAAAATTGAAGAACAAAAAATAAATAATAACATGGAAGAATTTCTCATTGTAATTCAAGAACAAAATAAAATCTTACAAGATACAGTAATTTACTTTAATGAAAAGAGAAATAATAATGAAATTCAATCAATATCAAGACCAATATTTAACAAAACAAATGGAAATAAAAAACTAATAAGTTTAAGAATGTTGAATGAAGACACAAGCAATAGATTAAAAGAGCTATTTGATGCGGATGAATATTCTAAAATAGATGAAGAAGAAGATATATTTATTTATTTACAAGATATTAAAACTAGGGCAGAACATTTAAAGACGAATGAGTCAAAACCGAGGATATATAAACAAGGTAAATGGAAATAAAAAAGTAATTAGTTTAAGAATGTTGATGAAAACACTAACAATGGATTAAAAGAGCTATCTAAGAGGGATGAAGAATATGAAATAGATGAAGAAGAAGATTTATGCATTAACTTACAGGATATTGAAAATAGAATAAAACATCCAAAGATGAATGGGTCAAAGTTGAGGATATATGAACAAGATGAATCTAGCAATAGATTTTCTTATGCTAGAGAAGAAATACCAACTTGTGAAAGACCGCGAAGTCAATATCTTAGGTCTAGCAAACTTCAAAAAAATATATATATAAAACTCTAGGAGAATATAGAGAAAGACTGATCAATCATGATAAAATATGATTAGATTTAGATTGTGCTAAATTTAGAGATAAAATAACAATTATTTGGGTTCAATCCATGAAAATTATTCTCGCATTTTAGCAACTAGATGGAAATAATAGTATAGAGTTCCTTAAAACTTCATTGATATGAATTGTAGCACAATGATATATGGGATTAAAACAAGATAATAAGACTAAGATATTATATGGAGAAAATCCCAATGAAAATGAAATGCAAGAACTAATCGTAAATAGATATGAAAATGAAATAATAATAGAATTCTTAAGAGAAGATTGAGAATCTGGTTTTTAGCTAGAAGAAAAAAGAAAAAGAATGGAAAATATAATGAAGCTAACTAGGCTTGGAACGTGACATATGTTACTTGAATGCATACACCTATAGCTTGAAAGAACTATATTATAAATGTGAATGTATTAGTGATGATCAAATGATAGGATATTATAATGATTTATATTTCAAAAACAATACCAGACCCATGGATAAAAGGATTACGCTAGAATATAGCAATGAATATGGAGATAGTACAAATGCAGAGATGCTTATGTATTTGGAAATAGAATTAGGTTTGCAAGAAATAGGATAAATCAATGGTGTGCTAAAATAAGAAATAAAAGATTAATGACGAAGCAAAATCAAGCATTATACGGCTCTAAATTAGAAGAACCTCCAAGTTTTGAGAAGGAAAACATGATAGTCATCTATTTTAACCAGTCTTGAAGTGATTTAATGCAGATGCATAACAAATAAGAGGACACAAGATCATTTATAGTAAATTAATTATGGATAACAATAATGATAATGTGAACTTTTTTATTTATAATGCTGAATTTAGATTACAATATCTATATGAAAGCATTGGTGGTATGTACCTTGGATGAAAAAATGGATTTGATATATACAAAAATCCATTGGAAGAAATAATTTAGTCTATATTTTTAAAAATGGTAAAAGCTCATTTAGTCCCTATATTTTAAAATTAATGTCTATTTAGTCCCTATATTTTTAAAAACACTTCGAAACATTCATGCTGTTAAAGTATTGATACTCATATCATTACTTTTTATTTTTTTAACTTACTTTTACAATATTACCTTTTTATAATTTGTTTGTTTGGACATTAATAAAAAGAAAATAATTAAATTATTAATTTAACCCTAAAAATAAAAAAATATATTAATCTTTAATTGTCAAAACTTAAATTGTTACTTTTTATTTCTTTTGACTTACTTTTACAATATTACCCTTTTATAATAAATTTTTATTTAGATATTAATAAAAAGAAAATAATTAAATTACCAATTTAACCCTAAAAAAATTATATTAATTTTTAATTGTCAAAAATTGTATGCAAATAATCAAGTGTGCAAATGGTGCTTGCAAAAAAATTAATATAATTTTTTATTTTCTAAGATGAAATTGGTAATTTAATTATTTTTTGTTAATGTCAAAACAAAAAAATTATCATAAAAGGGTATTATTATAAAAATAAGCTAAAAGAAATAAAAAATAATGGTAGGAGTATCAATACTTTAATGGCATGAATGTTTCGAGGTATTTTTAAAAATACAGTAACTATACGGACACTAATCTTAATATTTAAGGATTAAATGATTTTTTATCCCTTTAAAAAAACCAAATAATTATAAATACAAGTGTCAAATTAAAATTTTATAAATCTTTATGAATCTGATAATTATTTAGATTTTTATAAAAATAAATATAGTAAAAACTTTAAAATGTTTTAAAGATAGATGCACTTGAGATGGAAAAATGAAAATCAATAAAACTGAGAGTAGATCCTTGAATTATACAATTTCACAAACATTGAGCATCTATTGCAAAAAGGTCCTTGTGGTACACAAAAATGAGAATTGTATAATTTATCAAAGAATTTGTGGAGGTACTGTACGTTGAATACGGACAGCATGAATTTACGTGCAAGACTGAGTCAACACGGTCTGAATTGTGATAGTGACGACTGATGAGGGATGATATAATTGACGAATCTGATCTGATTTTGCCATCTTGCAATTTTACAGCTGGGCTAAGCCGCGTTTCATTATTGTTGCCTTCCTGCTGGTTCATGCATCATCCTTTCTCATATAATATGGACACTTGTAATTTCTTCTCAATTTACCACTCTATCCTCCTCCATTATTATTTTTCATTTTTAAAGATTTAACCTCTTTTTTACTTTTGGTGATTCTCGTCCAAATAGAAGAGGATTATCATAGTATTGATAATCTTTATGAATTGTTTAGGAAAAGATTCTTATTAGTCACTTAGAATATAAAAAAGAAACTAAAAGGTTATTAGAAGAAATTAGATAAAAAATAATTTAAAATCCCACCATGAGTCATTTTTAAGATTTTATATTGATTCTGATTCAATACTAATAAATAATAACCATAAAAAATACTAATAAATAAGAAGTTATTTAGAATTCAATTCAATCCACACAATTAACAAAAATTCGAAATGATGATGTAGATTAAAATTTCAAAATCCAACCCAATTTTTCTAATTGGCTTATTTAAATTAAATTGTATTGTATTAAATTCTATTTATTCATAAAACAGAAGTAAATTGAGAATTTTAAAATTCATAAATAATACATTAGACATGAACTTTTTCTTAAAAAAAAAAAAACAATTCCCTTGTTAAAAGGGTGGAAGGCCATTCTCTAGATTGTTGGTAATCTATCACCAATTACAATAAAAGGTAATAGATTGTAAAGATATTAACTTAAATTTCTAATTCTTTTTTTTTTTTTTTGAGAAACTTAAATCTCTACTTGAAAAAGGAAATATTCTGTTACTACAACAATTGGTCAATATGGTAATTACATCACATGCATTCAAATATTGACATCCAAATTGTACTCGGAAACTTGTCCTTTTCAATCCAAAAATGAATCCATCTTACATCATCACCCTACAATTGCCAGCTAATCTTCACTTCACTTCCCACTTTCAATCCTGTCATTTAAAATCGCAAATTACCCACTCAAAGTTTCAGACAAACACTCTCTTCTTCATGTCTGTAACGACACAAACACAAGAGCCCTCACAACTTAAACCCGGTTCGTCAACCTCCAAACCGGGTTCAAGGAAAAGGACACGCCAAAACGACACGCCGTTTCGGGGAGTACGTAAACGGAGGTGGGGCAGCTACGTTTCTGAGATACGGTTGCCAGGTGAAAAGACCCGGATATGGCTCGGGTCATTTGGGTCAGCCGAGAAGGCGGCTCGGGCTTATGACTCTGCGGCTTTCTACTTAAAAGGCAACTTGGCGACTCTTAACTTTCCGGCCTCGGCCGGCGCGCTTCCTCGACCGGAGTCCTGTTCGAGGAAAGACATACAGGTAGCAGCCGCTAAAGCTGCGGCTCTTGTAGAGGTGGGCGAGCGGATTGAGTCGGAATGCAGCGGTTCGGGTGGTGAACCGGACTGTGGAGATTGGTGGGAAAGGGAAATGACGGCATCTGATGAAGTGAAGGTGGCGCCATTGCCGAGTCCACCCAGATTTGACTCGGAGATTGGGGAGCTGTATTGTTGGATGGATGATGATAATTTTCTACTGGGGTCTTGTTTAGAATTGTAAAGGACTTTTTTTTTGTGTAAAATACTATAAATTTCGACAACTAAGAATTTTGCCTTCTCAAAAAAAAAGTCATTTATTTATTTATTTATTCATTTAATTTTTAGATGGTTTTTCTCTCCCTTTTTTTTTTAATTTTGATTTTTTCTGAAATTTATGTCCCATCCTCAAGTCACTCCTTTTAATAAAAAAGTCATTAATTTATTTATTTATTCATTTAATCTTTAGATGATTTTTCTCTCCTTTTTTTTAATTTTGATTTTTTATGAAATTTATGTCCCATCCTCAAGTCACTCCTTCCAATTGTACAGGAAGTTAAATCTTGATGGCAGAATTATTGATATAAGTGAGAATTAGAGTTCAATGGCCTTTTGGAATCGGAGAAACTTTAAGGGTAAGAGTTTTGAGTTTTTATAAAAATATTACGGAAGTTAATTTTTATTTTTTTAATTATAAAATAATTAAATGAAGCTAATTTTTTGATAAAATATGAATGAAATTAATATTTTTTTAATATTAAAAAATATTTAAAATTTTGGATAATGTTAATTTTTTTTAATTAGAGTAGATAATTTTTAAATATTAAAAATAATTTAAAAATTAGACGATGTAGTAAATTAATGTACACAGCACGAAGGTCTCAGATAATAACAATATTAAAAAAAATGAGAATTAAAGAAAACACATAATTATACTGAGAGCGAGAATTAGAGATGGCCAAAGGATGGTATCAGCTATCAGAAAAAGTCTATGCGAATTTGTGTTCGTGTCGTATCAAATATATATTTCTTATTATGTTTCTTTTCTTAGGCCTGGCGAGTCTAGACATGCGTGTTGTGTTAAGGCCTGTTGTGTTGGAAATTGTGCCGCGCTGTTCTTAAAAATAAATACAATTATTTTTTTAAGAGGACATGCCAATCTGTTTGTATATTTTTCACAAGTCTATATATATTTTAGTTCATGTGTTTTTAGTTAAACTCTGTAATACTAAGTTGGACAGAGTAGAATTTTAATACTTAACAATAAAAGTAATAATTTTTTTAAGTTAACTTAATTGTTAATTTGTACTTACATAGAGTTATTGATCATAATCTATGATAATATTAATATATAAATTTTATAAAATTATGATATTATTTATCCATTTAATAAATTATAAATTAAAATATTAAAATATTTTTTAAGAAAGAATTAAATGAATTTAAAAAACCGTGTGCTAATAAAATTCATTAAAAAATTGAACTTCAAATTATTTGTAAATCATAAACTTTTAAGTTTATCTTTTTTTTAATTGATAAGCATTATGTTATTATATTACACAGGTATTACAATTGATATGACAGTAGATTATTACACTGATATTTATGACTTATATTATTACATTTTTATTTTAGAAAGAACATTCCTAACCAAATACCCTTCACGGAGGAAGGATATCTCTACTCAACTTATATTTTGCAATGAAAAAAAATATTACAAATAATCTCTACACAATTATGTTTTAATTGAGAAAGGTTCAGTTCAAGGAGACTCGAATCATTGCCTTCATAGTCATGCTTAATTTTAAAGACAATGGTTCACCACTGCTTATAAGTCCAAGTAGCAATTTTATCTTTCATTAAGAAATGAAACATCCTTCTTGTGGGGTTTTTACCTTACTTTAATCTAGCCTAACTTGCATGTGTGTTGTATTTTTCTGCGTGCCCTACAAAAAGTACTCATGCTGTGTCGTGTTGTGTCACGTGTTGTCCAGTCCGTTGGCCATCTCTAGTGGACATATTTGATCCTAATTTTATCCCATCAATGCTCTTTGATCACTTCTAATCTTCGATGTTAATATTTATTTTATTGTTGTATTAAATTTACTTAAAAGGGTAAATAATATTTAGATATACTCATATGCTATTCTAGTTTAGATAATCTAATTTTATAAACTTTATTTTCTTT
Source organism: Citrus glauca (assembly GCA_029633175.1). NCBI lineage: Eukaryota > Viridiplantae > Streptophyta > Magnoliopsida > Sapindales > Rutaceae > Citrus > Citrus glauca. Next base: position 37,769,260 of record JAQOOD010000003.1, read on the forward strand.
TAATTTTTTGAACGGTTGTCTCATCTTAAATATAATATATTTTACTTTTGTAATCATGGATGAAATTAGTTTAGAGGGATACAAAACTATTAGAAGCTAAAGAAGTCATTTAGTAACGTGAGATCTAATTAATAGTTGTAAAAATGGTAGACAGTTTGATAACAGTTTTTTTTTTTTTTGAATATTTTAGTTGATTAAAGTCATTAATAATTTAATATTTCATTCAAATATTGAAAAACGATGTACAATTTCAAACTATAATATTAACTAAGTTGAACCACTTTGATTTTTCAAATATTGAAGAACAATCCGAGTGACGAATTTATTCATTCAGGAAAAACAACAAAAACTTGGAAGATGTAAATAACTATGTCCCAAATTCCCAATTCATAAATTCCAAGTTTTGTAAACAGCACCCCATGCTACGACAAAGAAGGTGATAGGGATTTACTAGGGGTGTTCGCGGATCAGATTTTACGGATTGAATATTAATTTATATTCGATCCATGATTTTGCGGATTATAATTTTTCAATCCAATCCAATTCATGGATTGATAAAATTTAATCCAAATTCAATTCATACATCTACGGATCAAATATGGATTTGACTCAATCCATATCTAATTCATACGTCTACAGATCAGATGCAAATTATCCATCTCCAATCCACCATTAGTTTTCGAATAAAAATTTTTTAGTTCTCTCCAACTAATGAAATAAAAAAAATCTAATATAAAAATAATTTTGCTGCCAATTAAATTTAAAATTGAAAAAATTTAAATAAATAAATTATTTAAATAAAGCTAAAATAATACATTTAAAAGTTTTGAAATATAACACATCGAGACTAATTATTCAAATAAATCTACAATAATACGTTCAAAGTTTTAAAATATAACACACCAAGCTTAATTATTCAAATAAGGTTACAATAATATGTTAATATAACACTGAAATTAATTGTTCAAATAAAGGCACAATTATTGAAATAACGAAGTTTCGGAAACCAAACACAATCTGATCCTCACTAGGGTTGTTCTGCCTGTCAACAAGTGGTGATTACGGAGCTGTCCACGATGGGAACCAGAAGAAGCCGTACAGGTGGCGATCTTTGAAAGTTGTGATAGTGAAATTGTTCAGCTGAAACCAGTGAATATGAAGTGGCTCGATAGACTTGGGAAAGAAGATGGCTTGCTCTCGCCGAAATCGCGCGGCCAATGTCCTTCAAATCCGTATAGAGAGTGTATCCAACCAGTATTGAGTGTTGCTAGTGTGTGTGACGGTGGGAAAATTTAGGGTTTTTTGTTTGTAAATTGTTGGTGACTTGGCATCATGTTACTTTACTTTTGGGTGACTTTGTAAATTATTGGTAACTTAGCATTATGTTACTTTGTTTTTGCTAGTGTATGTAACTTTACTTTTATCTTGTTTTATAATTTTTACAAGTTATATTTGTATATTTGATTATTTAATTACTTTTCATTTTCTATTATTATTGGGTAATGGCTAAGATATGTTAAAGTGTTTATGTAACTATATAATGTTAAATTTATAATTTTTTTAATTAAATTTATAATAATTTTTTAATTATATATATATATATATAGCGGATTCACAGATTTCCGCAAATTTACAAAAGTAAATTCATATTTAAACTACGGATAAGATTTATATAAATTAAATTAAGCGAATCAGATGGATTAAATAAATCGAATTAGATTCTGAACAACCCTAAAATCTACCAAAAACGATTGGAATAGAGGACACGCACTTATCAAGTGTTTATAGCATAGAACCACTCCTGCGATGGGGACCAAAAAAAAGTTTTAAAAAAATATATGATTGCACGTACACTGATATTGATTCGAGGACTTGACTAGCTTACAAAATCTATAAACTACAGACTGCAGCATCAGCCGTTGGATGTGGTTGGATGTGGAGTGAGAAACTAAACAATAGAAAATCGGATGGTGGGATGACGGGAGATGTTTGTTACAGAATCCGTACCATAGACGGGTCCTTGATTCGAAAGGACATTAGCACGTCCTCATAGTCAAATTCTTGGCGTGAGTCATCAACTTAATAATGTTTTAATAGCGGAATTTTTTTGTGGATATATAAACTTTAATAACGAAGATAAAGATTATAAGATTTTCTCTCCCTCTTTAATCAGATTCTTTTTTTTGTTTTTTCAGTAGGGTGTATGAAATAAAAGGATACTATTTATTATAATAAGAGTAAAGTAGAGACTGAATAGAATATAATGAGAGATAAAGATTATTTAAAAAATTTTAAAAATGTTAATTGAGAAATTGAGGATAACATATAAAATAAAAGGGTCAAATATCACCACTCTTTTAATAAATGTGTTAAGGACCGATTAAAAAGACACTAAAAATAATAAAAATTTTATCTTATTTTTCTTTTTTAAGTACTAAGAACGTTCTCAGAAAAAAGAATTTAAAAATTAATTTTTTTAAAAAAATAAAAAATTTGGCTTCGAAATAGTCGGCCCATTAAGTCGTCGACTAACGTTGGGAAGAAAAATATTGAATTCAAGTTGAAGACTAGATTAATCTATTGAGTAACAAAAATGGTTAAGATCATTTTAACTATGAAAGTATTGAGTTAATTTAGGTACGCTAATAACGTAGTAGTCTGTTTTTGCATAATCACAATATGCCACATTTCATCTGAAGAAATTGCTATTTACCACTAGCATGGTTAATATTCATATAGTACTCCATTATTTCCGTGATGTTAAAAACTAAACGGTAAATATATTTCAATAAGGGAAAAAAATTCTTTTGATGCATTTTTGTTCGTCACATATAAAAATAAGTTAATAATAGCAATCTTTAAAACTAAAAAAATGCATAAAAATATTAAAAAATTATTTCTCCCCTTTGATCTTCTTGTTATTTTTCTATCACATCTTTATCATGTTTTTATCTAATCAAGCACCACTTCATGAAAAATATTGCAAGCATGGCCTAATGGTTTTTTTTTTATTGATCTATTTTTAAATGATTTTCCTCTTTTATCTAATCATTTTGAGTTTTTATGAAATTTAAAATACCATTTTCCATGTGACTATTGATATCAGTGAGACTGAGTTATTGGACGGCCAATCGAAAACAAATAAGGCCCAATTTGAAAGCCACACACCGAATTTCTGGGCTTTTCGGGGCCTTGGATTAATCCAATAATAGTTGGGTCGAGCTCGGGCTTGGCCGAACTTAGCCCTTGCAGGCCCATTTTCCAACTCTAATCCAAGCGAGCTAAAACAAGAGCCACCCACTCAGGCACAACAAAGCTCCCAACAATATAAAAAAAAATTTCTTTAAACGTACTACGCTATAAAAAAATAAGTCAAATGGAGTTTGATTCATTTGGGAAAAAAAATAAATAAAATAAAACTTAAGTTATTTGAACAGGATACAATTTGAAGAGTAAGTTAATCCATGCGTAATAAGGTCGTTAAATTAGTTAAAAAAACGTTTGATGGTAGACAACTTTTTAACTATAAAAGCGTTTTGAGTTAATTTAGGCACGCCAAATAACAGATTGTTTTTACATAATCACAACGTGCCTGATTATTAGCGAACATACAATTTCAGATGCGTAATAGATTGGTAATTTCGTTTTGACTTGTGACCGTAAAACGGTAAACGGTATATGGATGATAACTAATAAATTATTGAAAATATACGAGATAAGGGAGATTGCAACATTACCACATACATTCTTATTTAGAATTCAACAATACTCCATTTCCATTACTATACTCCGATGGAGGGGGGATTTTCAAGAATGCTCCGTTTACTTATAAGGTGTTATTTGTTAAATGTCTGAAGTTTGAAAATTTACAAGTTTTATATTTTTTAAAAAAATTTACTTATTTGTTTTTTTGTGACTTATGTATGATTTTCTAATATTTATATTTAAATAGATAAATAAACATTTTTCCTACTTTTATTTGAACAAAGAAAGTTTTATATGAGAAGTAAATATTATATTAAAAAAATCTCTATAAAATATATATTTATTTACTAAACTATAAAATCTAATCTCTTTTGTTGTTTTGATTTGCAAAGATATAAATGTCAAATAAGCATATTTAAGAAGTTTTTTTATTTATAGAGGCAATTCACTTATATTCAAATATTAAAAAAGATAAATATAATATTTAAGTATTTGTATTTAGACCTATTCATAGTTTAGAAAAATTTAGACTCATTTAGGTTTCAAAAAAGAAAAAAAAGAATGCTACCTTAGTTTGGATATCTAGAGTTGGTTTGTTAAAGAAGTTTGAAATTTTATTAATTTATACTTTTTTCAAATTTGCTTATTTATCTTTTTAATTTATGTATGATTTTCAGACATTTGTATTTGAATAGAAAAAATAATTTTGTGACTTTAATCAGAGAAAAAAAAAGTTTGAATGAGAAATATATATATTATATCTCAAAAATATATCATTAAATTAAATATACTTATTTCTTGAACTATAAAACTTAAAGTCTTTAACTTACAAGAACTATATTTCAGATTTTTTTATATATAAAAAAATAAATATAATGTCACTTACCTTCAGTTTTTTGGGATAACAAAGATAAAAGGGTATAATGGTTATAAAGGAATCTTATTGTCTATTTTTTAAAATTTGGGTGCGTTGGTGACTATTTCCAAATTTTAAAGGTGTAGATATCATTTTCCCTATAAAATTTGACTTTTTTAAGAAGGAAGTGCAATCTCACACATTTATGTAGACAATTTTGAGTGTACGTACCGCAATTGTTCTCAAGAAAGAAACTCAAACAAAACACAACAATTTTTCTTTTTCTTTTTTCTTTTAGCATCATACAGTTTGTTTCATGAAAACATTATGATTCAACTTAGGTTAATCATAGTCCAAGAAAGTTAAATGAAGGAATAATACTATGCATATGCAAATTACTCTTAATAGGCTGCCAAGTATATTTCTCTTCTGTATATATAAATTTGGAAAATTTCAGGTTTGTTATGTACATTTAGATAAATTTTTGGCAAATCCAGGAAATGCATACATTTGAAATAAGTTTGTCAAATGACCTTCATATTAGTTAAGAAAGATTCTCATTATTCATGCTAAAATTACCAATTTTTTTTCTTGTCTTTGCCATTTCTTTTACTTTTAACCTTTTTTTCCTTCTATTTATTTTTTAATTAATCTTTCAAAAAAGGAAATGTTCTTAACCAAGAATCTTAACAAATTGTTTCAACATCACATATGATGATCAAGCTTTCATTCTCCCAAGTCCATTTGGTTAAATTAATTTCAAAAAAAGTTGATGGTAAAATTTTTGACATGAATTGAAGATTTGGTATGCATGCCGAATCAATTATTAGCGAAAATTTGATCAAATTTTCTTTACATTTCCCCCTTTCTTGTGGAAACTAACAATAAATTTGAATTCATTTTCTTTGTTTATTTCCATGCAAATTTTTCGAAGGTCAGGGCAAAAACAACAAGCTGCTGCTATCCGGAAAATTTGGTAATGATGCATCCAAGATTATTAGCTAACAATTTATCAAATTTCCTTTAGAAATTCGATTTTCTTTCCCCTTTTCTCTTGTTGTAGAAATTTGATTTCTTTTCTTTGTTTTTTCACATGGAAAAATTTTCAAACGGCAGGGCACCAACAATAAGCTGCTGCTATCCGCTTTGGAAGGTTTGATGCATGAAGGATGGCCGTGGTATCCGCTTCTTGAAAAGCGATTCTATGAAAATGAGGGGAAAGGCAGCAGCTGCTGGAAAAGCACTTTGGGCTGTTTGCATCGCTTGCTTTCTTGCAGGATCATTCTTCAGGGGATGGCCTTTCGCTTTCCTGAACAATAATCAACAAATTCCAATAAATGATTCGAATCATATCACCAACCTAGCTGATGAAGTCACAAGTGATTGTGATCATGACAAAAATAAGCCTTTGGTAGTTCATCGTTATCGGGACGTTGTTAGACATTGCATGTGTATATGTATTCGTTTCAACTAAATCATTATCGTAGCTATAGGGATTGTGATTATAGAATAATAATTTTGATCATTTGTACTAATCCTAATTAATGAACTCATCCGTTGGGATTTGTTAATTTGATTCTTTTTATGTCAATTTGAAATATGCATATGTATCAAACTGGTCTGCATGTGTATCAAAATCACGCTAATTATTATTATTTTTGTTTTAATTTTAAGCAGAAATTGATTGGAGGAAATTCTGTAGATGTCATGGGAGAGGTCCTAAGGACTCACCAAGCTATTCAGTAAGATTTAAATACATATAATCTCTTCGATATTTGATAATGTTGACAGTTTCATTTTCTTGATGAATTTATGTGTGAACTAATACAGGTCACTTGACAAAACAATTTCAGCATTGGAAAAGGAATTAGAAGCAGCTAGAGCAAGCCACATTGATGGGAAATATTCACTAGGCATAGCTAGTAATCAAAGTTTGCGAAAGGCTTTTGCAATTATTGGAATTAACACAGCTTTTAGCAACAAGAAAAGGAGAGAGGCAGTTAGAGCCTCATGGATGCCTACAGGTTTGATAGCTCTTCTAATGCATATCTATTTCTCTTTACCTATTTTTCAATGTTTAAAGATCTTAGTTTCTATGATTGTAGTGCAATTCGATCTTAAACACTATTATACGCATGCACTTTGGCAATTTAAACTTTTTTAATTATTGTTTTTTTTTAAAATATGATTACTTACTAGTTAAATTGTTATTAAAAAAATGTGGACATCCATATTTTTTAAAATCTAGATATGATACTAATATAGTAGTGTATGATTTATAAACAATGATGCAAAACTGGTACTAGAAAACTGAATTTATATACCGAATAACGTTATATAGACTAAATAATTATTTTAAATATGCAAGCATCGACACATAAGAAGGGCTCTTATTTAAGCAAGATGTTTGGATTAGAATATGTAGACCACGCATGGAATTAATCATAACTTTTATTTTTTACATGGAATGAAAATTCCCAATGCAGGAGAAGAATTAAGGAGAATGGAGAAAGAGAAAGGCATAGTGATAAGATTTGTAATAGGGCACAGTGCAAAACCAGGAGGTGTACTTGATAAAGGAATTGATGCAGAAGATGCTGAGCATCAAGATTTTCTTAGGCTCAATCTTATTGAGGGATACAAAAAACTCTCTACAAAAACCAAAACGTATTTCTCAACTGCTTTTTCAATATGGGATGCTGAATTCTATATCAAAGTTGATGATGATGTCCATGTCAATCTAGGTCTGCTCTTTATTATGAAATTTTACGATCTGAATTTTTTATGGGTACTAATTGCTTCAATAGATAAAATCTCGGATGAGTTTTAAAAATAAAATTTACAAGTGATGACAAATTTTTATTTGGTTTTAACTTTGTTAATTGATAGGCACGCTAATGACTACACTTGCAAATCACAAGTCCAAACCTAGGATTTACATTGGTTGTATGAAGTCAGGACCAGTCCTTTATCAAAAGTGAGTAAGTGAGTTTGTATATTTGATCTTTTCTAGATTCAGAATTGTTGTTTATGCACCGAAATAATTAATCGTTTCAATTTAAACTTATTTTTATTTCGAGTAGGGGGATGAAATATCATGAACCAGAGTATTGGAAGTTTGGAGAAGAAGGAAACAATTATTTCATGCATGCAACTGGCCAAATCTATGCCATCTCAAAGGATCTTGCTGCCTACATCTCTTTCAACTCGTCAGTTCTCTATTGCAGATATTAACATTTTATAAAACATATAAATATTAATGTCACTATGGATTACTCATAAATAAATTTGCGTTTTATAAAGTGCTAATTTTAGATTTGGAAATTATTTATTAATTGTGTACGTTTTGATAATTTATGGCAGGCCAATATTGCACACCTATGCGAATGAGGATGTATCACTGGGCTCTTGGTTCATTGGCTTGGATGTTGAACATGTAGATGATCGTTCGATGTGTTGTGGTACACCTCCAGGTAATTCAATCCTGACCCTTTGACTGGTGATGGACCTTGATCAAAGGATGATGTTCGTGTTCATCACCTTGTTAATTGAATTTTCTAGATTGTGAGTGGAAGGCAAAAGAAGGGAGTGTGTGCGTGGCGTCATTCGATTGGCCGTGCAGTGGGATTTGCAATGCAGTAGAAAGGATGAAAGAAGTGCACAATTCTTGTGGGGAAAGAGATGGTACCGTTTGGAATGTTGATCTTTGGGGTCATTCGATTGCTAGCTAGTGGTTTATATATGGAAAGAGACAAGCACGCAAGTTTAGACACTTTTGTTTGTTTCTTATACAAGTTTCTATAAGGATAATTTTGTAACTAAATTAAAAAAAATTCCTGAGAGCCTCTCTGAGCTTCACCACTGCTTCTAACCATAATTGTCCATAGGGTTGGGGGAGACAGGATTTCTGTTTGAGGAAGACCAAATTAAAGAAGTCATAAACTTATGTTGGCTATAATATAAAACCAGTAAATTCAGGGGGTATAAACTTGGATAGACCTTTTTGTACATTTTTTAAACTTAAGGGGAACAAACATAAAATAAGCTTAGAGTCTTGCATATTTTCAAATTCAGGGTGGCCAGTTCCCCTCAGGTATTCACCTGATTCCGCCCCTGATTGAAGTTCTCTGAACTCTTTCGAATTACTCAAAAGAGTCTTCTAGGCTATGACACCTTATAATTAATTTGTGATGACAAACAAGCTATATTACGAGCATAGATTTAGCTAAGCTAAGAACATTTTTTATAATAGTATTTCATAACTTAAATAGAGTAAAAACAAAATTTAGAAAATCTCCTTTGCCTATCCAACACTTCATCAACCTGTTTAGTTTCATGTGATCATATCAACAAATCAAGTAATCAACCCACCAAAATTGTTAACTACTAAACAAAACACAATTCAAATAGGCACACATTTGAGTACACACGCAAATGTTAACAAATAAGAAATTCAAATAAAATACAGCAATTTTTTTTCCTGGTTAGCAGCGGACAGTTTGTTGAATCATGAAAATATTATGATTCAACTTCCATTAATTGTATTCCATGAAAATTAATTGAAGAAATCATATATATAGAGGAATTATTAATAAATATATGCAAAGTCCTGTTCAGGATGCCAATATATTTTTCATCTTTATAATAATTACAATCATTTTCCATTCAGCATCAGGGCATTTTCCAATCATCGTTCATTTTCTTCAAAGGTATAGTAGCTTCTTAGTATGTATATTAATTATTTTGCGTATATAAGATTTTCGAGTTTGTTATGTAAATTTTGGAGAAATTTAATTTTTCCTAGATCTGGGAAATGCATACATATGGCATCAGTTAATCAAAAGACGTGCATTTTGCTGAAGAAAGGTTTTCATAATTATTAGTCATGCACTTGTTTTGTTTTTTTCTTTGCATTTGACATTTTTTAATTTCTTTTTTTGAATGATCTTAATTACGAATTTGACAAATTTTTTAACATCACATGTGAACAAGCTCTTCACTTTTCTCAAGTTCATTTGGTTGAACTAATTCATAAATTTGGCATATATGCATGCATAGAGATTATTAATTAGCTAATTGAAGATCAAATTTTCTTTAGCTTTCAATTTATTGCTTTCCCACATTGAATTTAATTTCTTTTCTCCTTTGTTTTCAAGGAAAGTCTTTTAAAGGCCACAAAGATAATTAAGCTGCTGCTATCTTCAAAGAAGTAACATTTGATGCACAAAGGGTGGCGGCGGCAGCAGCTTGAAAGTGATTCTAGGAAAATGAAGGCAAAAGCTGCTTCTGGAAAAACACTTTTGGCGCTTTGTATTGCTTGCTTTCTTGCAGGATCATTTTTCAGTACATGGACTCACACTTTCCACCAGGACATTAATCAACAAATTCCAATCAATCATGTCACCAAGCTAGCCGATGAAGTTACAAGTGATTGTGATCATCATGACAATAAGCCTTTGGTAGTTCACAATTATCGCGACATAGTTGGAAATTGCATGTCTGTATGTGTGTGTGTGAACTAGAAAACAACTAATTACTTAGGGGTTATGCAAATAAATAGCTATAAGATTGTGATTTTTCTGAGAATGGATACTTGATAAAAGTCTCCTTTCTATGTTGTTTAGATTAATTCTTTAATTTTGACTGGTATATGTGTATCAAATTCTTTATATTAATCGGTCTAAATGTATATCAATATCTCATTAATTGTTTTTCTTTTAATTTTATGAAGAAATCTGTTGGAGGAAAATCTGTAGATGTAATGGGAGAGGTCAAAAGGACTCACCAAGCTATTCAGTAAGAGTATATACATATAATTTCTTCTATTTTTTTATAAATTTGATAATTAATTTTATTTTATTGATTTTTGTTATTAATACAGGTCACTCGACAAAACAATTTCGGCATTGGAAATGGAATTAGCAGTAGCTAGAACAAGTCATAATGATGGCCAAACTTCACTAGGCATAGCAAGTAATCACAGTTTGCAGAGAGCTTTTGTGGTTGTTGGAATTAACACCGCTTTTAGCAGCAAGAAAAGGAGAGACTCAGTTAGATCCTCATGGATGCCTACAGGTTCTTTAGCCTTAAAAATTTCCTCTTTGTACTTTTTCCTCTTCTCAAGTTAAGTATGAAGCAACCCTTAAAAATTTTTCACGTGCATTACAATTTGAGCTTAAATACTATTATGCACATCTTTCCTATCAATTTAATTAAGATCCTTGAATTTTTGCCGCTTAACTTGTTATTGTTATAAAAAAGTATAAATGTCCGCATTTCTAAGTGGGTTTGACTTATGTAGTAGTATTTGTACTAAAACATTGTGCTAAAAAATGGTGTATGTGTTAAATAGCAATATGTAAGTTAAATATGTATTTTAAAATATGTAGGTGTCTACACTAGAGAAAGGTTCTTAATAATTTAGCAATAGGTCTTAGAGTTGATCAAAATAATGACCATACATAAAATGAGTTATAACTTTTGGTTATTGCAGGAGAAGAATTAAGAAGAATGGAGAAAGGGAAAGGGATAGTGATAAGGTTTGTAATAGGGCACAGTGCAACACCAGGAGGAGTACTTGATAAAGCAATTGATGCAGAAGATGCTGAGCATCAAGACTTTCTTAGGCTCAATCATGTTGAGGGATACCATCAGCTCTCATCGAAGACCAGACTGTACTTCTCAACTGCTATTTCAATTTGGGATGCTGACTTCTATGTCAAGGTTGACGATGATGTCCATGTCAATCTAGGTCAGTACTTTACGATTTCCAATATATAAATGGGTACATCCTGGTTGTTTCAACTTATAAAAGGGTAATTTTTACTGAGTTTTGGATTTTTTGTACTAAGATGGTCAAGATTTATTTATTAGTAAAGACCCCCCTACCGTCAGTTAGTTTTGTAGTTGACTGTTAGTTGAACTCAAAAAGACTGAAATAACCCCAACTGACCAGGCCGTAGAACAAAATTATCTCCATCTTGTGTAAACTCAAATCCACCTGAACTGGTGTCATATCTCACATAAGCAACAATTTCCTCATCAGACCAATCAAATTCATCACTAGTCTCATCACCCGACTGATAATCATCAAGAACATACTCACTTTCTTTACCAACTGATCTTGCATTCTCTTCATCACTTTCTTCACCATCATAATGCACAACATTGTAATGCAATAAAACAACATAAATAAATGCTACTAATTTTAAAGAAAAAACTAAAATTTAGTAAATAGAAAATGCAAAGTGTAGTTTACAGGTAGCATCACAAAAATACAGCATATCATCTATGTCAAGATTATTAAAACTCAATTTTATGTTTCACAGTTCCATAATCAAAGATGTGTCAATGAACAAATAATGAAGCATAAACGCTCTAAATGGAGCAAAAAAAAAGATTTATTCAAAACTAACCTATAATTAGTTTCAACATACCAATTCAAATCTTTCAAGCATCGGTGAAATTCAGAGTAGGACATGATGTGGGTTTAGTATTTCTTCTTCACTTCACCCAAGCAATAGATACTGCTTTGCTAAAAATTAAAAAAAAATTTGCCTTCTCAATAGAGCTTTCGTCGAGCTTCATGAAACTCAGCTTCATGAAAGAGAAACATGTAGTTTCAGAGGAAAGAGAAAAAGTTTTAACTTTAATTTTTTAAGGCACGATTTTTTTTCATGAAGCTTTGACCATCTTTTTATAATTTTTTATTTATATCAATTATCATAAGGCACGATTTTTTTCACAATGAGTTGACAAGTCACTGAGCTCATGTCAACTAAAAGTTAGCTTGTCAAATTAAATTACTAAATTACCCATAACTAAGCTAATGAGATTTGTCGTTTGTATTCTGTAAGGGGGTTTTTATTAATAAATGAATCTTGACCATCTAACTGCAAAAGAGCTAAAGCTCAAGGGAGGAAAGTAAAAATTACCCCTTATAAAATCCCGAACGAGTTTAATATACACTTAAAAATAATGATTTTATTTATTTATTTACTTTGTTTACAGGCATGCTAGTGAATACACTTGCAAATCACAAATCCAAACCTAGGATTTACATTGGATGCATGAAGTCAGGACCCGTCCTTTCTCAAAAGTGAGATCATACTTTTCTGCTTCTATCCGTAGACATTTTGTTGTCTGTGAAATGATTTATTTAAGTTTATGATTTTTATTTATTTATTTATTTTTGGGGAGGCAGAGGGGTGAAATATCATGAACCAGAGTATTGGAAATTTGGGGAAGAAGGAAACAAATATTTCAGGCATGCAACTGGCCAAATCTATGCCATCTCCAAGGATCTTGCTGCTTACATCTCTATTAACTTGTCAGTTCTCTGATGCGGGCATTCATACTTTATTTTCTTAAAAAATAGAGTACTAAGTTAACATTTTAGAATATTTAGTATAATATACGCTTTTCATTTTTTGTTTTTTAAATAATCTATGGCAGGCCAATATTGCATAGATATGCAAATGAGGATGTATCACTGGGTTCTTGGTTCATTGGCTTGGAAGTTGAACATGTAGATGATCGATCTATGTGCTGTGGGACACCTCCAGGTATGATCATAATTCAATCCCGACCCTTTGATTGATGATGGACCTTGATTAAATGATGATGTTATCACCTTCACTTATTGTATTTCTAGATTGTGAGTGGAAGGCAAAAGCAGGGAATGCATGCGTTGCATCATTCGATTGGTCGTGCAGTGGGATATGCAAATCAGTAGAGAGAATGAAGATTGTTCACAATTCTTGTGGGGAAGGAGACGATACTGTTTGGAATGTTGATTTTTGAGCTTTTAGTTTTACACATTTCTTGTTTCTTCAACTCCTGATTTTTGAGCTTTTAGTTTTACACATTTCTTGTTTCTTCAACTCCTCATGTTTTGTGTACACAGTTAAACGACAATTTGAGGTTTTATATTTTCCAATAACAAGAAATTAAAGAAGTACTAATATTATGAGTAATAATACAATTACAAATTCTTATACAAATTTATTTTAAATAAATTAATATGACATGATAAGATTAATTAAATTAAATACTCGACCTACATAATTTATTTTTATTATTTTATATTTTCATTCAACCAATCTTATCATGCCAGTTTGTACAAAATAAATTTATATGAAAGTTTGTGAATGTATCATTACTTTAATATTATTAAATACATGGAATATTTTTTTCAAACTTGAGGTAAAAAAAAAAAAAGTGTTTTTGAGTTCAAGAACTGATGACTTGAAGAGAGCATTCATTTTGATTAGAAAAAAGTTGAGGTAAAAAAAAAAAGTGTTTTCGAGTTCAAGAACTGATGACTTGAAGAGAGCATTCATTTTGATAGAAAAAAGTTGTGATATTAAAGGTCATGAGAAAATAGCACTGGATGCTACAGCATTGAAAATTAGCACTTCATAAACCATGCTTTCTATTCAGCTCTTACAAACTACCATGAGAAAAAGTAACATAAAAAATAAAAAAGGAAAACCGGCACAATAGAAAGTGCCCAGAAAGATGGCCATCTCAGGACACATATTCTGCATAGATTGAGACATTTGTCCACCTTACCACCATTTAATTGTGAATTCCCATGTCGATCTTGATCAAAACCTGCAAGTGCAAATGAAAAATTCAGATTAAACCCTATAAAGTTAGTAAAAAATGAAAACTGTAAACTCATAAGGCGAGAAAGCTACAAGCTACGACATTTCTCTGTCCAGCATGTTTTAAAGTCATGAAACACCTGTAAGCCTGTAACTAGATTGACTATGACAAACATTGTCTACTGAAATTTTTAAGTTTTCAAGTGATCAAATTTTGCTCATTTTTGTGATTTTATGAGAAGAAACAGCAAAAATAAGCGAGTATAAACAAAGAAATTTGAACAAGAACAATTACCTCTTCATTCCTCTCTTTCGCTTTCAGTACTTGCACTTGTTTTAGTAGCAGGCTGTTTGAATGAGCTATTGTTTCCTTCAAAACGCGGAATAGGAGCGACTGTCATGGGCACCGAGACATGTCTAACAGCCCTGCAGAGATTTGTATATTTTCTTACCACATCCTTGTACACACTCAACAATTTCTCCACATCACCAGTTGTTAATTGACTGGCCTCAGCTTCCATAAAAGGGTATCCGTACCCACCTGATTCCATCATAGATAAGTCAATATCTGTGACAAAATCTTGCATACTGTTCCTCGTAAGAAACAGAAATATTTCACTGACTTGTCAAAAGGGGATTAGGGATCTAGAACAAAATATTCCCACTGCTGATGGATTAGTAATAATGTTTCTCATGAGGAATAAAATAATATTGGTCTAGGAAACATAAGAATTTACTGGTGGTGAAGCCTCTTGAGTTGATACAAGCAGCCAGGGTTTTCGAACCCCACTTGCATGGGTGGGAAGAGATTGGATTTCCATTAGGCCATACATATATTTAAATAATTAACTTACAGAAAAAGATAGAATTTTTAAGGGGAGTTTAATATACCGCTAATAAATACATATAGTATATCTAATGAGTACTGATGTGGTCCAAGGTCCTGCATTTTATTAAACTCCGAGAAAGCTATTACAACATATAGTATAATATAATATAATAACATTACACTCTTACACCGCGATAGCTTTTCTGAACTTTATCAAAGTCCAGAATCCCAGATTGGATAATTTCTAATATCTAATGTATGTCTGAGATAAATAGATGCATGGATCTTTACCATTCCTCAGAAGAAAAACAATGTATACCTACATCCTGAATTCTTGTTGTAGCAATTTACTATTTAGAAAGATAGATTTATAAGTCTAAGACCAATGATTTTCACCAGTTGCATACCACCAGATATTTTTGGGGTTTGAAGCTCACCGCTTGTAACTGTATTGTTGCCGTATATTTTTTGAGATGGACCTACACCTCTCTGCTCTTCCAAGGATTTTCTGTCATTTGACATGGCTGAGGCTTCTATTCGTGTGACGTCATGCCTCTCTGATTTGATCACTAACAAGTCAATAGTGTAATAAAATCTAGCATAGTATTAAGCTATGGAAAAAATTATCCAAATACTGCCAAAATATATGGATTTGACATAAAAATAGAAGTCATATCAAGAAGTTTTAAAGTCAAACAATTTTGACCAGGCACATATCCACCATATGCTTTTCAAATCAACTCTGTTTCTTAATCTTGTTGGCACAAAACATAATCTTTTTAATACATTAAGACAATACAGAGAGCAAGAAACAAAAGTCCACCAGACAATACAAGCTATTTTACTTGTTTCACCATGTATTCTTACCAGGATGTCCCTGCTCTCCTAAGGTTTTTATGCCATTTGAGGTGGTTGATTCTTCAATAAGTGTAACTTTGTTGGCTAATCTTGCAGCTTGCATACTTTTCTCGAACTCAGTTTCCTCCATAGAAAGTGATTTAGCATTTAAGTCAAGAATAAATGTCTTGGCTGAGACAAGATTTGTGAAATAATAAGCTGCTTCTGAAACAAGCATTGCCTGCCTCCGATACAACTGAATGAATTTGACGTTTGAATGCAACTGAGGAGGATTGGCCTGACAATGACAAAATAAAATTATCAGCCCTTTATGTTAAATCAATCGTTACTTCTGACAGGACTCAGGAGAAAAAAAAAAAATCAAAAACCCCACATGAACATGAAGTAGATAATAACGACAAACATGACCAAAGCTGATCTTGAAGCTGGTAACACCAACAAACATGAACAAATACTTATGAGTGATTAACTCAAAGCAATTAATCCATGAAAGATCCTAATAACATCGACTAAGCAATTGGGGGAAAATTATTTTCTTTATCCAAGTTTCAGTCTAATATACCAGAAGAAGTTGGCTTTCCGAACAAATTTTCAGCAAAGGAACTTAGAAAATGATGTCTCATCAATCAATCAATTGAAATTCAATTATAAAGAGAAGATGACCAAACAGTGAATGTTCCAGAACCGGCTATATCATCAGAGTTATCCAAAGAGATACTCTCCAAAAAAACTAATGCAGATGAAAATTCAGCATTTCCATTTCGCTCATGTTCCTCAAGAACTCAATTTCAAATTTCCAACTGCTAATAGGAAGTATAAGCCACCATATATCTTAATAAGGACAAAAAGTGAACTTCGCAAGCTTGCAGAGACATGGAAACAACATGCTCAAAATAGACTCCCCAACCAACAATGTTTTGTGAATTTAGTTGCTTACCAGCAACCAACAAACTCCAGACAAAAACTTCAATATTGGGCTAATATAGATTTCAATAAGACAATCAATTTGAAAACATGAAAATGTAAGAGTCTATCAGTGAAGATTGAAGAATATGTTATTCTATCAGATGACCATGCATCCTCTCAATAGTTCTTTTAACTTGCTTCTTTCCTACAAGGTCGAACAAAGACCTCTCTATCTTCATAGTATCTCAAAGGTCATAGCAAGCCACTAAATTAACAAGTGTTGAATTTGAATGTAAATTTGAGAATGTGGAAGTCAAAATATGATTTCAATTTAATATTCTTTAAGGTAAGAAATGAAGTCACTAAAAACAAACAACATATTCGTCAAACAAAGATCTCAAGAAAAACTTTATCATGAATGCAAACTTCAATATTTCAGACTAAATATGTACAATAGAGGAACCATAATTCAAAATAGGGAAGTGATGATAGGCGGGATGGCAATTTACCAAGGAAACCTTGCCTTGATTATAATGTAAATTAGGACGGGAAGAAAGTCATCAGCTCCTCCCAGCTCAACATTTTCCGAAATAGATGCATTGAGAAGCAAATTGTTGATGATCCTGCAACAATTCATAATACAAAGAACCTTCTCACGAGGAGCTTTAAGAGCATTGATCTTCTGCAGTTCTTTCTCGGCAAGCTGGGATACAAAAAAAAAAAAAATCAAAACTATAACAATAGTTTTGTAATAGATGATGAAACACATTGACGGTAAAAGTTAAAGATATAAATTCATAAACTTATAGCCACAGTCACTTGCATAAACAACCCTCTTCCATGCAAGAAAAAGGTTAGCAGCCATACCAGCCACGAAGCTTCATTTTGAAGAAACGTTGGTATATCCAAGTGTTCAGGCCTCAAGAAGGTTTGCAGCAAACATATCTTCTCTGAAATTTCTTGATCAATCTTCACATCTTCAGAAGTTGATGCAAATGTCCGAGAAAACAGTTTTGTCATGACATATTTCTCCAGACCCTGCAATACGCACACACCCGCATAAATTTCACATGAAAATTATGGAGAGCATCCTAGATGCCTAGGTGGACAGTATTTTTGGGGACGCAAAAACTGATTTAAGCATAAAAGATAAAGAAACCCTCTGCCTAAATTAGTGACACTTCTAAATTTAGACAATATGCACCCAGCCTAATTAGTGACACTTCTAAATTTAGACAACATGCACCCAGCCACCCACTGAAAGTTTCGAACAGCTAAACAAGGTTGATCAGAGTTCAGGATTCTATATGCTATCACTTCTAAAATGGGAAATGGAATCACTTCATAAGTAAGTGGGTCATTGTAAATATTAGTCTCCAAGTAAATAAAATTAAATGAGATTTCATTAAATACAGAGGACAACAATAAGAGTCACACACTAAAGAAAATCTTAAATTTTTTTTAAATTAATTACCTCCATAGCCGACTCAATATCTTCAATGGTGGCATTAGCCCACAAGGGATGATCTTTAATAGCAGATTCCATTGTCGTGAAGAATTCTTGAACTCTTTTGCCATCATTTTCTGGGTTCGCATTGTTAAATGAAAACGATACTATGAAGCTGAAATCAAACCCAACACAAACTAATTTTTTATAAAATTAAAATAAACTGCAAAAAAACAAATTAAAGAAAAAAAAGGACCTTTTGATGGAGCGAACGAGATCGAGGGAAGAGGGGTTGCGCATGCGATCGAGAAAATCGTAGAAGGTCACTGCTGAGGGAGCGGCGGCGGACGCCGACGACAACGACGAAGTGTCCATTTAGAAATGCTTTGGGTGAAATTGACGAAAAGGAAAGTAAATGCGGGCTTGAGTGACAATTGTAATTTTGCTAAACCCATTACGCTAAACAGGAGAGCTGCTGATATTTGCTTCGATTTTGATTTGATGTGTTCAAGACTTGGAAGCAGATTAATGGAGATGACCGTTTGGTTTCGCACGTGATTCTTAACTACATTAAACGGTCAAAGAATGGGCCGGGCCGGGCCTGGCCAGAAGTTGGCTTTTACAAATGACATGTTGATTATAACTAATACAGTGCCCCGACCAATAGAAGCCTTCCATTAAATCAAATCATTGTGTCCCATGACAATATTCATTAAAGTGTGAGCATCCTACGTAACTTGTCCGAACAGGCTTCTACTGCTGAAGTGATGATACACACATCCAATATAAAAATTTCTCTTAATATTGATTTGTCTATAATCTTTAGTGAAGCTATCGTGGACTCCGATAGGCCTCACTGTAAGAAAGACTATGGTACATTTGAAGTAATATAATTAATTATTATAAGTATGATATGTGTAATTAAATTTAATATAATTATTATTTATATATATATTTATATATTAATTTTTAAAAAATAAATAAAAATATGATATAACATCATTTACTTATGATATAGTTGATATGGTATCTTTAATATATTTTAAAAATTTTCTCCTACTACACTTATTTCATGCAATGGAGGAGTTGTACTTTGTTTAGAATTTCACGAGGTGCTTTGAGCATCACTCATGATCATATTAGACTGATGCATTAGGCAGTATCACTTGCAAAGTTGCAATAACATATAAGTAGTAAGTAGAAATTCGAAGAATCAAAAACCAAGGCTAAATTTCTAAGAGTCGGACAATAGAAAAAAAAAATTAATTTAAGGTAAAATGGAAAATTACTAAATTTATAAGGTCCAAGTCATAGACAATTTATGGAATAGAAGAAGCTTGCTGCGAGTTGATTGGATATAATCAAACTCAATCCATAAATCTACTTAAGAAAAAAAAAAAAAAAGAATGAAGATGGCTGCTTCTAAATCAGAAGAAATTTTACTCTTTATAATTATATAAGAGAGATTTAAATCCTTAACTTCAAGAATGATATCGGAAGGTGTCAACTGCTAATGAAACAAATGGTCGACAGTTGACCCCCAATCTTGTACATACATCTTATATTAGAATATTAGCCGTTTCGCGTTATACAAGAAATAATTTTATCCTCTAAATAATATGAATAAGTAAAAATGCTTTGCACTAATTGTCTGTTTTCATTTAATTGCTACACCTGCTCGCAAACAATGATCTGCTATTCCATGGGAAATTGCATTTTCTGCTCCTTACTCCATTGCAGCTGTTTTAATTTGTTGTCTAAATATTATTTTTTTGCTACTTCCAAACTTTCAAGCAACTTAATAATGGAGAATAAATCATTTCCCTTCTCCCCTCTAAATGTCCTCCTCTTTAAACAGATCCAATAATGCAAGTGCCTGCATGTTGTGGATTAAATTTAAGAGATATATATATATATATATATATATATATATATATATCATGCAATAAACTATATTTTGTTTATACAAGTGATGAAACTTGAGCAATCCAGATTAAAAATAATGTTATATGGTATGAATATTATTAAGAATTAATTAATACCTCAGGCACGGAAAGCTGCAATCTGAACTTTGGACCATCATAGTGATACAGTATTGGCCTAAAAGCATCTTCCTCCAGTGGCTTGCATATCTTCTTGATTCTAATTCTAACCTGATGAAATTTTAGTTTCATAAACACATAAGATTATCGTAATAAGTTTCTTTAAATTAATTGCTTTTAGATTAGAGGGATAATTAATCAATAATCGAACTTAATTAATTTAATTTCTGTTAATTACCTGGGCAGGAAATCTAGATTCACCTCTGCATTTTTTGTCTTCCCATGCGGTTGGGTCAATATTTGATCCTCCGAAACTCACAGCCTTCCAATTTAGAAAACACCATCAATTTTATTACGGATTAGTTAAATAGCCAATTTCATTTAAAGTCAAGAGTTGGTAAATTGAACAAAATTCTGAAAGAGTACTTAAAATGAACCTGAAAAACTCCATGAAGCTGGTGGGAAGTATAGTTATAGAGAAAAAGAGGCAATCCTGGAGTTATTGCCCTTACAGAGTCCTTATACTTCTGTGGAAGCCCTGTAATAAAAATTTGTATGAAAAAATTGTACATATTTATACACAACATTTTTCTGTTGCGAACATCTGCAAAAATTAAATATTACCGAAGAGCTGGCGGCGGAGATCCTCTTGCATGGTTTCATTATTACAAACAAAAATGTAACCTCCCAAAACCTCATTTCTGGGCAGCATTTCTCCCGGTGGCAATGTCTTGTACCATTTATGATGATCAGTCGCCGGATGCGTTTTAACTGATAAATTTCTCGATGCCATATCATTGAAACAAAATTTTCTATAGTAATAATCATCAACATTTTTGTCCATGGACTCGTTTCTGAGATGACTGACGGAATTTAGCCTTGCCGCTGTATTCCCCCAGGTTTCGTGCTCATTGTCCAAGGAAGCCATGGCGTGTTGATACTCTAAATTTTGTTGCCATATTGAACTTCCAATGAAGGAATTCATCATGAAGAGACATGTGCATGCACAGTGTGTTTGCACTATAAATGTCACTTACATATCTATGTGAAGAGTAACTAAAGTCTATTGATTAATTTTAATTTTTTTTTTTTGGGGGCCACGAATCATGATTCATCATGTGCTTTCGGTCTTTAAATGGGTCCTTTTTCCTTTTCTCTTTTTCTTGT
Source organism: Citrus glauca (assembly GCA_029633175.1). Classification (NCBI taxonomy): domain Eukaryota; kingdom Viridiplantae; phylum Streptophyta; class Magnoliopsida; order Sapindales; family Rutaceae; genus Citrus; species Citrus glauca. The sequence goes on from JAQOOD010000003.1 coordinate 37,790,678, forward strand.
AGCTTTTCCTCAAAATTTGAATCAAAGAAGGCGCAAACATTACGATGCACTCAAATATAAAGTATTAAAAGTCGCTGCAGGAAGCATTATGATTACTCTGGTTTGATTTTCGAAATCAAACGTCTCCCTCCATTTTGTACTAGTGACTACTTAGCTTGTGGCTGCCGATTAATATAAAAATTTTTAAAATGACCACAGTTTTTATTTCAAAGCATGCTTGAGAAACAATAAATCTTCTGTCTAACTCTGGGATCCGCCAGAGTTACAGATAACGTAACTTACGGCTGCACTGTAAAATTTCATTCCGACCCTTATACTCTGTATTATTTACAATGTATTCATTAGTATTATAAGACTTTTTGCATTGTAAAATTTTGTTTAGCCCTTTACATTCTGTTTTATTTTATTGAAATTCTTAAAGTACCAATTCGCCCCTTATAATTTTAAATTCCTTAAATACCCTCCATTTCATAAAAATATAATTATTATTAAATGACATATAACTATAATTATAATTATAATTTTTAATAGATTATTATTATTATTAACAAGAATAAAAAGTGCTACAATTAATTAATCTATTAACAATAATTAATAATAATTTTTCGTTAAATTAATAATAATAACAATTTTGCATTAATGAAGCCTTTTTATTCTCCAAAGAAAAGAAAAGAAATAGAAATAAACATACATTATTCAAATTACGACTTTCTGTTCCACTACAAGCTTCAAAGTACAAATTTTTTTACGAATTACAAGACAACAGAATAAGAAAACATACAGAAAATGAAAGCATTCTCCACTCGAGAAGTTCTTCTACACACATCATTAGGAGGATAATAAAGGAAAGGACGATGATACAGAGACCTCTTTATTTATAGAAATAGTCATATATATCCTTTTAAAGACAATTGTATCAGATGATCATAGTGATCTACTATTTCATCTGAACAAAATTGTCTAAAAAGTAATCTCCGTAATCATTTCTAAAAACAAAGAACCCGGTAACCCTAACAAACAGGTTTAAAATTCAGATTACTTATTCTAATGTTGAAGAAAAATATCATAAAATAACTTCTTAAAGAGCTGCAAGTGATTAGTTTCCAAGTCAACGACCACAAACCAGCTACCGTCACTGGCTGGACTTGGTAGAATAAATACCACGCCATCATGGAGAAAGGGGTAAACCATCCTCACAAACATTGGCCGACCCCATCCAAAATTTGCATCGTAAAGAGGCATGTTTGCCAAGTTGCATATCAACAGATTAGGACAACTATTATTGTGGGCCTCTCGCCTTACAACTGCTAAATCAGGCTGTTGTTTTAGGTAAGCAAGAGCTGACTTCAAATACTTGTCGTCCATTCGCTTAAGAGCGTTATGAATTATCTCGGCTGTGTATTCCAACGGTTCTGATTGAATTTCACCTGAGAGAGTAATTGGAGTGGCGCTGAAGGCTACATTGCCAATATATCCAAGGGGGACTTTAGGATTCAATTTAAAACGTCCATTTGTGGGAATTTCTAGCTTGCTAAGTTGATCAGCAGACAATCCTCGTGCTTTGCATGCGCAACGCCATATATGTGCTGCTAATATCTCGAATTTGCTATATTTCTTAGAATATTTCCCTTTGAGGGTGTTCAGTTGATCGGGTGATAATTTGATCATAGCAGTAGAAATGGTTTCTTGCTTTTGATGATCATCAGTAGGACTATTGATCATGGAAGGAGGCAGGTCGTATTCCAGGTGGTGGAATGTAGGAGAAACTGGGATCCCAGTTTCTAGTACGGCTCTATCAAACAATGGTGTAATGCTTAAAGGAACATCGCGTGCCATCTCAGACCATAGGTTCATACCAAAAGCTGTTGCAATTCCATCTGCTAACACATGGTGAGACATAGCTCCAACACAAACTCCTCCACACTTGAAATGAGTTACCTAGTCGATATTTTATTGAAAAAAATTATTAAATAGTATAAAAAATTAATTAAGAGTAACGTTAGAAATTTTAGTACTAAAGATTTCAACATTAAAGCCGTAATTAACTTGAGTCTTTATAAATGTGACTTATCTATAATTACTATGCATTAGGATCCGAGGTAGTTAATGATAAGCCACAGCATCACTTCGGACTTAAAAAAGGGTACTTAATATTATTCAAGACTAAATCAATGATACTGGTGTAAAAATCAAGGAAATCAAGAAAGGGAGAAATATTATTAATCTTTCACCTGTGCTGAAAATAGTGGATAAAAAGATGTATCTTTAGTGTGATCAATAGCTGGGAAAAGTTGCAAAAGCTTCAAGGTTGATCCGAAGTCAGTAAAATCATCCAACCTACAACTTGTTTCAGCTTCTACAAACAAAACTCCTTCTCCATTGCAGTTTACCTCAAATTCTCCGTTTTCATCTTTAACCAATCTTCCGGCGTAGGGGTAAAGCGGCACAAGAACTTTGCTCAGAGCCTCCTTCATCAAACCAGCTTCAAAGAAATTTAAAGCATCTTCTGGCCGTCGGTAGAAGTACGCACCGGGATTGAAAATGAACGGCATCGACCGGTCCAAGTCAGAGGTTCGTAGGCAATGCTTGGGCGTTTCTTGGGCTGGTCGTATCAGTGTTGACTCTTTTACGTGAATTTCCATTCTGTGAGTGTAAATAAGAATAATAATAATAATGCTAAGATGAATAAAGGATCCTGATCGTTTACACTGATCACGATAGATAACTTTAATTTATTGAAAGAAAACTAACAAATCGTAAGGACGAAAGGAACCATACCTTAATTGTGTTGCCCTGCGAGACTTTATTTTGTTGTGGTATGACGGAGGTTTCATTCGGGGTGTGTGGATATATATACTGATAAGCTTGCATGAGAATATAATAAAATATTAGTTTCTTTTACTATAAAAATGTTATTATCAACCCACTACTCGGAACATTAATTCAATCCTTGCAATTTGTGCAAATGTCGTAGACTTT